>CM038797.1:68434554-69031169 GCA_021764765.1 Vicia sativa | reverse complement strand
CTCCCTTCACTGAATCTAACGAAGGTCTTTTTATTTTTTACCTTCCTTAATGGATAAAAAAGTGGTGGCGACTCTTGCTATCCTGATATTTGCGATAAAAACTACAAAGTCGGGTCAGTGTTACAATCCAAGCGATCATTGGGAGACACCTAAAGAGAGAATGCCTAGGGATTTCTAGATCATTTTTATTGCTTTTCTATTTGATTTGTATGCTTTATCTTTAAGGGTTGCTTGGGTATTATATTTGTGGGGATCCTACACCGGATCCTGCCTTTTAGGTAAGTAGTAATAATCGTCATGACCGTTGGACGATATCAAAACGGTCAACATGATGGCTACGTTAGCGTGACACTTGGATGTCCGATACTCTTCATTCCCAAGTTAAGGATAGTATTTGGCTTCGTGGTGTCATCAAGTGCTAACTAAACTTTTAGAACCTTAATTGACCCATCTTGGCCATTAGAAGGTAGGAGATGGGCCTTTGGCGTAGATTTAGGTTGGTTGATACCGATGCTACGCTCATTAAGATCCGACTTTTGCGATATTTTCGGTCGACCACTTGGTAGTCGTATGAAATATACGCCTACGAGAAAGATCAATGATATGAGATTCCTAGAACCCGGTTATTATTATAGGATGTGATGAACCAACTCAAACTTTTGGTGGGGTAATCACCTATACCTCATGCAAGCCTTTAAACCTAGGCTCATTGTGTGAATTGTTTGTGTGTGCCAAACATGACATCATGACATCATTCGTGATTGCATATCATTTCTAACTATTTCAAGGACCTAGGGATTTATCTTTGCTGCTTTTGTAGGATGCTTTCTAGAAAGACTATCCGAATCAACTTCATGGGTATACCTTCTCACCAAAGAATTGGTCGGTAAATTTCATCATGCTCAATTCATCAAAAACATGGTTATCTCTTGATTGGTTATTCCGTTTTGAAGAAGATATGATGTATGCCCTATTCAATTCTTTGATCCGAAACACCATTGCTTTATATCTCCAAATTATCGCTTGGTTCCTACCTTGGAAGAGTTCTCTGCTACTTGGGATACCTATTCTTGATCAAATGCCATTCACCAGTTAGAAAAGGTTCCTAAGTACGAAGACATTGCATCGCCTTACATCTAAGCGCCCGGACGTGAAGCCAATTGGGAAACTGTAATGAGTTATGGTTTACTTTCAGTTCTAATTAAGAAAGCTTGAGAATTCTCAAAGTTATGAGTTTCCATGCATTTGAAGACATGTGGCCTTGCTAATCTATGGTTTGGTTCTATTTCTAACTTCGGATCAATTCATAGATGTCAACGCCATCAAGTTGTTTTACCCGTAATCCCGTGCCTACTTTACTTGAGATATTCCCATTCTCTACACTGTACTACTAAGAGACAAGGAACTCTCATGTGTGTGACCGTTACTTTCGAGGTGGTTTATTTCGCACCTCCCTCCATCGCTTTGAAGAACGAACAAAGTTGAGATGGTCTCAAAGGTTAATGTCACTCTCTCATTCGATATCTCGTTGGAGTCTTTTCTCTCAAAAGGACTTCACCATCGAGCGTTGTGGAGAATTCTAATGCACCGCTACTTGGTATAGGGAGGTATTACTTACAACCCTTCTTTAGCTCTCTACGCCGCTTTGGTTTTGCTCCAAGAGATGTCTCACATGATATGCTTCCAAGATATTGTGTTCGATTATACTCACGATCTCCGCACTACCGAAGGTTTATACACGCTGGGGCATGGTAAAGAAGACCCATACCAAGACTTTGGGGCACCTAACTCCATTCCTTGGGAACCTTACCTCAAATGGTGCGTAGCTCGAGCTCAAACCCTCATGATGCCATTCACCGCTTTTACCAAGAATTATGGAACCTATGCTATAGGTGACGTACCTACACTGCTCTCCATCCCGACATGCCCATCGATTAAGACTTAAGAGATCTGGATTCAATTTCAAAGAAGAAAGGATACCTTTGAAGCTCTGTTATGCAAGTGAGAAGAAGGTGCTAGAGTTGACCAAGCTACTAATGAGCGAAGTATCAACGCCTATCTCTCGGACCAAGAGGAAGCGCCTATGGAGACTTAGAGCTTTAGGATTATATATGTTTATTTGTTTGAACTATCTTTTGTACTTAAAAAGAAAAAGAATAAAAGAGTACTAATAAATGTTTGTTCATTGCTTTTAACAAATTTAAATCTCTAAGGTCCTTGAAAACATTGCATTGCATCCGCATAAACATTGCATATCATAGCATAACATTGCATCATACATTCAAGATTGGCTTTCATTTGCTCGATATTTATTTATGTAAAATGGTTTGAACAGCCCACAAAGATCTTCAAGCCGTAATGCTCGGCCAATAGACAGCCACTTGGTCCAAGGCCAAGAAGATCGAAGCTCATCATAGAAAGGGTTGCTATCTTCTCAACACGGGCGACACGCTACAAAGGTGGTCTTAGAGTGGTTAGTCGAATGAGCTCTCAAGGAAGTGTCAAGAAAGGAGGAAAGCAAAGTAACAAGGTGATGGCGGCGGCAAAAAGTATGAGCCCGAAAAAGACTATGATGATGGCCAATACCGATGAAGATGACAAGTACAAACAACTCAAGACCGCCTCGAATGCTGTGGAAAACCCAAGATGTCCAGTGAATTTTGATGATCCGAGTCTTGTCTCAGTGTTGTGATTCCTCCCAAGTTCAAAGTTCCAACTTTTGCTAAGTATGATGGCATGTCTTGTCCTAAGCTACACTAATCCTATGTCGTGAAGATCAATCCCCACACCGATGACAAAGTCAGGATGCACTATTTTCAGAGAGTTTGTCCTAACTCACAAGTGTAATTATCACCAGAGAATGACCGTGATCCGTATTTCGGAGTGATTTAGCGGATGCTTTCACGCATGCGATGAGTACAATGTGAATTGACACCCGTACCGCATGCAACTACAAAGCATGTCTATGGGCCGTGATGAGAAGTTCAAGGAGTATGCTCGAAATGGAGAGATCTACAGTGTAGTTCACCACCCTTGTCCAATAGGAGTTGGTTGATATGTTTGGGAACACCGACAGTCCGCTTCTTCAATCATCTCGATTGGAAACTCTTCATCCATTCACCGAGTGATATTGGCGAGCGTGAGCTGGTATCAATAGTGGAAAGATTCATATAGAATCATCATCAAACGCGAAGAGAACTTTTGTCGGAAGAAAGAAACTAATGTCAGTATGGTCGGAAAAGCCGAGCCAAGACCGACCGTGCTCAATCACAAGCGTTGTGATTCCAATCCTACATCAAGACAACCTCATGAGACAACTCACATGCATCGAACGCGCCACGAAGGAAGTTTTACGAAGATCACATGCCTTTATCGCCAAGCCTTGCAACACATGTTGAAAGCGTAGTCGATTACCTCGAGGATCCTCCTCGAAGGTCAACACTTCCTCTCCGAGATACAATCCTAATGCTAAGTGTTTACCATTCCAATAGCCCGTGACATAACAACGATGATTGTTGGGCTCGAAGAACAAGATTCAAGATATGATTGAAGCTAAGATGAGTTTGACCCTCCTGTGAGACTCCGGATGTGATCAACGCCCATGCCTAACCATGACAAGAGTTCCAATGTGTTGGTGAAGATACTTATGTTTTCAACATAGATGACTTGACCATTCCTCCGATGATTAAGAAGAATTTGTTGAAGCTTGTCAATCCGTGATGCCCGAGAACTGTCGTTGGTGCCCATCCGCACTGATGGTCGTGCTTGGTTGAGAAGACGTGTTCGCATGATGGATAACCATGAGATACTATTTTCGAAACCACCGTGCGGGCGGTGAAGATATGTCTAAGTTGAAGATTGACAATGCGAATGAAGCCAGCACCATCCATGTGGATACTTGGGCAGCCAAGTGGAAAGTATGATTACATGGTGAAGTACACCTGCCCACGAGAGCTACAAGATCCCTATTGAAGACGTTAAGGCACCGGATGGGGTGACGATTTAAGAAGACTATCCGATGTTAACACAATAAGGATTTCCTCTCGCCGATTTGCCTGTGGTGGCACCCTCATCATTACTTCTCCAAGACCGCCCATATTCCTCCGACAAGGCTATCCTTGGAATTATGGAGCCGATGTTTACTATCATGGCCAAGCAAGACCCTCCGACCATTGAAGATCTTACGGTTGAAGCTACCATTCCGACATTAACAACATCACCGGATCAAGTAAGGTGACCGAACGAAGGGTTTTGAAATTCTGGCGCAGATACGTGATGTCACGAGAATGTTATGACACAAGATCCGACACTATGTTAATAGTTCACAAGAATCTGTACAAGAAAGAACACAATTGTTGTTCACCCGGCCTCGGTTCAACAAACCTACATCCAGGGGCCAAGCGTGGAGAAAGTTCACTATTAGCGAAATTGAAGACCCCTGACCAACACACTGTTGACATTCTTCTCACTTAATCACTACCCAATGATCCTTTTACCTAAGTCCTACTTAGATATGAGTTCCTACTCACTCCCCTCAATCACGCCAGTGATATCAACCTATTGACTAATTGAATGTGAAGACACACTTCAATAAAATATCTTGATCTTGCTTCAAAGCTTCAATCAAGAGACAAACACTGCTTTTAAAGCTTTGGTGATAAACTACCCTTACAAAGAAATCCTAGTCCAATGCACTTATCAATTGATAGTTGCTGGCTCACAAGAGAAACTAAATTAATACCAATCTACAAATCCTAACACACAAACACAAGTCGCTATCTTCAATACATTCAAAAGGCAAGACATTGTGGTTCTTTTCCTTTTATAGAAGCATCCGAAACTTCATTGGCTTCCATAAAGATAGCTAGGGTTCACTTAATTTAATCCTAAAACATGGTCTTTTCAACAACTAATTTAGGTTTAATTAAGATTAACCTAGCAGCCACGTGAGCATGCTTTCTAATACGGAAAAACAATATTTAGTGTACCAACAAACTTCCCGAAAATCTCAGAACAAATGTATCGCAGAATCAAACACATCGAATGTCATAACATCATTATAACATCGCCTATTTTATTTCCAAAGATGCCTTAGCTTCCAGCTCGAAAGCTGTCTTTAACATCCTTAGCAAGTAGGATTTATCTTCATCTCGAATGTCATGACATCCATCATGACATCAAAGCCTAGTTTTACCAAACATAATGCCAACTTAAAAACACTAATGCTTTCTCTGTAAATCTCTCCTCCAAAAGACACCGCGACTCCACCGCATTCCGCTTATTCAACCCATTCCCAAGCTAGGGGAAGAACTGTGACTCATCCTCGCCAAAGAAGTACCAAAGGAAGTTATTGAGGACACCTCCAAACAAGAAATGGAGGAAATTCAAGATTATCAAGAAGAGTGACTACAATGTTGTGGAACAATTGGGACGACTCCGTCCAAGATATCCATGCTTGCTTCCGCTCTTGTGTTCGAGGCTCATGCTAATGCCTTGGTGAAGTTTCAAGAATGCTCACGCATCAAGCATTACTACCACGATCAATTTGAAGTTTGTATTGCTAGCCGCCTAACGGCCTAGGTTTCTCCGATGTTGATTTGACTCACGAAAGAACACAACAAAGCCTTGCACATCTCTCGAATGCAAGGCTACATTTGTCTCATGTTTTGGTGGATACTAAGCCTTGAATATCCTTCCGAAGATCGCTTTTGATCGACTTGATGTCGAAGGGTTGGTTCGAGACCCGTGACATAATTGTGAGAGCTTTTGATGGTTCTGCGAATGCTTGGAGAGCTCACTGCTAAAGTCGGTTCCCACTTTTGATTCCACTTTCTTTGTCATGGACATTCGTCTTACTCTTTCCGACTGACCTTGGATACACACAAGGGCGCTGACTATTACCTTGCATCGTGTCGAGGTACCGGTGAAAGGGAAGGTTGTTACAGATGTGGTGAAGAGGAATATATGGTCATCATCTACAATCATTCCGACCTCGAGATGGAGGTGAATTCTATGAGACTCCTCGTCAAGTTTTTGAAACAATTCCCAGAGTCATGCCTGTTGACTCTCCCGTCACCCCGAGTTACCAGCCCACCTAGGATGGCCTCGTTGAAGGATGCCCAAGTTGCGGTTGAAGAAGGTGGTAGTGCTATTGGGGACACCCACGATCTCCTTTCAAATTTGACAAGATCGTTTAGGCTTCACCATCAAGGGTCGAAGATGATACGCGAACGCGTCGCCAACTTCCTTTCCGACGACCAGTGGAATCCATGCTATAGAAGACGACGACAACGACTTCGACATCGCAGTGGATCTTCCCAACTCAGACAACGGACTCAAAGAATTGGAAGACCGAAGATCATACCAATCTCCCTTAGTCGAGTAATTGCTCTTGTTTTGTTTTTGCTTTTATTTTTATGTTTTGAACAATAAACTCTAAAGCCTAGTGCCTTCCGGGCATCATGGCTCGTTTGAGGGTTATTATCATCATTTGCATATTTTCATTCAATAAAATCGTTGGACTTTTCATTCTATTTTTGCTTTCTCTTACTTTATCACCCTTCAAAAGCTATGTGTTTCTTACACACACCCACGTGATACAATGAATCACTCGAATCTGATACAGACTATGCTATTGCTAAATATGACTTGATAATCCGATCTACCAAGTCAAGACGAAAGTGAGGAAGATTGTGAAGTGCAGGAGAACTTGTCGTGCTACTCATGAAGAAAGCGAAGTTATACACCACACGAAGAGCAAGTTGAGGTTGTGAATTTGGGCACCGATGAAGAAAAAGAGATCAAGATAGGAGCGGGTCTTGAGAAAGCGTGTTAAAGAAAGGTTGGTTCGGATGCTACAAGACTATATTGAGGTTTTGCTTGGTATGAAGACATGCCGTGGTGGACATTGATATTGTGGTACACCTGCCAACAAAAGAGGGTTTTCTCCCGGTGAACAAGGTTCTCGCATGCGTCCCGAGATGTCGAGAAAATCAAAGCCAAGTTATGAAGCGATTCAACGTTTGCTTAGTCAACTTCCTATCCACTGGGTAGCTAATGTGGTGCCTGTGCCTAAGAAGGATGGTAAGGTACGAATGTGTGTGGATTACAGATCTGAACAAAGCGAGTCCAAAGACGATTTCCCACTTCCTCATATTGATGTTCGGTTGACAACACCGCCAAGATAAGGTTTTCTCCTTCATGGATGGTTTCTCCTACAATCGGATCAAATGGCTCCCAAGACATGGAGAAGACTACTTTTGTTACACAATGGGGCACTCTACAAGGTTATGCCGTTCGGACTAAAACGCGGCGCCACTTATCAGCTATGGTAACATTATTTCATGACATGATTCATCACGAGATAGAGGTCTCGCCGAACTTGATAGCTCGATCCGCATCAAGAAGAACATCTCGATCATTTGCGTAAACTGCTTGATAGGTCAAGAAGTACATCGAGACTTAATCCTAACAAGTGCACTTTTAGTCGATCCGAAAACTCCTAGGTTTGTTGTCGTGGAAAAGGTATTGAGTTGACCCCGCCAAGGTTAAAGCTATTCAAGAAATGCCAGACAATGGAAGGAAGTCGAGGTTTCCCGATTAAATTACATTGCATTCATTGCACATCTAATCGCTACTGTGAGCCAATCTTCAAGTTACTTAAGAAAGATCAAGTGGTAGAATGGAATGACGATTGCCAGATCGCTTTTGACAAAATCAAGGAGTACCTACGTAATCCTCCCATCCCGATGCACCAAGGAAGACCTCTTATCATGTACTTGACGCGTGTAGAGAACTCAATGGATGTGTGTGGGGCAACATGACGCAGTCCGGTCGAAAAGAGCATGCAATATACTACCTTAGCAAAAGTTTACCGACCGTGAAACAAGATACCACCGAGAAAACTTGCAATGCTTTGGCACTGTCACCGACTAAGACAAGATATGTTGACTCACACTACCTTGATTTCCAAGATGGATCCGATAAAATACATATTTGAGAAACCAGCTCTCTCCGAAGAATAGCAAGATGGGTGATGATCTTGACCATCACGACATCCAATATACTTCTCGTAGCGATCAAAGGAAGTGTAGTACGATAACTTGGCTCATCAAGTCAGATGACTATCGCCTGCGCACCAATTTCGCACGAAGATGTTTTACTAGTTCTTGATTGTGAAGAACCAGGCCCGACGAAGGACACGAACAAGGATCCCGATGGACCATGGTTTTGATGGAGCCTCAAGCACTTGGCAATGGCATTGGCGCCATCATTACATCCCAACAAGGACATACGCTTTCACCACAGATTATGTTTCAGGCCCGAACAACATGGCGAATAGAAGCGTGCATCATGGGTATCAAAGCTACTATTGACTTAAGAATCAAGTTCTTACAAGTGTATGGAGACTCGGCTTTAGTGATCACCGATTAAGGGCTAGGGATACGACATCCGAATCTCATTCCATATCGAGAGCATGTTTTGAGTTTGATCCCCTACAAGAGATCACTTTCAACCACATTCCACGAGAAGAGAATCGTTCGGACGCATTAGCTACTATGTCATCTATGTTCAAAGTAAGATGGGACAACGAGGCTCCCTGATCATCATTGAGAATTTTGATAACCAACAGTATTGTTATGAGCTTGAGAAAAGAAACCTGGTACTATGACGTGAAGAGGTATCTTGAGACTCGGGGAATATCCGCAAGCATCCATCAATGATAAGAAGTTCTTGAGAAGATTTGCATCCAAATTTTTCCTCAACATCACATCTTATACAAGCGCAACCACGACTTCAGGCTACTGTAGATCGAAACAACAAGACGTATCATGGAAGAGTTACACGGCGCATTTGGTACTCATCCAATGGACACACGATGGCTAAGAAGATTCCGAAAAGGTTACTATTGGTCCACCATGGAAGTCGATTGTCACCGCTACGCTCGATCTTGTCACAAATGCCGATTTATGCCAACAAAGTGCATACCAAAGACTCAATGTTCTAACACCTTGGTCGTTTGCAATGTGGGCATTGACATGATTGGAGAAATCAAGCCCACCGCCCAATGGACATCGTTTCATCCTTGTGGCAATCGATTACTTTACCGTGGGTACTGCTCGCATCTGTTACCAAGAATGTTGTGGCTCGATTTATCAAACATAATCTTATCTATCGATATGGCACTCCGAAAGGATTATCACAGATAACGGCTCTAATCTCAACAATAAGATGATCGCGAACTCGCACGCAGCTCGAGATCAGCATCACAATTCTTCTCCTTATCGGCCTAAGATGAATGGCGCAGGAAGCCGCCAACAAGAACATTAAGAAGATTACAAAAGATGACAAGACTTACAAAGATTGGCATGAGATGTTACCATTTTCTTCATGGTTATCGCACTACAAAGATAACATCAACAGGGCAACCCCTTCTCTTGTATACGGGATGAGGCCCTACCCATCGAAGTTCGATACCTCAACCGTAGTCCTCCAGACGCAGAGTTAGCGACGATTGGGTCCAATCGCCTTGACCGATTAATTTGATTGATGAGAAACGCATCGCGTCCATATGCCACGGACGCATCTATCGAAACGAATGATCGAGCATTTAACAAGAAGGTCAAGCATCGAGTCTACCAAGTCGGTGATCTAGTAGTTGCGCATCATTCTTCCACAAGGTGATCCTGTGGGCAAATGGACTCCCACCCACGAGGGACCGCTTTGTAGTCAAAAAGATTTTCCCGGAGCTATGATACTTAGCACCATGGATGGCTAAGACTTCCCACACCCTCGTGAACGCAGACATAGTCAAAAATACTACGATGAACGAGACCCGCTAGTCGGTGATCTAGGCAAAAGTAAGGGCATCTGGCGAACCAAAAGGGTTCGGGCAAAAGTTAATGATATATACAAAACATGTACACCGACAAGTCGAAAACTAAAAGGCTTGGGCAAAAGGGTATCCCTAGAGACGAAAACCCGAAAGGGCTATCTAGGCAAAAGTTAGATTTAAGCGCATTTACTATGTCTCGCCGGATCACCCATCTACGACTACTATCAAGATTCAAGATTCAAATGGCGACAATCAGTCCACTCACTTTCTCGACAAAGAAGGAGATGAGATAGTTGAAATATATGAGTACTAGCATAGTTGAACTTAACGAGATTGTTTCTCGCATAGCTTTTACCTTTCTTGTGTACAAACTATTTGGCCATCACCACATTTCAAATAAATACAAGTTTCTTTCTTTACAATTTTGTTGTTGTTTGCATAAAGTCCAACGTTTGCTTTGAATGATTATATGCATCTACCAATAAGTATCTAATCACAAACATGCGAAAGTGAGTAAAAGTAATTACAGATTCCGTGAATTGAGATGACGACGAAAGTCACCAAGACACTCCCCTGCGGAGCATTGATCCCCACAGAGATGTTTCTCACCACAAACCTTCCCCAGTGAAGTACGCGTCGGTCCCCAAGCAATGATTCCACTTAACCTAACCGGATTACTGCTCGAGCAAGAACATTTCATCCCCAGCTAAGATGTTTATCCCCAGCGGATATCTCTCAACCGTTCCCCTTTTCTCCAGCAGCAGTATTTAGACTTGAAAGGAAACCTACACCTCTTATTCCTCAGTCAGAGATTCCAAATCTCCAGACTCTTCTAAAACCCGGTCTCCCGGCAACTACTATTACTCTCCGGCAAGATTTACACAAAAATCCCCAGTAGAGTACCTCCAAGATTCTCCCCAACAGGGTCTACACACAAGATCCTCGACAGCGTACCTCTACCGTCCTCAACAATATCTAGGCCTGAAACTTGGTCAGATAGTGCACCGGAGGAATCAAAGCTATCCTTCTTCTCAGGATCTCCATCGTCAAACAGAAGTCAGAAATCTCCAAGCAGAACTTCCGCATCTTGTTCAAGATGGATATGTTTTGAAATACCAAAACATCTATCATTCATACATTACTCATAAAAGTCATAACTTGTGCATATGTCATTCATACACATTGTCATGCATCATACTTTGCATAAGACTAACAAATATTCTATCAAAGTTTCTCTTGTTTTCTCCAAAACAGGTGAAAATCACTTCTGACGCAAACAGGTCCAGGATTAAGACCCGAATCTCGACGGGAAAACTATCTGAAAGACCGCCCCTAGTTGTCCTCTGACAACTGGTCCATGATTAAGACCCGAATCTCGACGAGAAAACTATCTGAAAGACCGCCCTTAGTTGTCCTCCGACAACGGTCCAGATTAAGACCAATCCGACGGAAAACTATATGAACGATCCCTCGTTGTCCTCCGACAACGGATCCGTGGATTAATAAAGCCGCACGGGAAACCCTATCTCGAATGATCACAAGTTATCCTCCGATAACGTGCAGGATCAACACCGATGCACAAGGTGGAAGATATCCACATTTTGCCAACTACTACCTCCCTCGTGGTAATCAAGACGAAGATTTATTCCGATTCCTTCTTATTATCAGCAAGAACTACGTAGTCCGGCATCCGACTCGTTTTCGATGGCATCTTAAGCCCATCCGACTACTTATCAACATTTCTCCACTTTCGTATGCTATATTTGGTTAAAAACCAATACAAACCAATAACTTCATTCAAACATGAGCACGAAGTCTAACGTTTGACTCCTCCGGATGGCATCTTAAGCCCATCTCCATGCTCCTTTCATTTCCGTAAACGCTACGAGCCTAGCGCATCGACTCACTCCCCAAAGATCAATCTTTCCGGATGGCATCTTAAGCCCATCCCCATCAATTCTCCTATCAACAATATCCACCCAACAGGCGACTCATTCCCCGTGAAGTCTCTACCTTCTCCAAATGGCATCAGAAGCCCATTCCCGATCACCGAGTGCAAATTTTCGTGTACTCGAGTGTTCAATCATCTTCACCTCCAGTCACGAAGGCATGCATGCCAATCTAACCCTTCCAAGACAAGAATATTGAACAGGGCAGCCATACCCCAAAATTTTCCCTCCATCTTCTCAAGACATTCCATACATCCATACTCAAGGATTCCTTAAGGTTGATCGACAAACCTCTCCTAGATAATCAACCCAAACTAGGTTTGGTGATTCTCGATCAAAATGGATTTCAACATCTCCAATGTTCATCATGCCTCCTCATATGCTTCAAATGTTCTCCATGTCAAGTCTCAAGCTTCACAAGTCAAGTTTCCTCACAATTGCTCGATGGTTGAAAATCAATCAGATTGGATAAAAGTCAATCGTGGTCAACATACACAAACTTCATGATTTTTGGTCAACATCCTCATTTTGAAATTACATTCATCATTTGATCAAGGGTTGATCATGATTCATCAAGAAAACCCAAGATTTGCTCAAAAGTCAAACTTTCTAAATTAGGGTTTCTCTAAGAAAAGTCAACTGAACTTTGACTGAGCATAACTTCTTCATACTTTCTCAGAAATTTTCCCATCAAAGCTCATTTTGAAGGAAATTCAATTCTCAACAACTTCATGTCCCACAAGAATGTTCAAAAAATGCTTCATTTGGAAGGTATGGATCAAAACATTACAGGTCCTTTTCAAAGTCAACAAAAAGTCAACATTTTGTTTTGAAGATATATTGAGCATGGAAACTCCAATTGAGATGAGACCAAAAAGGTTGGTTAGAGGACTCTTAGAGCTTTCCAAAAAGTCCAAGAACACTAAAAAATGTGGAAAATTGACCAAGATACACCATTCACAAGTTGGGCAATTTTGAAGAAGTGCACAAAGAGAAATACTTCTAAAAATATTTTTTTTTTGCAAATGGGCTTACTTTTTCTTTATCCAAACTTGTTCCTTATGCAATTAGGAATATCCAAGCCCAATGCCACGAATTTTTATTTTATTTTTCTATTTAATTTGGAATTTATTCATTTAAATACAAATTAAATTTAAAAATAAAGTATAAAATCAAAATTAAATGCAAACTTGATTTTTCTCTCTTCCTTGAGATCCAAGCAACTCAATAAAGCCAAAGAAATTTCGAAATTTGGATTGATATGGCAAGATTTGATTGAAAATTGATCAAAAAATGAAAATTTGATTTTGTACAAAATCAAATTTGATTTGCATTGATTAGTGATTGATTCTTCTCAAAACAACTCTCGAATCCTTCTACTATATATACACAACTCATGCCACACTAATTAGGGTAGAAATTTTGACTGAGAAACCCTATTGAAGCTCAAGAAACCGTATATACAAGCTACTAGCGCCATCGATCCGTAGCTTTCAATTGCTTTTGAGGATTCGCACATTGCTTGGCATCCCCGAAGCATTCTAGACTCTTACTTTGCCAAAACCATCAAGAAACTCGAAATCGATTTCATTGTTCATCTTTTCAAAATTCGATTTCTCATAATCATGCATTATTAACATGTTTCATTGTTGTTTTGTGATCGTGATAAGTTTTCAAGCGATCCGCAAGTTAATCGTATTTCTATGGCTCAAACTCGATTGCCATGGCTGGTTCCGGACACGATTTAGGGCTTGCTTATTAGGATAAATTGGACCAGACTATTACCGCTGCATTGAATGATGTCCGAATCGAACCATGGCCTTAGAATTCATTTATATTATCTGTGTGATTTTCAATTTTGTTGTGGACGAAGCGCCGAACAATGGCCACCGAATTTTCAAAAATTCAAATCGTGGAAGACGGAGCTGGCGGAGACGAGGCAATGGGATGAGACGCGTGCTTGTAATCTACTCGCTCCGATTTCCAAACACACGTGCACACTGGCTCAGTTGGTTGTCATACCCCAAAATTTGCCCTCCATCTACTCAAGAGATTTCATACATCCATGCTCAAGGATTCCTCAAGAGTTGATCAGACAAATTCTCTCCTAGACAATCAACCCAAACTAGGGTTTGGTATCTCTCAAGTCAAGATGGATTTCAACATCTCCAATGGCCTTCATGCCTCCTCATATGCTTCAAAGATTCTCCATGTCAAGTTTCAAGCTTCACAAGTCAAGTTTCCTCGCACAATTGCTCGATGGTTGAAAATCGGGTGTATTGGACAAAAGTCAACTATGGTCAACATACATCAAACTTCGATTTTTTGTCAACATCCTCATTTTGAAGTTACATACATCATTTGATCAAGGGTTGATCATGATTCATCAAGAAAACTCAAGATTTTCCAAAAGTCAAACTTTCTAAATTAGGGTTTCTAGATGAAAAGTCAACCGAACTTTGATGATCATAACTTTCTCATACTTTCTCGTAAATTTTTCCACCTCTTGTTTTGAAGGAAATTCAATTCTCTACAACTTCATGTCTCACAAGAATGTCCAAAAATGCTTCATTTGAGAGGTATAGCTCAAAACATTACAGTCATTTTCAAAGTCAACAAAAAGTCAACTTTTTGTTTTGAAGATATATTGAGCATGGTAACGCCAAATGAGATGAGACCAAAGACATTGGTTAGAGGACTCTTAGAGCTTTCCAAAAAATCCAAGAACACTCAAAAATGTGGAAAATTGAGCAAGTTACACCATCCACAAGTTGGGCAATTTTGGAAGAATGCACAAAGAGAGATACTCAAAAATCAAATCTTTTGCAAATGGGCCTATTTTTCTTCATCCTAACTTGTTCCTCAAGCAATTAGGAGTGTCCAAGCCCAAAGCCACGAATTTTGATTTATTTTTCTATTTAATTTGTAATTTATTCATTTAAATGCAAATTAAATCTTAAAATAAATTATAAAATTGAAATTAATGGCAAAGATTGATTTTATTCTTTCCTTAAGGTCCAATTAACTCACAAATGCCAAAAATTGAAATTGGAGCAAGAAAGGCAAGATTGGATTGAAATTGATCAAGCTTTGAAGAGTTGATTTTCATGGAAATATCAAATTTGATTTCCATTGAATATTGATTGATTCTTTCCAAATTAATCCCAAATCCATCCAAGATAAATACATGCATACCTATCAAAGAGAGAACGAAAAATTGCTCTACAAACCCTATTCCAAAGCTCAAAACCGTGGTGCAAGCAAGTGGTAACCCTACTTCCATTTCAATCGTTTTGAGGTGTCCAACACATTGCTTGACATCTCTGAATCGATCCACTCACATTGCTTAAAACCATCAAGAATCAAAGAATCCGAATCGGTTTGTTCAAGAAAATTTCAAAATCGTATTTCAATTATCATGCATTTTTAACATGTTTTATTGTTGTTTTGTGATTAGTGAGAAGTTTGCAAGCGGTTAATTGTATTTCCATGGCTTAGAACTCGTGCCATAGCTAGGTTCCGAACACGATTTAGGTTTCCTTTAAACGGAAAAATTGGACCTCAAGATCGTACTATTGCATTTGAATGATGTTTCCAATCGAACCATGGCCTTAGAATGTATTTATATTATGCGTGCTTGATTTTCGCTTTGTTAGAACATAGCGTCGAGCAATGGCCGGATTTTCAAATATTTGAATCGAGAAGACGATCGTTGGCCAAGGATGAGGCAATGGGGAAGCAACGTGTATTCCACTGGTCCGCTTCAAACAGTTGACACGTCTCGTGTTTGGTTTTAAGGTTTGAAAGGGATGTCCCGTTCGATTCCCGGTTCGTATAACCTTTTTCACTTTTACAAAACTCTATTTTCATATTTTTCATATTATTTCAATATTTTCATTCATTTTAATTAACTTTCATGATTTTTATTTTGCATCAAAAAATTACCAAAAACATTTTTTCTTTTTATATTATTTTCAAAAAAACCTTTATTTAATTTAATAAATTTAAAAATATAATTTTTGCATGCATATTTATTTTATTTTTATTTTAGCATTTAATTCACTTTTAATTACATTTTAATTATTAAATCTCTTCTAAAAAATCCCAAAAAATTATTTTAACTTATTTATCTTATTTCCAGCATATATTAATTTTCTCATATTAAAACTTGCATTTTTCTAACATTTTTCCTCTTATTCAATTCATCTCGTATTTTCCGATTTCTCATTCTTTCACAGGTTGATCCGATTCAGACGTTTCTTTACCGTTTTTTCTATTTTTTCCCAATAATGTAATTGCTCATGGGTTGTAATAGTTTTAATTAGGATTTTATTTTCCGCATTTCAAATTATGTATCTGCCCCAAAGCCATGTAATAGCGTAGGTTTATCTTTCCGCACTTTACATTCC
Organism: Vicia sativa; assembly: GCA_021764765.1. Taxonomy (NCBI): domain Eukaryota; kingdom Viridiplantae; phylum Streptophyta; class Magnoliopsida; order Fabales; family Fabaceae; genus Vicia; species Vicia sativa. Next base: position 69,014,976 of record CM038797.1, on the reverse strand, counting down.
GCATTTTACTTTCCGCACCCTTATCAATTGTTAGTAACTAGGCGTGTATGGCAAGATAATAATTGGACATAGCTCACACTAATCTTCAAGATAAAATATCCGAATTGACACACTCTTTTCACACATGCACCCTTAGGTAATTCTCTCTCGTTGCCTTTACGAATTCACATGGTCATGTCCCTCGAGCGTAGAGGTATTCTAGCACCGTTGCCTTCAAACAAATCATCATAGTCCCTTCGATACAAAGATCATAGACCCACGATGTCGCCTCCGAATACATGATCTTGACCCTCGATTGTCGCCACGAAAATGATGATAGTCCTTCGAATGTGCTAGGATACTTCCTACAAGTTGCCTTCATGACCATCCGATGTCCCTTCGAATGTCCCGCTACATCCAACGAATGGAGCTACCTACTAACTAATGGTATGGTTAGCGCTATTCTAAAGGAACGTAGAAACAAACGACCAATTCTGAGTGGGTAAATAAGTCTTTTAGTTGCTCGCTCCATCAAATGCTTTTCACACCACACACTTTTTTCAAAGTTCAAATTCTTTTCATAAACAAACATTTCCGAACACTTTGTATACACTCCTACATGAGTCATTACAAAGTCAAAGCGAAATGCTTTTTTTTCAAAACATCTTTGTCAAACACATAGAAAGCAATTTTAAAAAGTGATCTAGAGCAACTAAGAGCCCGTAGAAAAAACTGCGGATGGAAAGGGGTGCTAATACCTTCCCTTTTCATAACCATTCTCCCGAACTCAGAATCTAACGAAGGTCTTTTTCTGTTACTTTTACCTTCCCTTAATTGGATAAAAATAAAAGTCGGTGGCGACTCTTGCTATCCGCACATTTGGATACAAAAATCCTACAAAGTCAGTTCACCGTATCACAGAACTGGCGACTCTGCTGGGGATACCCTTAAAAGAGAGAATTGCCTTAGGGATTTCTAGATAACCTTTATTGCTTTTTGTTTGACTTGTATGCTTTATCTTTAAGGGTTGCTTGGGTATTATATTGTTGGGGGATCCTACACCGGATCCTTTTAGGTAAGTGGCATTAGATCATCGCGACCGCTAGACGATAACTACGCGGTCAACATGATGGCTACGTTAGCGTGACACTTTGGTTGTCCCGATACTCTTCATTCCCAAGTTGAAGATAGTATTTGGCTTCGTGGTGTCAAGCGCTAACTAAACTTTTAGAACCTTAATTGACCCATCTTGGCCATTAGAAGGTAGTGAGATGGCGGCTTTGGTGTAGACCGAGGTTGGTTAATACTCGATGCTACGCTCATTGAGATCGACTTTTGGGACATTTTCGATCGACCACTTGGCGTCGTATTGAAATAAGCGCCCACGAGAAAGATCGTGATGTGAGATTTCTAGAACCCGGTTACTATTATAGGACAGATGAACCAACTCAAACTTTTGGTGGGGTAATCACCTATACCTCATGCAAGCCTTAACCCTAGGCTCATTGTGTGAATTGTTTGTGTGTGCTAAACATGACATCATGACATCATTCGCATTGCATATCATTTCTAACTATTTCAAGGACCTAGGATTTATCTTTGCTGCTTTTGTAGGGATTATGGCTTCTAGAAAGACTATCCGAATCAACTTCATGGGTATCCCTCTCAACTCAAAGAATTGGTTTCGAAATTCCCGACCATGCTCTTCATCAAAAGACATGGTTATCTACTTGATTTGGTTATCTCCGGTTTGAAGAAGATATGATGCATGTCCTATTCGGTTCTTGATCCGAAACACCATTGCTTTACATTTCCAGATTATCGATTGGTTCCTACCTTAGAAGAGTTCTCTAAGCTACTGGGATACCTATTCTCGATCAAATGCCATTCACCGGTTTGGAAAAGGTTCCTAAGTTCAAGACATCGCATCCGCCTTACACCTTAAGCGCCGACATTGAAGTCAATTGGGAAACTAGAAGTGGGGTTAAGGGTTTACTTTCCAAGTTCTTAATCAAGAAAGCCCGAGAATTCCTCAAAGTTATGAGTTTCCATGCATTTGAAAATATTGTGGCCTTGCTAATTTATGGTTTGGTTCTATTCCCTAACTCGGATCAATTCATAGATGTCAATGCCATCAAGTTGTTCCTTACCCGCAATCCAGTGCCTACTTTACTTGGAGATATTCATTCTCCACACTGCACTACTAAGAGACAAGGAACTCTCATGTGTTGTGTCCCGTTACTTTCAAGGTGGTTTATTTCGCACCTTCCTCAATCAGTTTTGAAGAACGAACAAAGGTTGAGATGGTCTCCAAGATTGATGTCACTCTCTCATACAGATATCCGTTGGAATCTTTTCTCTCAAAAGGACTTCACATTCATTGAGCGTTGTGGAAAATTCCCTAATGTACCACTACTTGGTATAATGGGAGGTATTACTTACAACCCTTCTCTAGCTCTACGTCAGTTTGGTTTTGCCCGAAGAGATGGTCCACATGATATGCTTCTCCAAGATGTTGTGTTCGACTACAACCACGATCTCCGATTCGAAGGTTTATACATGCTTGGGGCATGGTAAAGAAGACGATACCAAGACTTTGGGGCACCGAACTCCATTCCTTGGGAACCTTACCTCAAATGGGTGCGAGCTCGAGCTCAAAACCTCATGATGCCATTCACTGTTCTACCGAATTATGGAACTGTTGCTATAGGTGACGTACCTATCGTTCTCCATCCCGACATGACTACCGATTTTGAAGACTTGAAGAGATCCCGGATTCAATTAAAGAAGAAAGGGATACCTTTGAAGCTCAATGCTATGCAAGTGAGAAGAAAGTGTTAGAGTTGACAAGCTACTTCACGAGGAGCGAAACATCAACGCTACATCGGCAAGAGGAAGCGCCCATGGGAGACTTAGAGCTTTAGGATGTTTATGTTTTCTTTTATTGTTTTGAACTATCTCTTGTACTTAAAAAGAAAAAAGAATAATAAAAGAGTACTAATAAATGTTTGTTCATTGCTTGTTTAACAAATTTAAATCTCTTAGGTCCTTGAAAACATTGCATTGCATTCGCATAAACATTGCATATCATAGCATAACATTGAATCACGTACATTGGAGATTGGTTTTCTCATTTGCTCGCTATTTATTTTAGCGAAATGGCTCTTGAACAGATCAAAGATCTCCGTGCCCGAATGCTGGCCAGCAGATGTTCACCAACCGGGTCCAAGGCCAAGAAGATATGAAGAAGCTCATCAACAAGAAGAAGAAGGTTGGTCTCCTCAACATGGGTAGACGTTTCAAAGGGGTCCTAAAGTGGTCACCAGATTGAGCTCTCCAAGGAAGTGTCCATACCGAGAGGAGTACCAAGGGTGATGAAGGTGAGCAGCGGGAACCAAAGAAAGGAGGAGAGGATCATTCTGATTATGGCCAGTACTCTGAGGAAGATGACAAGTACAAGCAACTTGAAGATCGCCTGAATATTGTGGAAAACCTGAAAATGTCCGGGCTGAATTTTGATGACCTGAGTCTTGTCCCTGGTGTTGTGATTCCTCCCAAGTTCAAAGTTCCTACTTTTGCTAAATATGATGGCGTGTCTTGCCCAAAGCTGCATTTGATGTCCTATGTCCAGAAGATCAATCCCCACACTGATGACAGAAAGTTGTGGATGCACTATTTTCAAGAGAGTTTGTCCGGAACCCAATTGGAATGGTATTATCTAGAGAATGACCGTATCCGTACATGGAGTAACTTAGCGATGCTTTACAAGCAATATGAGTACAATCTTGAATTGACACCCACTCGCATGCAACTACAAAGCATGTCTATGGGTCGTGACGAAGTTCAAGGAGTATGCTCGAAGTGGAGAGATCTAGCAGTGAGTTCAACCACCCTTGTCCAATAGGAGTTGGTTGATATGTTTATGGAACACCGACAGCCCATTCTTCAATCATCGATTGAAATTCCTCATCCGGATTCACCGAGTTGATATTGACAAAGAGCGATGAAGTCGGTATCAAGAGTGGAAGATCCATGTAGAGTCATCTTCAAATGTCGCAAGAGATCTTTTGGTGCTAAGAAAGAAGCTAATCGTGTATGGTCGAAAAGCCGAGCCAAGACCGACCGCGCTCAACTGTGGGGCGTTGTGATCTCCAATCCTGCATCGACAACCTCCGAGACAACGCAGAGCGTAACGCGCCACGAAGATAGTTTACGAAGATCAACATGCCATTGTCGCAAGCCTTGCAACACATGTTGAAAGAGTTGATTACCTTGAGGATCCTCCTCGAATGTCAACACTTCCTCTCAAGTACAATCCTAATGCTAAGTGTGCTTATCATTCCAACAGCCCGGCACGATATCGACAATTGTTGGGCTCAAGAACAAGATTCAAGACATGATTGAAGCTAAGCATTGAATTTGATCCTCCCGTTGAGACTCGAATGTGATCAACGCGCCTATGCCTAACCATGACAAGAGTTCCAACTGTTGGTGACGATACTTATGTTTTCAACATAGATGACTTGACCATTCCTCCGATGATAAGAAGAATTTGTTGCAAGTGTCAATCCAGATGCCCGAGGATTGTCGTTGGTGCCCGTCGCACCGATGGTTGTGCTTGGTTGAGAAGACGTGTTCGTATGATGGATAACCGTGAGATACTATTTCAAACCACCGTGCGTGTGTGTGAAGAAATGTCTAAGTTGAAGATTGACAATGCGAACGAACTGCACCATCCGTGTGGGACACGGGGCAGCCAAGTGGAAAATATGATTACATGGTGAAGTACATCGCCTCGATAGTTACAAGATTCCTATTGAAGACGTTAAAGCGACCGGATGGGGTGACGATTTCCCGTAAGACTATCGATGTTAACACAATAAGAATTTCCTCTCGATTCGTGCCTAGAGTGGCACCTCTCATCATCACTTCTCCAAGACCGGCCCATATTCCTCCGACAAGGCTATCCCTTGGAACTATGGAGTCGATGTTTACTACCATGGTGTCAAGCAAGATCCTCGACTATTGAAGATCCACCGTTGAAGCTACCATTCCCGACATCGACAACATCACCGATCCAAGAAGGTGACCGAACCGAAGGGTATTCTCTCCGAGATCTCTCCTCCAAAAGACACTGCGACTCCCGATTCCTACTCCACCAATATCCCCGCCTAGAGGGAAAGAACCGGGACTCATCCGCTCAACCGTAGTACCAAAGGAAGTTATCAAGACACCTCCAAACAAGAAATGGAGGAAATTCAAGATCATCAAGAAGAGTGATTACAATGTTGTGGAATGCTAGGGCATCTGTCCAAGATTTCCATGCTCGCTTTGCTCTTGTGCTCGAGGCTCATGCTAATGCCTTGGTGAAGTTTCAAGAATGCTCATGTGCCGCAAGACACTACCACCGATCTTCAAGTTTGTATTGCTAGCCTGGCCGCCAACAACGGCCTAGGCTTCTCCGATGTCGATTTGACTCCGAAAGAAACACAACAAAGCCTTGCACATCTCGTTGAATGCAAGGGCACCACGTTATCTCATGTTTTGGTGGATACCCTTCTCAATATCCTTCCAAGACGCTTTGATCGGCTTGATGTCGAAGGGTTGGTTCTCGAGACCCAGTGACATTATTGTGAGAGCTTTTGATGGTTCTAAGCAAGACTTGAAGAGCTCACTCACTAAAGTCGGCCCCGACTTTTGATTCCACTTTCTTTGTCATGGACATCCGTCCAACTTATTCTTGCCTACTTGGACGCCTTGGATACAAAGGCATACTCTACCTTGCATCGAACCAAATACCCGGTGAAAGGGAAGGTTGTCAAGATGTGGTGAAGAAGAGTATATGGTCACCATCTACGTCATTCCGCTATCTCGAGGTGGAGGGTGAATTCTTCGAGACTCCTGTCAAGCTTTTGAAACAATTCCCAGTCATGCCCGCTGACTCTCCACACTCCAAGATGCTAAAGTCCCGCCTAGGATGGCCTCATTGAAAGATGCTCAAGCTGAAGAAGGAAAGAGTACTATTTGGGGTCGCTCCCGATCTTCCTTTAAAATTTGACAAGACCGGTTTAGGCTTCACCATCAAGGGTCGAAGATGATACGCGAACGTGCCGCCAACTTCCTTTCCGCATCGCCGAGTGGAATCCATGCCATGAAGACGACGACAACGACGACATCGCAAGTGGATCTTCCCAACTCCGATCATGGGCTCAAGAATTGGAAGATCAAGACGTCATACCAATCTCCTTTAGCCGTGAGTAATTGCTCTTGTTTTGTTTTGCTTTTCGTATCTCTTTATGTTTTGAACAATAAACTTTGAAAGCCTAGTGCCTTGCCGGGCATCATGGCTCGTTTGAGGGTTATTATCCATCGTTGCGTATTTTCATTCAATAAATTCGTTGGACTTTTGCATTCAATTGTTTGTTTTCTTTCTTTTACTTTATCACCCTTCAAAAGCTATGTGTTCTTACACACACCCACGTGATACTCGCGAATCACTCCGAATCTCGTTAATAATATGCTAGTGCTAAATATGACTTCGATAATCCGATCTACAAAGTCAAGACGAAAGTGAGGAAGATTGTGAAGTGCCGGAGAACTTGCGATCACAAAGAAGAAGAGCGAGTTATATGACCACACGAAGAGCAAGTTGAGGTTGTGAATTGGGCACCGATGAAGACCGAAAAGAGATCAAGATAGAGCGGGTCTTGAGAATGTTAAAGAAAGGTTGGTTCAGATGCTACGAGACTATATTGAGGTTTTGCTTGGTCATACGAAGACATGCGGTTTAGACATTAATATTGTGGTTCATCGATTGCCAAAGGAAGGTTTTCTCCCTGAAATGAAGGTTGTCGACGCGTCCCGAGATGTCGAGAAAATCAAAGCCGGTTATGAAGCGCTCAACGCGGTTTCTTAGTGTCACCTCTTATCCCATGGGTTGCAAATGTGGTACCCGTACCTAAGAAGGATGGTAAGGTACGAATGTGTGTGGATTACAGAGATCTGAACAAAGCGAGTCCGAAAGACGATTTTCCACTTCCTCATATTGACGTTCTGTTGACAATACCGCCAAAGATAAGGTTTTCTCCTTCATGGATGGTTTCTCCTACAATCGATCAAAATGGCTCTCAAGACATGGAGAAGACTACGTTTGTTACACAGTGGGGCACTTTCTGCTACAAGGTTATGCCGTTTGAACTGAAGAACGCGGGCGCCACTTATCAGCGAGCTATGGTGGCATTGTTTCATGACATGATCCATCACGAGATAGAGGTCTACGTCGACGACATGATAGCTCGGTCACAAATGAAGAAGAACATCTTGATCACTTGCAGAAACTGTTCGGCAGATTAAAGAAGTACAGATTGAGACCGAATCCCAACAAGTGCACCTTGGAGTCGATCCGAAAACTCCTAGGGTTTGTAGTCGTGGAAGAGGTATTGAGGTTGACCTGCAAGGTTAAAGCTATTCAAGAGATGCCGCCCCCGCAGAGAAGGAGGTCGAGGTTTCGGCCGATTGAACTACATTGCGATTCATTGCACACCTAATCGCACCGTGAGCCAATCTTCAAGTTGCTAAAGAAAGATCAAGTAGTGGAATGGAGCGGCGATTGCCGATCGCTTTCGACAAAATCAAGGAGTACCCATGTAATCCTCCTATTCGATGCCACCGCCAAGGAAGACCTCTTATCATGTACTTGACGTGTTAGAGAACTCAATGGGGTGTGTTGGGGCAACATGACGAGTCTGGTCGAAAAGAGCATGCAATATACTACCTTAGCAAAAGTTTACCGACCGTGAAACAAGATACTCACACTTGAGAAAACTTGCAACGCTTTGGTGCTCACGACTAAGACAAGATATGCCGACTCACACTACCTTGTTGATTTCAAGATGGATCCGATAAAATACATCTTTGAGAAACCTCTCCGGAAGAATAGCAAGATGGCAAATGATCTTGACCGAATCGACATCCAAGACACTTCTCGAAAGCGATCAAAGGAAGTGGTAGCCGATCATTTGGCTCATCAAGCCGTAGATGACTATCGCCTATGCGTCAATTTCCGACGAAGATGTTTTACTAGTTACAGATTACGAAGAACGCCCGACGAAGGACTCGAACAAGGATCCCGATGGACTATGGTCTTTGATGGAGCCTCGAACGACTTGGCAATGGCATTGGCGCCATCATTACATCCCCCAAAGGACATACTCCTTTCACCGCCAGATTATGTTTCACGAACAACATGGCTGAATATGAAGTGCATCATGGGTATCAAAGTCGCTATTGACTTAAGAATCAAGTTCTTACAAGTGTATGGAGACTCACTTTAGTGATCGGTCATAAGAGGGATACGAAGCATCCGAATCTCATTCCATATCAAGAGCATGTTCGAGTTTGATTCCTACTTTGAAGATATTATTTTCAATCATATTCCACGAGAAGAGAATCGGTTGCACACATTGGCTACTATGTCGTCTATGTCCAAGGTTAGATGGGACAACGAGGCTCCCGGATCATCATTGAGAAATTGACGAACCAACAGATTGTTGTGAGCTTGACGTAAGAGAAACCTTGGTACTATGACGTGAAGAGGTATCTTGAGACTCGGGAATATCCCAGGGCATCCGTTAATGATAAGAAGTTCATGAGAAGATTCGCTCCAAATTCTTTCTCAAAGAACGACATCTTATACAAGCGCAACCATGACTTGTGCTTATCTATGTAGACCGAAAACAAGAATGCGTATCATGGAAGAGTTACACGGCGCATTTGGTACCCATTCCGGTGGACATACCATGGCTAAGAAGATTTTGAGAACAGTTACTATTGGTCCACCATGGAAGTCGATTGTCACCGCTTATGCTCGATCTTGTCACAAGTGCCGGTTATGCCGACAAAGTACACGCACACCTTTGAATGTTTTAACTTCTCCGTGGCCTTTGCAATGTGGGGCATTGACATGATCGGAGAAATTAAGCCCACTTCCAATGGACATCGTTTCATCCTTGTGGCAATCGATTACTTTACCAAGTGGGTAGAAACCTCGTATGCATCATTACCAAGAATGTTGTGGCTCGATTTATCAAGCATAATCTTATCTGTCGGTATGGCACTCCGAAAGGATTATCACGATAACTGTTCCAATCTCAAAACAAGATGATCACCGAACTCGCACGCAGTTCAAGATCAAGCATCACAACTCTTCTCCTTATCGGCCTAAGATGAATGGCGATGGAAGCCGCCAACAAGAACATTAAGAAGATTATACGAAGATGACGGTGACTTACAAAGATTGGCATGAGATGTTACCATTTGCTCTTCATGGTTATCGCACTACAAAGACGAACATCCACAGGGCAACCCTCTCTCTTGTATACGGTATGGAAGCCTTACCCATCGAGGTTCGGGATACCCTCAACCGAGTCCTCCAGAGGCGAGTTAGGCGAAGACGATTGGGTCCGACTCGCCTTGACCATATTAACTTGATTGATGAGAAATGACTCGCATCCATCTGCCATGGACAGATTTATCAGAAACGAATGATCAGAGCATTTAATAAGAAGGTCAAGCACCGAGTCTACCAAGTCGGTGATCTAGTAGTCAAGCGCATCATTCTTCCACAAGGTGATCCTAGGGGCAAATGGACTCCCACCCACGAGGGACCGTTTGTAGTCAAGATGTTCTCCGGAGCTATGATACTTAGCACCATGGATGGTGAAGACTTCCCACACCCTGTGAACGCAGACATAGTCAAAAAATACTACGCATGAAAGAGACCCGCTAGGTCGACTGGCCTAGGCAAAAATAAGGGCATCCTGGCGAACCAAAAAGGTTCGGGCAAAAATTAAGGATATATACAAAACATGTACACCCGGCAAGTCGAAAACCTGAAAAGGCGGCTTGGGCAAAAAAGGGTATCCTTGAGTGAAACCCGAAAGGCGGTCTAGGCAAAAGTTAGGATTTAAGCGCACGACTATGTCTCTTCGGATCACCGCTTCCACTACTATTAGCATTCAAGGTTCAAATGGCGAAGATCACTACTCACTTTCTCCGACAAGGAGATGAGATAGTTGAAATATATGAGTACTAGCATAGTTGGAACTTAACGAGATTGTTTCCGCATAGCTTTTTACCTTTCTTGTGTACAAACTACTTGGCCATACGCCACCTTTCAAATAAACTCAAAATTCTTTCTCTTTACAATTTCTGTTGTTTGTCGTCTGCAATAAGTCCAACGTTTGTTTTGAATGACTATACGCATTTGACAATAAGAATCTAATCACAAACATACGAAAAGTGAACATACAAAAGTACTTACTACAGGTTCCAGGAATTGGGATGACGACGAGAGTCAACAAATAGTTCCCCGCAGAGCATAAAGGTGTCACTCACAACACACATTCCCCAACGGAGTATATGTTAATCCATAGGCAGTGATTCCACTCAACAGAGCAACGTTACATCAGTCTCCAAGCAGTAACACTTCATCCCCAGCGGATATCTCTCAATCCTCCCCCTTCTCCCAGCAGCGGTATCCGGACCCAAGACTTGGTCAGATAGTGCATCAGAGGAAACATACACCTTTTATTCCCCAGCCAGAGATTACAACGGGCTCCAGACTCTTCTAGCTCGATCTCTCAGCAACCATCAAAATGCTCTCTAGTGAGATCTACACTCAGAATCCCCAGTAGAGCGCCTCCTAAATTTCCTCAGCAGGATCTACATACAAGGTCCCCAGCAGATCGCCTTCCAGATTCTCCTCAGCAGGGTCTATGAGATCTCCAACAACGAGCTTCTCAAATCTCTACCCTCCTCAACAATATCTAGGCTCAAGACTTGGTCAGATAGTGCATCGGAGGAATCCAGGGTACCTTTCTTCTCCAAAAGCGGGGTTCTCACCTACTCAATCCCCCAAGCAGAAGTCAGAAATCTTGAAATATCACAACATCTATCATCCATACATCTCTCATAAAGTCATAATTCATGCATATGTCATTCATATACACTGTCATGCATCATACTTTGCATAAAACTAACGAATATTCTATCAAAGTTTCTCTTGTTTTCTCCAAAAGTGTGATCCACGCAAACAGTCGAGATTAAGCCCCGAGCCGACGGAAAACTATCCGAAGACCGCCGCAAACAGTCCAGATTAAGCCCCGCCGACGGAAAACTATCCGAAAGACCGCCTCCGACGATCGGGTCCAGATTAAGCCCGAACCGACGGAAAACTATCCAAAGACCACCTCGGTTATCCTCCGATAACAGCAATGGATCAACACTCGATGCACAATAGGGAAGCTATCCACATTTTGCCAACTGTCTCCTCGAGTAGTCGACGAAGATTTATTCGATTATCAAGAACTACAGAGTCTAACGTTCAATTGCCTGGATGGCATCTTAAGCCCATCTCCGACTATTTGTCAACATCTCTTCACTTTCAATCGCATATATGGTTAAAAATCAATACGCACCAATAACTTCATTCAAAGGTGAGCACAAAGTCTAACATACGACTACTCCGGATGGCATCTTAAGCCCATCTCGTGCTCCTTCCGAACGCTCTGAGTCTAGCGTCGACTCACTCCCCAAAGATCGACCTTTCCGGATGGCATCGTAAGCCAATCTCCGGCTCTCCTATTCACAACCTCGAGTCTAGCGACGACTGCTCCCCCAAGTCTCCAACTTCTCCAAATGGCATCCGTAAGCCCATTCCGCATCATCCACCAACAGTGCAAATTTTAGTGTGTTCAATCATCTTCTACCTGTGCGAAAGACAAGCATGTCAATCTAACCCTCCAGTACAAGAAGATTGAACAGGGCAGCTGTCATACCCCAAAATTTGCCCTCCATCTACTCAAGAGATTTCATACATCCATACTCAAGGATTCCTCAAGAGTTGATCGACAAATTCTCTCTAGACAATCAACCCAAACTAGGGTTTGGTATCTCTCAAGTCAAGATGGATTTCCAACATCTCCAATGGCCTTCATGCCTCCTCATATGCTTCAAAGATTCTCCATGTCAAGTTTCAAGCTTCACAAGTCGTTTCCTCGACAATTGCTCGATGGTTGAAAATCGTGTATTGGACAAAAGTCAACTATGGTCAACATACAGTCAAAACTTCGATTTTGGTCAACATCCTCATTTTGAAGTTACATACATCATTTGATCAAGGGTTGATCATGATTCATCAAGAAAACTCAAGATTTGCCCAAAAGTCAAAACTTTCTAAATTAGGGTTTCTAGATGAAAAGTCAACTGAACTTTGACTGATCATAACTTTCTCATACTTTCTCAGAAATTTTTCCACCACCTCTTGTTTTTAAGGAAATTCAATTCTATACAACTTCATGTCTCACAAGAATGTCCAAAAAATGCTTCATTTGAGAGGTATAGCTCAAAACATTACAGGTCATTTTCAAAGTCAACAAAAAGTCAACTTTTTGTTTTGAAGATATATGGAGCATGGTAACTCCAAATGAGATGAGACCAAAGACATTGGTTAGAGGACTCTTAGAGCTTTCCAAAAAATCCAAGAACACTCAAAAATGTGGAAAATTGAGCAAGTTACACCATCCACAAGTTGGGCAATTTTGGAAGAATGCACAAAGAGAGATACTTCAAAAAATCAAAACTTTTGCAAATGGGCCTATTTTTTCTTCATCCTAACTTGTTCCTCAAGCAATTAGGAGTGTCCAAGCCCAAAGCCACGAATTTTTGATTTATTTTTCTATTTAATTTGTAATTTATTCATTTAAATGCAAATTAAATCTTAAAATAAATTATAAAATTGAAATTAATGGCAAAGATTGATTTTATTCTTTCCTTAAGGTCCAATTAACTCACAAATGCCAGCAAATTCGAAATTGGAGCAAGAAAGGCAAGATTGGATTGAAATTGATCAAGCTTTGAAGAGTTGATTTTCATGGAAATATCAAATTTGATTTCCATTGAATATTGATTGATTCTTTCCAAATTAATCCCAAATCCATCCGAGATAAATACATGATGCATACCTATCAAGAGAGAATTTCTCTACAAACCCTATTCCAAAGCTCAAAAACCGTGGTGCACAAGCAAGTGGTAACCCTACTTCCAGTTTTCAATCGTTTTGAGGTGTCAACACATTGCTTGACATCTCTGAATCGATCCGGACCTCACATTGCTTAAAACCATCAAGAATCAAAGAATCCAAATCGGTTTGTTCAAGAAAATTTCAAAATCGTATTTCAATTATCATGCATTTTTAACATGTTTTATTGTTGTTTTTGTGATTAGTGAGAAGTTTGCAAGCGATCTGGACAGGTTAATTGTATTTCCATGGCTTAGAACTCGTATTGCCATAGCTAGGGTTCCTGAACACGATTTAGGGTTTCCTTTAAACGGAAAAATTGGACCTCAAGATCAGTACCATTGCATTCGAATGATGTTTCCAATCGAACCATGGCCTTAGAATGTATTTATATTATGCGTGCTTGATTTTCAGTTTTTGCCAAGAACATAGCGTCGAGCAATGGCCGACGCTGGATTTTCAAATATTTGAATCGGAGAAGACGATCGTTGGCGCGAAGGATGAGGCAATGGGGAAGCAACGCGTGTATTCCACTCCGTCCGTTTCCAAACAGTTGACACGTCTAGCTCAGTTGGTCAGCGTGTTTGGTTTTAAGGTTTGAAAGGGATGTCCCCAGTTCGATTCCTGGTTCAGACAATCCCTTTTTCACTTTTACAAAACTCTATTTTCATATTTTTCATATTATTTCAATATTTTCATTCATTTTAATTAACTTTCATGATTTTTATTTTGCATCAAAAAATTACCAAAAACATTTTTTCTTTTTACATTATTTTCACAAAAACCTTTATTTAATTTAATAAATTTAAAAATATAATTTTTGCATGCATATTTATTTTATTTTTATTTTAGCATTTAATTCACTTTTAATTACATTTTAATTATTAAATCTCTTCTAAAAAATCCCAAAAAATTATTTTAACTTATTTATCTTATTTCCAGCATATATTAATTTTCTCATATTAAAACTTGCATTTTTCTAACATTTTTCCTCTTATTCAATTCATCTCATATTTTCCGATTTCTCATTCTTTCACAGGTTGTTCCGATTCAGACGTTTCTTTACCGTTTTTTCTATTTTTTCCCAATAATGTAATTGCTCATGGGTTGTAATAGTTTTAATTAGGATTTTATTTTCCGCATTTCAAATTATGTATCTGCCCCAAAGCCATGTAATAGCGTAGGTTTATCTTTCCGCACTTTACATTCCGCATTTTACTTTCCGCACCCTTATCAATTGTTAGTAACTAGGCGTGTATGGCAAGATAATAATTGGACATAGCTCACACTAATCTTCAAGATAAAATATCCGAATTGACACACTCTTTTCACACATGCACCCCTTAGGGTAATTCTCTCTCGTTGCCTTTACGAATTCACATGGTCATGTCCCTCGAGCGTAGAGGTATTCTAGCACCGTTGCCTTCAAACAAATCATCATAGTCCCTTCGATACAAAGATCATAGACCCACGATGTCGCCTCCGAATACATGATCTTGACCCTCGATTGTCGCCTACGAAAAATGATGATAGTCCCTTCGAATGTGCTAGGATACTTCCTACAAGTTGCCTTCAATGACCATCCGATGTCCCTTCGAATGTCCCGCTTACAACCAACGAATGGAGCTACCTACTAACTAATGGTATGGTTAGCGCTATTCTAAAGGAACGTAGAAGTACGAAAACGACCAATTCTGAGTGGGTAAATAAGTCTTTTAGTTGCTCGCTCCATCAAATGCTTTTCACACCACACACTTTTTTCAAAGTTCAAATTCTTTTCATAAACAAACATTTCCGAACACTTTGTATACACTCCTACATGAGTCATTACAAAGTCAAAGCGAAATGCTTTTTTTTCAAAACATCTTTGTCAAACACATAGAAAGCAATTTTAAAAAGTGATCTAGAGCAACTAAGAGCCCGTAGAAAAAACTGCGGATGGAAAGGGGTGCTAATACCTTCCCTTTTCATAACCATTCTCCCGAACTCAGAATCTAACGAAGGTCTTTTTCTGTTACTTTTACCTTCCCTTAATTGGATAAAAATAAAAGTCGGTGGCGACTCTTGCTATCCGCACATTTGGATACAAAAATCCTACAAAGTCAGTTCACCGTATCACATTGGTTAAGGCGCTTCCTATTGATAGATGCTCTCCCATGTCACGAGTTCGAACCTCACAGGGACCGGTTTTGATTTCTTTTTACAAACTTCAAACTTTTTCAATTATTTTCATTATTTAATATATTTCATGCATTTTTAATTCTTTTCAATATTTTTATTCATGCATTAAAAATCATCAAAAATATTTTTCCTTTTTGCATTTATTTTCATAAAATGTTTATTTAATTTATAAAATTAAAAAATATTATTTTGCATGCATATTTATTTTTATTCCTAATTTATCATTTAAATCACTTTTAATTAGTTTTTAATTATTAAATTGCATCCAAAAAATACCAAAAAATTATTTTAGCATATTTATGTTATTTCCAGCATGAAATATTTTTCTCATTCAAAAATTTGCATTTTTACTAACATTTTTCTCTTATTCGATTTCTCTCGTATTTTCCGTTTTCTCATCTTTTCACAGGTTATCCCGTTTCGGACGATTTTTCTTTATCGTTTCTTTTTTTCAATAATGTAATTGCTCTTGGGATGTAATATTTTTAATTAGGGCTTTTATTTTCCGCAAGTTTAAATTATGTATCTGCCCCAAAGCCATGTAATAGCGTAGGATTTATCTTTCCGCATTTTACATTTCCGCATTTTAATTTCCGCACCCTATAAACTGCTAGTAATTAGGCGTGTATGGCAAGATAAAATTGAACATAGCTCACTCATAATTCTAAAATAAAATATCTGAATTGACACACTCTTTTCACACATGCACCCCTTAGGGTAATTCTCTCTCGTTGCCTTTACGAATTCAAATGGTCATGTCCCTCGAACGTAGAGGTATTCTAGCACCGTTGCCTTCAAACAAATCATCATAGTCCCTTCGATACAAAGATCATAAGACCCACGACGTCGCCTCCGAATACATGATCTTGACCCTCGATTGTCGCCTACGAAAAAATGATGATAGTCCCTTCGAATGTGCTAGGATACTTCCTACAAGTTGCTTTCTATGACCATCCGATGTCCCTTCGAATGTCCCGCTTACATCCAACAAATAGAGTTACCTACCAACTAATGGTATGTATAGCGCTATTCTAAAGGAACGTAAAATAACATGGAAACGACCAATTCTGAGTAGGTAATAAGACTTTTAGTTGCTTGCTCTATCAAAATACTTTTTGCACCTCACACTTTTGTCAAAGTTCAAACTCTTTTCAAAAACAAAACATTTCCAAACACTTTGTATACATTCCTACATGAATCATTACAAAGTCAAAGCGAAATGCCTTTTCAAAACATTTTTGTCAAACACACAGAAAGCACAATTTTAAAGTGATCTAAGAGCAACTAAGAGCCCGTAGATAACTACGGATGGAAAGGGGTGCTAATACCTTCCCTTTTCGTAACGTTCTCCCTTACTCAGAATCTAACGAAGGTCTTTTTCTGTACTTTTTACCTTCCCTTAATTGGATAAAAGAAAAAAGTCGGTGGCGACTCTTGCTATCCGCATATTTGCGATACAAAAACCTACAAAGTCAGTTCACCGTGTTACACCCTCCGTGCTCCCGCTTTTGACCAAATGGCTTTTGCAAGCTACTGTTGCGAAAACTTTGAGGCTTCGAGGAGGTCTCAAACTTTCCTTTTTGATGCTATGTAACAGCAGTTTCAAAATACTTTTTTGGCACCCGAGGATCGCACTTTCCCCACTCAGGCGGAGTATGTATCTTATGCTAATTGGCCTGAGGGCAGGCCAAGTTTTATGGGGGGTGCTGGCAGCAGTGGGTAGGCTAGTGGTGCCAAAGTGGATGAAGAAATGGAGGAAGCCATTGGTCCAGTGGGTGGTGGTGATGATGAGAAAAACTAAAAGACCAGTTGGTAGCAGTAGATTTATTCTAGTTTTCAGTTTTTATTGTTAATTGTACTCTTGGTGGCTCTAGTTCACCGTTTAGATTTATGATGTACTCTTGGTGGCTCTAGTTCACCGTTTAAACTTTTTTGTGTTAATTGCATAGTTGTTTAATTGTGTGTTTTAAAAGTTTATTAGTTGAATTTATGGAATTTGGGACACCCCACTTTTTCAAAAAAATTTTGTTTAATTGTTTGTTCATTAAGTTAAGCTTGAACTAACAAAGTAACGGTTTCAAGAGAGGAATGCAAGACACTTTGGATGGTGATGATAAGATTGGTACTCGGCATTTCAAGGTACACTTTTACCGATTTCTAGAATTAACATGAATAGTTGATGGTTTGTGCAAATTACATATCATGAATTCTTTGAGATACATGTCCATGTTGAATCAAAGTAGAACTTAACCAATTGTGAGGTAACTTTCCATTGTGCACTAAATGCGGGATACCGAATTTTATTTCAACTCGTTCTTATCATGCTAAATCATGCATTAGTCCTTTTTTGTGAAAATTGTGAAAATGATAGAGGCATTGTTTGTTATTGAGAAAAACCACTTGGCCAAAAAGTTTGAATCAACTAACCTTGTGAGGAGTGATCCTTAGTTAACCCGTTTGAGCTTGTTTTAGGATTCATTCAATTGAAAATTGCAAAAATCGTGTGAATGAATGAATCTTAGAAATTTGTTTTTGTTTCATTTTAACTCTCAACCAATTTGGTTGCAAATTTGTTTTTCCTAAGGGGAGCATTATTTGTATTAATAATTGTGTTGAAAACTAAAGTTGGGGAGAGAACAAAAGTTGATCAAAAAGAAAAGAAAATAAGTGATCCTTATTAAGAACAAGTGGATACTTTTGGAAACCATGGAGTAAATAGAATGAAAAATATCAAAGAGCTCCCGGTTGTATGTTGTTGAAAAACAGAAAAAAAAAATTGGATCAAAGAAGAAGTGCTATTGAGTTGAATTGATAAAAGTGCTCCCTTAGGATAAGTATTTTGTTTGATTCCCCTTGATATTATCCTTTCTTTGCAACCCAAACCGCATTACAACCCATGAAAGACCTCTTGATTCTCATTTTTTACGTGATTTGGTATTTGTTTGATGGCCGCATGATTTGAGTTGTTGTTGACTTAAGTGTTCGGATGAGTGAAAGAAAACCTTATGTTATTCATCATTACCATGATATGTGTGTAGGTTTGATTCACTTCTGACATGTATTGATTTGAATTCTTTAGTATGTACTTTGCACCCAACCATTATGTTGTTCATGTTTTGTTCTAGTATTGAGGTAAGTGAATCATGAAAAGCCATATACTTTTGAACCAATCAAGTGTCTTTGATTAATTCTCATTCTTTATCTTGTTTCATTATACTTTGGATACTTTAGTGAAAAAGCTTTTGTTTAGGGACAAACAAAATGGTAAGTTGGAGAGAGTTGTTAAGGACCAAATTGGACTAATTTTCATACATTTTTATTGGTCCTTTTAACCAAGTTTTATTTAATTTTTATTCTTTTATTCACACAATTCATAAATATGCAATTATTCTTGTTTTATTTTTAGTAGAATAGAGATTTCACTTCAACTGTTAGTTTTGTAGAATTTTTAGAGAAAAAGAATTACTTGGATTCATGTGGAATTGGAAGCAGCAACCAAGTCAAGGCAAGATAAAGGAAAAGATAAAGGGATGCCAGGAAAAGACAAAGGGAGCATAAAGCATCTCAGTTCGCGCTGCGTCCTATTGTGGCACCGCGAACTTTATTTGATTTAGTTCGCGTCGCATCCTTGGTTGGTGCCGCGAACTGTGCGTCATCAACACTTCTATTTTGAAATAATTAGAAGTGTCTTGGGGTCAGCCGTCTTGGGGTAGCGTGAAAGTTTCTTTTTAGTTACTTTTTGGGCCAACATAAATGTATGGTTGCATGTAAAAGGTCATATGATTTGCAATCATGACATAGGAAAAAGCAAAACAAAGAGAGAGAAAAGGAAAGAAAAGAAAATAGTTTTGGGAAGTTGAAAATTATTATTCATAATCAGATTTTTATCAAGTTAGAGAGAGAGATATAGAACATTGGGGAAGAACAAGAAGAACACTTAAGCTTCTTTGGATGTCAACCATGGTGATGAGGAGCTAGATTCCTATTTTGTCGAGATTAAGGTAGTAACTATTCCAAATCCATTATGTAATTCTTGTAAATCCTTGTATGTGAACAAATTGAGGTTGAATGTAGAGAAAATCTTGTGTGGTTTATTGAATATGTCAAGTTAAATTATTGTTGAAAAAGATAATTTAATTTATGTTCTTCAAGCATTTTCTCAAGTAAGAATTGGATTGTAGAAATAGATTTATTTCTTGCTTTTCTTTTATATCAAATACTAAGGATTGTTGGATTGATATTTTGGATGAAGAAATTATTTAAAGGATTAATTTAAAGAATATCACAATATCATTTCGACAAAAATGTTATTGAGAGGATATTAGATTATGTTCAAACTTACTGAGTTCACATACTAGTTATAAGAAAATATATGGAGATGGAATAGTGAAACCAAATCTTGACAAAGTCTTTTTAATTGATAAAAAATATATTTTTAGTGTTTTCATTTTATGTCACAAGTGAATGATAAATTTCCAAACATAAACAAACCATTTTCAATTTGTAAACTTAAAGCAATTGTAACTATAGAACGGCGGTAATATCACCCAATCTCTGTGGATACGATATAAAAATATTTGCCGAAAATATACTTTTCAACATTAGTTCTTCAATTTGTAAATGACTAAACGTTAACCATGATATTGACATAGACCATATTACCCTAATAGTAGTAAAGTTGTATGAAACATGCATTATATGTCACCATGAAGCACATGGAATCCATAATTTCTCCAATGTCCATTAAGCTCCCCTACAGACTTTTTATTACGCCAATGTCAAATTCAAAGGGTGTCCGCCTATATCACGCTACATAATTTCATATACACCAACTCAGATCAATCATCCACTGAGTCCCTTACAAGAATACAACACCAAAGTAATACAATGAATATGAATACACCATTTCACGTATAATTTATTATTTCACTTGTCTTCACAATTTTCTTTAGTGACACTCATTTTCGAAACACATAGGTATCAATCAGGTGTCTTCCTAATGGATAATCTTAATAACACAACCTTAATTCTTGAGTGGGGATAAAATTGTCTCGTAAATTTCTAGAAGTAAACCAATATTACCAAACTTTAAGATAACTAAAGTTCCTTCATTTTTGCTACTTCATTTCCAGAATCATAACTCTAGGGCAGGTGATCCAACCAAAAAGATAAATATTTTGAGATTTGATTCATTAATTAATCCTTGGACTTGATTCACGAATCAAATGAGTTAAACATAAATCCAATTTATGTCTAAATATATTTACACTGGGCTATGTATAATTCGACTCATTTGGTTCATGAACCCTCTCTCTCCCCTCCCTTTCTCCCCCCATTTCTCCCTCACTGTATCACTCACTCTCTCTCACTATCTCTCAGTCTCTCATCGTCCCTCCCCCCTCTCTTTATCTCTCAAGTATAGGTAATTCCAAGTTTGACTTGAAAAAAAGGAATCAATATTACCAAACTTTAACATAACCGAAGTTCCTTTATTTTACTACTTCATTTCCTGAAACATAACTAGAGGGCAGGTGAACCGAACCAAATAATTTTTTTCAAGACTTGATTATTTAATTAATCCTTGGACTTGATTCATGAACAAAAGAGTCAAACATAACTAAAAATTAAGTCTGTACATATTGACCTTGAGCTATGTATAACTCGACTCATTTGGTCATGAACCATCTCTCTCCCTCCCTCTCTCTTTCGCCCTGTCTGTCTCTCTTACTCTCTCTGTCTCTCTTACTCTCTCTCTCTCTCACTCAAGTCTAGTTTGTTACAAGTATGAACATAAAAAGTGAATCAAAGTTACCAAACTTTAATCTAACCAAACTTCCTTCATTTTCACTACATCATTTCCAAAATCGTAACTCTCGAGCATGTGAATCTCATCTAATTGAAAAAAAAACTCGAGACTTGAATATTTAATTAATTGTTGGACTTGATTGATGAACCAAATGAGTCAAACATAGCTCAAAATTAACTCTATACACATTGACCTTGAGCCATCACTTAATTCGACTCATTTGGTTCATAAACCATCTCTCTCTCTCTCTCTCTCCATTTTCTCTCTCTTCTAGTCTAGTTTATTCCAAGTTTGAATGGAAAAAAGTGAATCAATATTACCAAATTTTAACATCAGAAAAGTTCCTTCATTTTTACTACTTCATTTCCAAAACAAAACTCTAGGTCAGGCGAATCGAATCAAATAGAAAAATATTTTGAGACTTGATTATTTAATTAATTGTTGGACTTGATTAATGAACCAGATGGGTCATACATAGCTCAAAATTAAGTCTGTACTTATTGACCTTAAGCTATGTATAATTCGACTCATTTGGTTCATGAACAATCTCTCTCCCTCACGTCTAGTTTTTTCCATGTATAAATGGAAATAACTGATTTCTCTAAATGCTTTGAAATATATACTTGTCTATGTATTTTATCCAAATTCCATTATTTCTCTTAAGTTAACTATTAATATGCCACACCCATTAGGGTTAGGGATTTAGACTAGTTAGGTATTGATTTTTCTTTAAATCTCTAACAATGTTACTAATCATGATTAAGACAAACAAGGGATATTACATAAATTATATCAAATCAAAAGAGTATGAACAAAATTATTAGAAATGAGAAAAAAATAAATAGGAATATTCTAAGTATGATTAGATATAAAAGTACGCAACTGAAGACTGTAATTAGGAGTACATTTGTTTTTAGATAGAAAACAAGAAATTAAAACAAAGTTATTATCGTTAATTAGATTTTTTTAAGACAGCAGTATGGCCCAATACCTTTTTTAATGATTTGTTTATAATCATAAAAGATAAAATAAATTATTTATGTAAAATATACAATAATATAATTTTTTTTAAATCCTATTTGTAGAGATAATTAATAAAAGGTGACACCATATAGTATTACGAAATATACATTGGTAAATATTTTAAAAATATAAAATATTTATGGTCGATAGTATAATTCAAATGATGTAACAGTTATTTTACTATGAATGATTAACAACTTATCATTGGGTGAAATTTTTTGGCAATAGTAAATCAATAAAAAGATAACAACAAAAATTTGTAACTAACAAATTTTTTATAATAAAATTGTTATGTAAAATAATTTTAGTAGAGATGTAATATAAAATAGACACCTACTTAATATACCCGTAAATAGATTGCTATAAATATATTTTGAATGACTTGTATTGTCAGATACTAAGTAATTTTTTGGTTGTTGTAAATAATTACCTATAAATATTTAAAAAAAATCACATAAGTTGCATAAAAGAAGAGAACTCAACACATGGGTTGGATTTGTACAAAAATAGACATGTATTTTGGTTTTTTATTTCAAACCTAGAAAAACTTGATATATTTCTACTATAAAAGTAGGAAACGTGCAAGAACCTCACATCTTTTAAAAGTAGTATCTAATAAAATTTTAATTTCAAAATTTCTCCGAAGCTCGTAAAGAAGAATATCTTTACTATGATTTATCACAGGGTACACATTTCTTTCACATTGATTTCCTTACATTTATAACATTCTTTTAAATATTTATCTATTAATAAATTCTAACAATATAAAAAAATATTATAAGCATTATTTATATTTAATCATGTAACAGTTATAATTTACATGCAGGTAAACACGAGATTTATCTCTAAAGCTTTTATATTTTCGTTGTCAATAATTGTGATACTATCGAGCACAATTTACTCAGAACAAAATAAGAATTTAAATCAAATAAAATCAGCAACATATTTGTCAGAAAAGTTTGAATTGGGACCTGGAGAGGTTCTAGCTTAAAGTATTATAGATATTGAATTTCCAAGTGGTCATATTGGAGTCAAAAGCCTTGATGTTGATTTAGTTGATGATCAAGGGAATTCTGTACCATTGTATGAAACATACATCCATCATTGGTTTGCTATAAGATATCATATAAACAAGGATAAAAATATGTCACATGACATTAATGATCATTCCAAACCTTTTGGGGGTCCTAATTTTATAAGAAATGATGGAACCTGCAACACAGGGATTCTACCACATTATTGGGGTTTGGGAAGTGAATCCCGAGGAACAAGTTCAAAGCTTCCAGATCCTTATGCAGTTGAATTAGGAAATCCTTCCAATATTACAGAAGGTTGGGAAGAGAAATGGCTATTAAGCATCATGGTCATTGATGGCACGTAAGATAGAAAAAGTTGTACTGAATGTAGGTGTGACCAATTTAATCTCCCAGAAAATTTTTATAATGAGACGAAGGATATACATGGTAAACCATTGTCCCCAGAATATAAAGGAGGAATATTTTGTTGCAAAAATAACTTTCAATGCAAATTGAAAATGGATTTCAAGCGCCATGTAGAAAACTTGCTCTAAGATACAAAATAACTTGGGTTGATTGGGACCAACACCAAATCGTTAGATTTTATGTACTTGATTCCACTGATCGTGTCATAATAAATGGTTCAGAAATAATTCATGATTGTCTGGTAAATAAGCTATTTAAATTATATTTTCTATTTTCATGATCAAGTAGTTTACACCATGATAAAGGCATAACTTAAGTAAATGAATATGTACATTTAAGAAGTACATTCGAGAATACTCTAGATTTTAACATAATATGTACTAGCAACTAACATTTGCATTCCCATGTAAAATAAAAATGAGTGATTTCTAAGATTTTATGATTATAGTTTTTTTATTATTTTTTACATCAGAAGAGACTAGTTAACAAATATTTCTTAAATTTTCACAGGCAGAATATACTATTCCGAAAAATAATAGTACTGATCTTGTTCATGTTCAAAAAGCAAGAATACCGATGAAAAAAGGTGGTTATCTTATCTACGGCACTGCTCATATGCATACTGGTGTCGTTAATGCTACACTATATGGACAGGTAGAGTTTAATGTTATTTTGACTAAAGTTTTTTAAACTTGTGTTTTCTTAATATTATTACTTAAGTGATAGAAAGTTTTATTGACTTCATATATAGCCAAATTAATTAAATTTAATATTGTGCATGTATAATCTCTCTTTCTTTAATTAATTTATTTTGTCTTCGATTAATTAATTAGGATGGAAGGACATTGTGTACATCAACACCGAGATACGGAACGGGAAATGAAGCAGGAAATGAAGAAGGTTATGTCGTTGGAATGTCCGTATGCTATCCAAAACTAGGCTCAATTAAGATTAATGATGGTGAAACTGTGACTATGGAATCGAGCTATAAAAATGAATTTGTCACAGGAGCTATGGGACATATGTATTTCTATTTGGCTGATCGACTACCACACACAACATAGACATCATATTCATATGAGTTATATTTATTTGAGGTATAGTTTTTGATAAATATATCATTGAATGTATCTTGTCAGCACGTGGTACTGGGTCAATAGAAAGATTTCCAATCAACTTTAGGCCACTGTAAAATTTTCATTTGTGATACTTTGATTAATACAAATTTCCATTTTTCCAACAAAGAATTTGTAGTGATTGAATGGAATTTATAATTTTTGAAATGTTTTGAAAATATTCCAAATACGACAACAAAAGCCTCATGGTCAAAAGGCATAAAAAAGGTGGAAATGATTTTTTACCGTACTTTATATCTTGAAACCTTTATTAAAAACTAATTCAAACTCTCTTGAAATTCAACTTTGATTAAAATTAAACTCTTGCACAATCAAACATGCTCCAAAGGATTCACACAAAGAAGAGAAAATTTAACTCATTTACACATTGTGTTCATTAACTTGCACATTATAACCGCCGATGAGGTTTTTTGTTCCTTTAAATATGAGGTTCATCTACTATAAACAAGATTTTGGGATGATTAGTTCTTCAATTTGTTAATGACTAAACGTTAACCATGATATTGACATAACCATATTACCCTAATAGTAGTAAAGTTGTATGAAACATGCATTATATGTCACCATGAAGCACATGGAATCCATAATTTCTCCAATGTCCATTAAGCTCCCCCTACAGACTTTTTATTACGCCAATGTCAAATTCAAAGGGTGTCCGCCTATATCACGCTACATAATTTCATATACACCAACTCAGATCAATCATCCACTGAGTCCCTTACAAGAATACAACACCAAACTAATACAGTGAATATGAATACACCATTTCACGTATAATTTATTATTTCACTTGTCTTCACAATTTTCTTTAGTGACACTCATTTTCGAAACACATAGGTATCAATCAGGTTTCTTCCTAATGGATAATCTTAATAACACAACCTTAATTCTTGAGTGGGGATAAAATTGTCTCGTAAATTTCTAGAAGTAAACCAATATTACCAAACTTTAAGATAACTAAAGTTCCTTCATTTTTGCTACTTCATTTCCAGAATCATAACTCTAGGGAACGTGATCCAACCAAAAAGATAAATAGTTTGAGATTTGATTCATTAATTAATCGTTGGACTTGATTCACGAATCAAATGAGTTAAACATAAATCCAATTTATGTCTAAATATATTTACACTGGGCTATGTATAATTCGACTCATTTGGTTCATGAACCCTCTCTCTCCCCTCCCTTTCTCCCCCCATTTCTCCCTCACTGTATCACTCTCTCTCACTATCTCTCAGTCTCTCTTCGTCCCTCCCCCCTCTCTTTATCTCTCAAGTATAGGTAATTCCAAGTTTGACTTGAAAAAAAGGAATCAATATTACCAAACTTTAACATAACCAAAGTTCCTTTATTTTACTACTTCATTTCCTGAAACATAACTAGAGGGCAGGTGAACCGAACCAAGTAATTTTTTTCAAGACTTGATTATTTAATTAATCCGTGGACTTGATTCATGAACAAAAGAGTCAAACATAACTAAAAATTAAGTCTGTACATATTGACCTTGAGCTATGTATAACTCGACTCATTTGGTCATGAACCATCTCTCTCCCTCCCTCTCTCTTTCGCCCTGTCTGTCTCTCTTACTCTCTCTCTCTCTCTCTTACTCTCTCTCTCTCTCACTCAAGTCTAGTTTGTTCCAAGTATGAACATAAAAGGTGAATCAATGTTACCAAACTTTAATATAACCAAACTTCCTTCATTTTCACTACATCATTTCCAAAATCGTAACTCTCGAGCATGTGAATCTCATCTAATTGAAAAAAAAACTCGAGACTTGAATATTTAATTAATTGTTGGACTTGATTGATGAACCAAATGAGTCAAACATAGCTCAAAATTAACTCTGTACACATTGACCTTGAGCCATCACTTAATTCGACTCATTTGGTTCATAAACCATCTCTCTCTCTCTCTCTCTCTCTCTCTCTCTCTCCATTTTCTCTCTCTTCTAGTCTAGTTTATTCCAAGTTTGAATGGAAAAAAGTGAATCAATATTACCAAACTTTAACATCAGAAAAGTTCCTTCATTTTTACTACTTCATTTCCAAAACAAAACTCTAGGTCAGGCGAATCGAATCAAATAGAAAAATATTTTGAGACTTGATTATTTAATTAATTGTTGGACTTGATTAATGAACCAGATGGGTCATACATAGCTCAAAATTAAGTCTGTACTTATTGACCTTAAGCTATGTATAATTCGACTCATTTGGTTCATGAACAATCTCTCTCCCTCACGTCTAGTTTTTTCCATGTATGAATGGAAATAACTGATTTCTCTAAATGCTTTGAAATATATACTTGTCTATGTATTTTATCCAAATTCCATTATTTCTCTTAAGTTAACTATTAATATGCCACACCCATTAGGGTTAGGGATTTAGACTAGTTAGGTATTGATTTTTCTTTAAATCTCTAACAATGTTACTAATCATGATTAAGACAAACAAGGGATATTACATAAATTATATCAAATCAAAAGAGTATGAACAAAATTATTAGAAATGAGAATAAAATAACTAGGAATATTCTAAGTATGATTAGATATAAAAGTACGCAACTGGCGACTGTAATTAGGAGTACATTTGTTTTTAGATAGAAAACAAGAAATTAAAACAAAGTTATTATGGTTAATTAGATTTTTTTAAGACAGCAGTATGGCCCAATACCTTTTTTAATGATTTGTTTATAATCATAAAAGATAAAATAAATTATTTATGTAAAATATACAATAATATAATTTTTTTTAAATCCTATTTGTAGAGATAATTAATAAAAGGTGACACCATATAGTATTACGAAATATACATTGGTAAATATTTTAAAAATATAAAATATTTATGGTCGATAGTATAATTCAAATGATGTAACAGTTAATTTACTATGAATGATTAACAACTTATCATTGGGTGAAATTTTTTGGCAATAGTAAATCAATAAAAAGATAACAACAAAAATTTGTAACTAACAAATTTTTTATAATAAAATTGTTATGTAAAATAATTTTAGTAGAGATGTAATATAAAATAGACACCTACTTAATATACCCGTAAATAGATTGCTATAAATATATTTTGAATGACTTGTATTGTCAGATACTAAGTAATTTCTTAACAATTTTTGGTTGTTGTAAATAATTACCTATAAATATTAAAAAAAAAACACATAAGATGCATAAAAGAAGAGAACTCAACACATGGGTTGGATTTGTACAAAAATAGACATGTATTTTGGTTTTTTATTTCAAACCTAGAAAAACTTGATATATTTCTACTATAAAAGTAGGAAACGTGCAAGAACCTCACATCTTTTAAAAGTAGTATCTAATAAAATTTTAATTTCAAAATTTCTCCGAAGCTCGTAAAGAAGAATATCTTTACTATGATTTATCACAGGGTACACATTTCTTTCACATTGATTTCCTTACATTTATAACATTCTTTTAAATATTTATCTATTAATAAATTCTCACAATATAAAAAAATATTATAAGCATTATTTATATTTAATCATGTAACAGTTATAATTTACATGCAGGTAAACACGAGATTTATCTCTAAAGCTTTTATATTTTCGTTGTCAATAATTGTGATACTATCGAGCACAATTTACTCAGAACAAAATAAGAATTTAAATCAAATAAAATCAGCAACATATTTGTCAGAAAAGTTTGAATTGGGACCTGGAGAGGTTCTAGCTGAAAGTATTATAGATATTGAATTTCCAAGTGGTCATATTGGAGTCAAAAGCTTTGATGTTGATTTAGTTGATGATCAAGGGAATTTTGTATGAAACATACATCCATCATTGGTTTGCTATAAGATATCATATAAACAAGGATAAAAATATGTCACATGACATTAATGATCATTCCAAACCTTTTGGGGGTCCTAATTTTATAAGAAATGATGGAACCTGCAACACAGGGATTCTACCACATTATTGGGGTTTGGGAAGTGAATCTCGAGGAACAAGTTCAAAGCTTCCAGATCCTTATGTAGTTGAATTAGGAAATCCTTCCAATATTACAGAAGGTTGGGAAGAGAAATGGCTATTAAGCATCATGGTCATTGATACACGTGGCACAGAAGATAGAAAAAGTTGTACTGAATGTAGGTGTGACCAATTTAATCTCCCAGAAAATTTTTATAATGAGACGAAGGATATACATGGTAAACCATTGTCCCCAGAATATAAAGGAGGAATATTTTGTTGCAAAAATAACTTTCAATGCAAATTGAAAAATGGATTTCAAGCGCCATGTAGAAAACTTGCTCTAAGATACAAAATAACTTGGGTTGATTGGGACCAACACCAAATCCCTGTTAGATTTTATGTACTTGATTCCACTGATCGTGTCATAATAAATGGTTCAGAAATAATTCATGATTGTCTGGTAAATAAGCTATTTAAATTATATTTTCTATTTTCATGATCAAGTAGTTTACACCATGATAAAGGCATAACTTAAGTAAATGAATATGTACATTTAAGAAGTACATTCGAAAATACTCTAGATTTTAACATAATATGTACTAGCAACTAACATTTGCATTCCCATGTAAAATAAAAATGAGTGATTTCTAAGATTTTATGATTATAGTTTTTTATTATTTTTTTACATCAGAAGAGACTAGTTAACAAATATTTCTTAAATTTTCACAGGCAGAATATACTATTCCGAAAAATAATAGTACTGATCTTGTTCATGTTCAAAAAGCAAGAATACCAATGAAAAAAGGTGGTTATCTTATCTACGGCACTGCTCATATGCATACTGGTGTCGTTAATGCTACACTATATGGACAGGTAGAGTTTAATGTTATTTTGACTAAATTTTTTTAAACTTGTGTTTTCTTAATATTATTACTTAAGTGATAGAAAGTTTTATTGACTTCATATATAGTCAAATTAATTATATTTAATATTGTGCATGTATAATCTCTCTTTCTTTAATTAATTTATTTTGTCTTCGATTAATTAATTAGGATGGAAGGACATTGTGTACATCAACACCGAGATACGGAACGGGAAATGAAGCAGGAAATGAAGAAGGTTATGTCGTTGGAATGTCCGTATGCTATCCAAAACTAGGCTCAATTAAGATTAATGATGGTGAAACTGTGACTATGGAATCGAGCTATAAAAATGAATTTGTCACAGGAGCTATGGGACATATGTATTTCTATTTGGCTGATCGACTACCACACACAACATAGACATCATATTCATATGAGTTATATTTATTTGAGGTATAGTTTTTGATAAATATAACATTGAAGGTATCTTGTCAGCACGTGGTACTAGCTCAATAGAAACATTTCCAATCAACTTGAGGCCACTGTAAAATTTTCATTTGTGATACTTTGATTAATATAAATTTCCATTTTTCCAACAAAGAATTTCTAGTGATTGAACGAAATTTATAATTTTTGAAAAGTTTTGAAAAAATTCCAAATACGACAACAAAAGCCTCATGGTCAAAAGGCATAAAAAAGGTGGAGATGATTTTTTACCGTACTTTATATCTTGAAACCTTTATTAAAAACTAATTCAAACTCTCTTGAAATTCAACTTTGATTAAAATTAAACTCTTGCACAATCAAACATGCTCCAAAGGATTCACACAAAGAAGAGAAAATTTAACTCATTTACACATTGTGTTCATTAACTTGCACATTATAACCGCCGATGAGGTTTTTTGTTCCTTTAAATATGAGGTTCATCTACTATAAACAAGATTTCGGGATGATTAGTTCTTTAATTTGTTAATGACTAAACGTTAACCATGATATTGACATAACCATATTACCCTAATAGTAGTAAAGTTGTATGAAACATGCATTATATGTCACCATGAAGCACATGGAATCCATAATTTCTCCAATGTCCATTAAGCTCCCCTACAGACTTTTTATTACGCCAATGTCAAATTCAAAGGGTGTCCGCCTATATCACGCTACATAATTTCATATACACCAACTCAGATCAATCATCCACTGAGTCCCTTTCAACAATACAACACCAAAGTAATACAATGAATATGAATACACCATTTCACGTATAATTTATTATTTCACTTGTCTTCACAATTTTCTTTAGTGACACTCATTTTCGAAACACATAGGTATCAATCAGGTTTCTTCCTAATGGATAATCTTAATAACACAACCTTAATTCTTGAGTGGGGATAAAATTGTCTCATAAATTTCTAGAAGTAAACCAATATTACCAAACTTTAAGATAACTAAAGTTCCTTCATTTTTGCTACTTCATTTCCAGAATCATAACTCTAGGGCAGGTGATCCAACCAAAAAGATAAATATTTTGAGATTTGATTCATTAATTAATCCTTGGACTTGATTCACGAATCAAATGAGTTAAACATAAATCCAATTTATGTCTAAATATATTTACACTGGGCTATGTATAATTTGACTCATTTGGTTCATGAACCCTCTCTCTCCCCTCCCTTTCTCCCCCCATTTCTCCCTCACTGTATCACTCTCTCTCTCTCTCTCTCACTATCTCTCAGTCTCTCTTCGTCCCTCCCCCCTCTCTTTATCTCTCAAGTATAGGTAATTCCAAGTTTGACTTGAAAAAAAGCAATCAATATTACCAAACTTTAACATAACCAAAGTTCCTTTATTTTACTACTTCATTTCCTGAAACATAACTAGAGGGCAGGTGAACCGAACCAAATAATTTCTTTCAAGACTTGATTATTTAATTAATCCTTGGACTTGATTCATGAACAAAAGAGTCAAACATAACTAAAAATTAAGTCTGTAGATATTGACCTTGAGCTATGTATAACTCGACTCATTTGGCCATGAACCATCTCTCTCCCTCCCTCTCTCTTTCGCCCTGTCTGTCTCTCTTACTCTCTCTGTCTCTCTTACTCTCTCTCTCTCACTCAACTCTAGTTTGTTCCAAGTATGAACATAAAAGGTGATTCAATGTTACCAAACTTTAATCTAACCAAACTTCCTTCATTTTCACTACATCATTTCCAAAATCGTAACTCTCGAGCATGTGAATCTCATCTAATTGAAAAAAAAACTCGAGACTTGAATATTTAATTAATTGTTGGATTTGATTGATGAACCAAATGAGTCAAACGTAGCTCAAAATTAACTCTGGAGACATTGACCTTGAGCCATCACTTAATTCGACTCATTTGGTTCATAAACCATCTCTCTCTCTCTCTCTCTCTCTCTCTCTCTCTCCATTTTCTCTCTCTTCTAGTCTAGTTTATTCCA
Organism: Vicia sativa; assembly: GCA_021764765.1. NCBI lineage: Eukaryota > Viridiplantae > Streptophyta > Magnoliopsida > Fabales > Fabaceae > Vicia > Vicia sativa. The sequence goes on along the minus strand of CM038797.1, from coordinate 68,983,069 downwards.
AGTTTGAATGGAAAAAAGTGAATCAATATTACCAAACTTTAACATCAGAAAAATTCCTTCATTTTTACTACTTCATTTCCAAAACAAAACTCTAGGTCAGGCGAATCGAATCAAATAGAAAAATATTTTGAGACTTGATTATTTAATTAATTGTTGGACTTGATTAATGAACCAGATGGGTCATACATAGCTCAAAATTAAGTCTGTACTTATTGACCTTAAGCTATGTATAATTCGACTCATTTGGTTCATGAACAATCTCTCTCCCTCACGTCTAGTTTTTTCCATGTATAAATGGAAATAACTGATTTCTCTAAATGCTTTGAAATATATACTTGTCTATGTATTTTATCCAAATTCCATTATTTCTCTTAAGTTAACTATTAATATGCCACACCCATTAGGGTTAGGGATTTAGACTAGTTAGGTATTGATTTTTCTTTAAATCTCTAACAATGTTACTAATCATGATTAAGACAAACAAGGGATATTACATAAATTATATCAAATCAAAAGAGTATGAAAAAAATTATTAGAAATGAGAAAAAAATAACTAGGAATATTCTAAGTATGATTAGATATAAAAGTACGCAACTGGCGACTGTAATTAGGAGTACATTTGTTTTTAGATAGAAAACAAGAAATTAAAACAAAGTTATTATGGTTAATTAGATTTTTTTAAGACAGCAGTATGGCCCAATACCTTTTTTAATGATTTGTTTATAATCATAAAAGATAAAATAAATTATTTATGTAAAATATACAATAATATAATTTTTTTTAAATCCTATTTGTAGAGATAATTAATAAAAGGTGACACCATATAGTATTACGAAATATACATTGGTAAATATTTTAAAAATATAAAATATTTATGGTCGATAGTATAATTCAAATGATGTAACAGTTAATTTACTATGAATGATTAACAACTTATCATTGGGTGAAATTTTTTGGCAATAGTAAATCAATAAAAAGATAACAACAAAAATTTGTAACTAACAAATTTTTTATAATAAAATTGTTATGTAAAATAATTTTAGTAGAGATGTAATATAAAATAGACACCTACTTAATATACCGTAAATAGATTGCTATAAATATATTTTGAATGACTTGTATTGTCAGATACTAAGTAATTTCTTAACAATTTTTGGTTGTTGTAAATAATTACCTATAAATATTAAAAAAAAAACACATAAGATGCATAAAAGAAGAGAACTCAACACATGGGTTGGATTTGTACAAAAATAGACATGTATTTTGGTTTTTATTTCAAACCTAAAAACTTGATATATTTCTACTATAAAAGTAGGAACGTGCAAGAACCTCAGATCTTTTAAAAGTAGTATCTAATAAAATTTTAATTTCAAAATTTCTCAGAAGCTCGTAAAGAAGAATATCTTTACTATGATTTATCACAGGGTACACATTTCTTTCACATTGATTTCCTTACATTTATAACATTCTTTTAAATACTTATCTATTAATAAATTCTCACAATATAAAAAAAATATTATAAGCATTATTTATATTTAATCATGTAACAGTTATAATTTACATGCAGGTAAACACGAGATTTATCTCTAAAGCTTTTATATTTTCGTTGTCAATAATTGTGATACTATCGAGCACAATTTACTCAGAACAAAATAAGAATTTAAATCAAATAAAATCAGCAACATATTTGTCAGAAAATTTTGAATTGGGACCTGGAGAGGTTCTAGCTGAAAGTATTATAGATATTGAATTTCCAAGTGGTCATATTGGAGTCAAAAGCTTTGATGTTGATTTAGTTGATGATCAAGGGAATTGCATACCGTATGAAACATACATCCATCATTGGTTTGCTATAAGATATCATATAAACAAGGATAAAATATGTCACATGACATTAATGATCATTCCAAACCTTTGGGGTCCTAATTTTATAAGAAATGATGGAACCTGCAACACAGGGATTCTACCACATTATTGGGGTTTGGGAAGTGAATCCCGAGGAACAAGTTCAAAGCTTCCAGATCCTTATGCAGTTGAATTAGGAAATCCTTCCAATATTACAAGAAGGTTGGGAAGAGAAATGGCTATTAAGCATCATGGTCATTGATACACGTGGCACAGAAGATAGAAAAAGTTGTACTGAATGTAGGTGTGACCAATTTAATCTCCCAGAAAATTTTTATAATGAGACGAAGGATATACATGGTAAACCATTGTCCCCAGAATATAAAGGAGGAATATTTTGTTGCAAAAATAACTTTCAATGCAAATTGAAAAATGGATTTCAAGCGCCATGTAGAAAACTTGCTCTAAGATACAAAATAACTTGGGTTGATTGGGACCAACACCAAATCCCTGTTAGATTTTATGTACTTGATTCCACTGATCGTGTCATAATAAATGGTTCAGAAATAATTCATGATTGTCTGGTAAATAAGCTATTTAAATTATATTTTCTATTTTCATGATCAAGTAGTTTACACCATGATAAAGGCATAACTTAAGTAAATGAATATGTACATTTAAGAAGTACATTCGAGAATACTCTAGATTTTAACATAATATGTACTAGCAACTAACATTTGCATTCCCATGTAAAATAAAAATGAGTGATTTCTAAGATTTTATGATTATAGTTTTTATATTATTTTTTACATCAGAAGAGACTAGTTAACAAATATTTCTTAAATTTTCACAGGCAGAATATACTATTCCGAAAAATAATAGTACTGATCTTGTTCATGTTCAAAAAGCAAGAATACCGATGAAAAAAGGTGGTTATCTTATCTACGGCACTGCTCATATGCATACTGGTGTCGTTAATGCTACACTATATGGACAGGTAGAGTTTAATGTTATTTTGACTAAATTTTTTTAAACTTGTGTTTTCTTAATATTATTACTTAAGTGATAGAAAGTTTTATTGACTTCATATATAGCCAAATTAATTAAATTTAATATTGTGCATGTATAATCTCTCTTTCTTTAATTAATTTATTTTGTCTTCGATTAATTAATTAGGATTGAAGGACATTGTGTACATCAACACCGAGATACGGAACGGGAAATGAAGCAGGAAATGAAGAAGGTTATGTCGTTGGAATGTCCGTATGCTATCCAAAACTAGGCTCAATTAAGATTAATGATGGTGAAACTGTGACTATGGAATCGAGCTATAAAAATGAATTTGTCACAGGAGCTATGGGACATATGTATTTCTATTTGGCTGATCGACTACCACACACAACATAGACATCATATTCATATGAGTTATATTTATTTGAGGTATAGTTTTTGATAAATATATCATTGAATGTATCTTGTCAGCACGTGGTACTAGCTCAATAGAAACATTTCCAATCAACTTGAGGCCACTGTAAAATTTTCATTTGTGATACTTTGATTAATATAAATTTCCATTTTTCCAACAAAGAATTTCTAGTGATTGAACGAAATTTATAATTTTTGAAAAGTTTTGAAAAAATTCCAAATACGACAACAAAAGCCTCATGGTCAAAAGGCATAAAAAAGGTGGAAATGATTTTTTACCGTACTTTATATCTTGAAACCTTTATTAAAAACTAATTCAAACTCTCTTGAAATTCAACTTTGATTAAAATTAAACTCTTGCACAATCAAACATGCTCGAAAGGATTCACACAAAGAAGAGAAAATTTAACTCATTTACACATTGTGTTCATTAACTTGCACATTATAACCGCCGATGAGGTTTTTTGTTCCTTTAAATATGAGGTTCATCTACTATAAACAAGATTTTGGGATGATTAGTTCTTCAATTTGTTAATGACTAAACGTTAACCATGATATTGACATAACCATATTACCCTAATAGTAGTAAAGTTGTATGAAACATGCATTATATGTCACCATGAAGCACATGGAATCCATAATTTCTCCAATGTCCATTAAGCTCCCCTACAGACTTTTTATTACGCCAATGTCAAATTCAAAGGGTGTCCGCCTATATCACGCTACATAATTTCATATACACCAACTCAGATCAATCATCCACTGAGTCCCTTACAAGAATACAACACCAAAGTAATACAATGAATATGAATACACCATTTCACGTATAATTTATTATTTCACTTGTCTTCACAATTTTCTTTAGTGACACTCATTTTCGAAACACATAGGTATCAATCAGGTTTCTTCCTAATGGATAATCTTAATAACACAACCTTAATTCTTGAGTGGGGATAAAATTGTCTCGTAAATTTCTAGAAGTAAACCAATATTACCAAACTTTAAGATAACTAAAGTTCCTTCATTTTTGCTACTTCATTTCCAGAATCATAACTCTAGGGAACGTGATCCAACCAAAAAGATAAATAGTTTGAGATTTGATTCATTAATTAATCGTTGGACTTGATTCACGAATCAAATGAGTTAAACATAAATCCAATTTATGTCTAAATATATTTACACTGGGCTATGTATAATTCGACTCATTTGGTTCATGAACCCTCTCTTTCCCCTCCCTTTCTCCCCCCATTTCTCCATCACTGTATCACTCTCTCTCTCTCTCCCTCTCACTATCTCTCACTCTCTCTTTGTCCCTCCCCCCTCTCTTTATCTCTCAAGTATAGGTCATTCGAGGTCTGACTTGAAAAAAAGGAATCAATATTACCAAACTTTAACATAACCAAAGTTCCTTTATTTTAATACATCATTTCCTGAATCATAACTATAGGGCAGGTGAACCGAACCAAATAATTTTTCTCAAGACTTGATTATTTAATTAATACTTGTACTTGATTCATGAACCAAATGAGTCAAACATAACTAAAAATTAAGTCTATACATATTGACCTTGAGCTATGTATAACTCGAGTCATTTGGTCATGAACCATCTCTCTCCCTCCCTCTCTCTTTCGCCCTGTCTGTCTCTCTTACTCTCTTTGTCTCTCTTACTCTCTCTCTCTCTCTCTCTCTCTCTCTCTCTCTCTCAAGTCTAGTTTGTTCCAAGTATGAACATAAAAAGTGAATCAAAGTTACCAAACTTTAATCTAACCAAACTTCCTTCATTTTCACTACATCATTTCCAAAATCGTAACTCTCGAGCATGTGAATCTCATCTAATTGAAAAAAAAAACTCGAGACTTGAATATTTAATTAATCTTTGGACTTGATTGATGAACCAAATGAGTCAAACATAGCTCAAAATTAACTCTATACACATTGACCTTGAGCCATCACTTAATTCGACTCATTTGGTTCATAAACCATCTCTCTCTCTCTCTCTCTCTCTCTCTCTCTCTCTCTCTCTCTCTCTCTCTCTCTCTCTCTCTCTCTCTCTCTCTCTCTCTCTCTTTAGTCTAGTTTATTCCAAGTTTTAATGGAAAAAAGTGAATCAATATTACCAAACTTTAACATCAGAAAAGTTCCTTCATTTTAACTCCTTCATTTCCAAAACAAAACTCTAGGTCAGGCGAATCGAATCAAATAGAAAAATATTTTGAGACTTGATTATTTAATTAATTGTTGGACTTGATTAATGAACCAGATGGGTCATACATAGCTCAAAATTAAGTCTATACTTATTGACCTTAAGCTATGTATAATTTGACTCATTTGGTTCATGAACAATCTCTCTCCCTCACGTCTAGTTTTTCCCAAGTATAAATGAAAATAACTGATTTTTCACAATGCTTTGAAATATATACTTGTCTATGTATTTTATCCAAATTCCATGATTTATCTTAAGTTAACTATTAATATGCCACACCCATTAGGGTTAGGGATTTAGACTAGTTAGGTATTGATTTTTCTTTAAATCTCTAACAATGTTACTAATCATGACTAAGACAAACAAGGGATATTACATAAATTATATCAAATCAAAAGAGTATGAACAAAATTATTAGAAATGAGAAAAAAATAACTAGGAATATTCTAAGTATGATTAGATATAAAAGTATGCAACTGACGACTGTAATTAGGAGTACATTTGTTTTTAGATAGAAAACAAGAAATTAAAACAAAGTTATTATCGTTAATTAGATTTTTTTAAGACAACAGTATGGCCCAATATCTTTTTTAATGATTTGTTTATAATCATAAAAGATAAAATAAATTATTTATGTAAAATATACATTAATATAAATTTTTTAAAATCCTATTTGTAAAGATAATTAATAAAAGGTGACACCATATAGTATTACGAAATATACATTGGTAAATATTTTAAAAATATAAAATATTTATGGTCGATAGTATAATTCAAATGATGTAACACTTATTTTACTATGAATGATTAACAAGTTATCATTGGGTGAACATTTTTGGCAATAGTAAATCAATAAAAAGATAACAACAAAAATTTGTAACTAACAAATTTTTTATAATAAAATTGTTATGTAAAATAATTTTAGTAGAGATGTAATATAAAATAGACACCTACTTAATATACCCGTAAATAGATTGGTATAAATATATTTTGAATGACTTGTATTGTCAGATACTAAGTAATTTCTTAACAATTTTTGGTTGTTGTAAATAATTACCTATAAATATTAAAAAAAAAACACATAAGATGCATAAAAGAAGAGAACTCAACACATGGGTTGGATTTGTACAAAAATAGACATGTATTTTGGTTTTTTATTTCAAACCTAGAAAAACTTGATATATTTCTACTATAAAAGTAGGAAACGTGCAAGAACCTCACATCTTTTAAAAGTAGTATCTAATAAAATTTTAATTTCAAACTTTTCTCCGAAGCTCGTAAAGAAGAATATCTTTACTATGATTTATCACAGGGTACACATTTCTTTCACATTGATTTCCTTACATTTATAACATTCTTTTAAATATTTATCTATTAATAAATTCTCACAATATAAAAAATATTATAAGCATTATTTATATTTAATCATGTAACAGTTATAATTTACATGCAGGTAAACACGAGATTTATCTCTAAAGCTTTTATATTTTCGTTGTCAATAATTGTGATACTATCGAGCACAATTTACTCAGAACAAAATAAGAATTTAAATCGAATAAAATCAGCAACATATTTGTCAGAAAAGTTTGAATTGGGACCTGGAGAGGTTCTAGCTGAAAGTATTATAGATATTGAATTTCCAAGTGGTCATATTGGAGTCAAAAGCTTTGATGTTGATTTAGTTGATGATCAAGGGAATTCTGTACCACTGTATGAAACATACATCCATCATTGGTTTGCTATAAGATATCATATAAACAAGGATAAAAATATGTCACATGACATTAATGATCATTCCAAACCTTTTGGGGGTCCTAATTTTATAAGAAATGATGGAACCTGCAACACAGGGATTCTACCACATTATTGGGGTTTGGGAAGTGAATCTCGAGGAACAAGTTCAAAGCTTCCAGATCCTTATGTAGTTGAATTAGGAAATCCTTCCAATATTACAGAAGGTTGGGAAGAGAAATGGCTATTAAGCATCATGGTCATTGATACACGTGGCACAGAAGATAGAAAAAGTTGTACTGAATGTAGGTGTGACCAATTTAATCTCCCAGAAAATTTTTATAATGAGACGAAGGATATACATGGTAAACCATTGTCCCCAGAATATAAAGGAGGAATATTTTGTTGCAAAAATAACTTTCAATGCAAATTGAAAAATGGATTTCAAGCGCCATGTAGAAAACTTGCTCTAAGATACAAAATAACTTGGGTTGATTGGGACCAACACCAAATCCCTGTTAGATTTTATGTACTTGATTCCACTGATCGTGTCATAATAAATGGTTCAGAAATAATTCATGATTGTCTGGTAAATAAGCTATTTAAATTATATTTTCTATTTTCATGATCAAGTAGTTTACACCATGATAAAGGCATAACTTAAGTAAATGAATATGTACATTTAAGAAGTACATTCGAAAATACTCTAGATTTTAACATAATATGTACTAGAAACTAACATTTGCATTCCCATGTAAAATAAAAATGAGTGATTTCTAAGATTTTATGATTATAGTTATTTATTATTTTTTTACATCAGAAGAGACTAGTTAACAAATATTTCTTAAATTTTCACAGGCAGAATATACTATTCCGAAAAATAATAGTACCGATCTTGTTCATGTACAAAAAGCAAGAATACCAATGAAAAAAGGTGGTTATCTTATCTACGGCACTGCTCATATGCATACTGGTGTCGTTAATGCTACACTATATGGACAGGTAGAGTTTAATGTTATTTTGACTAAATTTTTTTAAACTTGTGTTTTCTTAATATTATTACTTAAGTGATAGAAAGTTTTATTGACTTCATATATAGTCAAATTAATTATATTTAATATTGTGCATGTATAATCTCTCTTTCTTTAATTAATTTATTTTGTCTTCGATTAATTAATTAGGATGGAAGGACATTGTGTACATCAACACCGAGATACGGAACGGGGAAATGAAGCAGGAAATGAAGAAGGTTATGTCGTTGGAATGTCCGTATGCTATCCAAAACTAGGCTCAATTAAGATTAATGATGGTGAAACTGTGACTATGGAATCGAGCTATAAAAATGAATTTGTCACAGGAGCTATGGGACATATGTATTTCTATTTGGCTGATCGACTACCACACACAACATAGACATCATATTCATATGAGTTATATTTATTTGAGGTATAGTTTTTGATAAATATATCATTGAATGTATCTTGTCAGCACGTGGTACTGGGTCAATAAAAAGATTTCCAATCAACTTGAGGCCACTGTAAAATTTTCATTTGTGATACTTTGATTAATATAAATTTCCATTTTTCCAACAAAGAATTTGTAGTGATTGAACTGAATTTATAATTTTTTAAAAGTTTTGAAAAAATTCCAAATACGCAACAAAAGCCTCATGGTCAAAAGACATAAAAAAGGTGGAAATGATTTTTTACCGTAATTTATATCTCGAAACCTTTATTAAAAACTAACTCAAACTCTCTTGAAATTCAACTTTGATTAAAAGTAAACTCTTGCACAATCAAACATGCTCCAAAGGATTCACTCAAAGAAGAGAAAATTTAACTCATTTACACATTGTGTTCATTAACTTGCACATTATAACCCCCGATGAGGTTTTTTGTTCCTTTAAATATGAGGTTCATCTACTATAAACAAGATTTTGGGATGATTAATTCTTCAATTTGTTAATGACTAAACGTTAACCATGATAGTGACATAGACCATATTACCCTAATAGTAATAAAGTTGTATGAAACATGCATTATATGTCACCATGAAGCACATGGAATCCATAATTTCTCCAATGTCCATTAAGCTCCCCTACAGACGTTTTATTATGCCAATGCCAAATTCAAAGGGTGTCCGCCTATATAACGCTACATAATTTCATATACACCAACTCAGATCAATCATCCACTGAGTCCCTTACAAGAATACAACACCTAACTAATACAGTGAATATGAATACACCATTTCACGTATAATTTATTATTTCACTTGTCTTCACAATTTTCTTTAGTGACACTCATTTTCGAAACACATAGGTATCAATCAGGTTTCTTCCTAATGGAGAATCTTAATAACACAACCTTAATTCTTGAGTGGGGATAAAATTGTCTCGTAAATTTCTAGAAGTAAACCAATATTACCAAACTTTAAGATAACTAAAGTTCCTTCATTTTTGCTACTTCATTTCCAGAATCATAACTCTAGGGAACGTGATCCAACCAAAAAGATAAATAGTTTGAGATTTGATTCATTAATTAATCGTTGGACTTGATTCACGAATCCAAAGAGTTAAACATAAATCCAATTTATGTCTATATATATTTACAATGGGCTATGTATAATTCGACTCACTTGGTTCATGAACCCTCTCTTTCCCCTCCCTTTCTCCCCCCATTTCTCCATCACTGTATCACTCTCTCTCTCTCTCTCTCTCCCTCTTACTATCTCTCACTCTCTCTTTGTCCCTCCCCCCTCTCTTTATCTCTCAAGTATAGGTCATTCGAGGTCTGACTTGAAAAAAAGGAATCAATATTACCAAACTTTAACATAACCAAAGTTCCTTTATTTTAATACATCATTTCCTGAATCATAACTATAGGGCAGGTGAACCGAACCAAATAATTTTTTTCAAGACTTGATTATTTAATTAATCCTTGTACTTGATTCATGAACCAAATGAGTCAAACATAACTAAAAATTAAGTCTGTACATATTGACCTTGAGCTATGTATAACTCGAGTCATTTGGTCATGAACCATCTCTCTCCCTCCCTCTCTCTTTCGCCCTGTCTGTCTCTCTTACTCTCTCTGTCTCTCTTACTCTCTCTCTCTCTCTCTCTCTCTCAAGTCTAGTTTGTTCCAAGTATGAAATAAAAAGTGAATCAAAGTTACCAAACTTTAATCTAACCAAACTTCCTTCATTTTCACTACATCATTTCCAAAATCGTAACTCTCGAGCATGCGAATCTCATCTAATTGAAAAAAAACTCGAGACTTGAATATTTAATTAATCTTTGGACTTGATTGATGAACCAAATGAGTCAAACATAGCTGAAAATTAACTCTATACACATTGACCTTGAGCCATCACTTAATTCGACTCATTTGGTTCATAAACCATCTCTCTCTCTCTCTCTCTCTCTCTCTCTCCTTTTCTCTCTCTTCTAGTCTAGTTTATTCCAAGTTTGAATGGAAAAAAGTGAATCAATATTACCAAACTTTAACATCAGAAAAGTTCCTTCATTTTTACTACTTCATTTCCAAAACAAAACTCTAGGTCAGGCGAATTGAATCAAATAGAAAAATATTTTGAGACTTGATTATTTAATTAATTGTTGGACTTGATTAATGAACAAAGTGGGTCATACATAGCTCAAAATTCAGTCTGTACTTATTGACCTTAAGCTATGTATAATTTGACTCATTTGGTTCATGAACAATCTCTCTCCCTCACGTCTAGTTTTTTCCAAGTATAAATGGAAATAACTGATTTCTCACAATGCTTTGAAATATATACTTGTCTATGTATTTTATCCAAATTCCATTATTTCTCTTAAGTTAACTATTAATATGCCACACCCATTAGGGTTAGGGATTTAGACTAGTTAGGTATTGATTTTTCTTTAAATCTCTAACAATGTTACGAATCATGATTAAGACAAACAAGGGATATTACATAAATTATATCAAATCAAAAGAGTATGAACAAAATAATTAGAAATGAGAAAAAAATAACTAGGAATATTCTAAGTATGATTAGATATAAAAGTATGCAACTGACGACTGTAATTAGGAGTACATTTGTTTTTAGATAGTAAACAAGAAATTAAAACAAAGTTATTATCGTTAATTAGATTTTTTTAAGACAGCAGTATGGCCCAATACCTTTTTTAATGATTTGTTTATAACATAAAAGATAAAATAAATTATTTATGTAAAATATACATTAATATAAATTTTTTTAAATCCTATCTGTAAAGATAATTAATAAAAGGTGACACCGTATAGTATTACGAAATATACATTGGTAAATATTTTAAAAATATACAATATTTATGGTCGATAGTATAATTCAAATGATGTAACAATTATTTTACTATGAATGATTAACAACTTATCATTGGGATAAATTTTTTGGCAATAGTAAATCAATAAAAAGATAACAACAAAAATTTGTAACTAACAAATTTTTTATAATAAAATTTTTATGTAAAATAATTTTAGTAGAGATGTAATATAAAATAGACACCTACTTAATATACCCGTAAATAGATTGCTATAAATATATTTTGAATGACTTGTATTGTCAGATACTAAGTAATTTCTTAACAATTTTTGGTTGTTGTAAATAATTACCTATAAATATAAAAAACAAACACATAAGATGCATAAAAGAAGAGAACTCAACACATGGGTTGGATTTGTACAAAAATAGACATGTATTTTGGTTTTTTATTTCAAACCTAGAAAACTTGATATATTTCTACTATAAAAGTAGGAAACGTGGAAGAACCTCACATCTTTTAAAAGTAGTATCTAATAAAATTTTAATTTCAAAATTTCTCCGAAGCTCGTAAAGAAGAATATCTTTACTATGATTTATCACAGGGTACACATTTCTTTCACATTGATTTCCTTACATTTATAACATTCTTTTAAATATTTATCTATTAATAAATTCTGACAATATAAAAAAATATTATAAGCATTATTTATATTTAATCATGTAACAGTTATAATTTACATGCAGGTAAACACGAGATTTATCTCTAAAGCTTTTATATTTTCGTTGTCAATAATTGTGATACTATCGAGCACAATTTACTCAGAACAAAATAAGAATTTAAATCAAATAAAATCAGCAACATATTTGTCAGAAAAGTTTGAATTGGGACCTGGAGAGGTTCTAGCTGAAAGTATTATAGATATTGAATTTCCAAGTGGTCATATTGGAGTCAAAAGCTTTGATGTTGATTTAGTTGATGCTCAAGGGAATTCTGTACCACTGTATGAAACATACATCCATCATTGGTTTGCTATAAGATATCATATAAACAAGGATAAAAATATGTCACATGACATTAATGATCATTCCAAACCTTTTGGGGGTCCTAATTTTATAAGAAATGATGGAACCTGCAACACAGGGATTCTACCACATTATTGGGGTTTGGGAAGTGAATCCCGAGGAACAAGTTCAAAGCTTCCAGATCCTTATGCAGTTGAATTAGGAAATCCTTCCAATATTACAGAAGGTTGGGAAGAGAAATGGCTATTAAGCATCATGGTCATTGATACACGTGGCACAGAAGATAGAAAAAGTTGTACTGAATGTAGGTGTGACCAATTTAATCTCCCAGAAAATTTTTATAATGAGACGAAGGATATACATGGTAAACCATTGTCCCCTGAATATAAAGGAGGAATATTTTGTTGCAAAAATAACTTTCAATGCAAATTGAAAAATGGATTTCAAGCGCCATGTAGAAAACTTGCTCTAAGATACAAAATAACTTGGGTTGATTGGGACCAACACCAAATCCCTGTTAGATTTTATGTACTTGATTCCACTGATCGTGTCATAATAAATGGTTCAGAAATAATTCATGATTGTCTGGTAAATAAGCTATTTAAATTATATTTTCTATTTTCATGATCAAGTAGTTTACACCATGATAAAGGCATAACTTAAGTAAATGAATATGTACATTTAAGAAGTACATTCGAAAATACTCTAGATTTTAACATAATATGTACTAGCAACTAACATTTGCATTCCCATGTAAAATAAAAATGAGTGATTTCTAAGATTTTATGATTATAGTTTTTTTATTATTTTTTACATCAGAAGAGACTAGTTAACAAATATTTCTTAAATTTTCACAGGCAGAATATACTATTCCGAAAAATAATAGTACTGATCTTGTTCATGTTCAAAAAGCAAGAATACCAATGAAAAAAGGTGGTTATCTTATCTACGGCACTGCTCATATGCATACTGGTGTCGTTAATGCTACACTATATGGACAGGTAGAGTTTAATGTTATTTTGACTAAAGTTTTTTAAACTTGTGTTTTCTTAATATTATTACTTAAGTGATAGAAAGTTTTATTGACTTCATATATAGTCAAATTAATTATATTTAATATTGTGCATGTATAATCTCCCTTTCTTTAATTAATTTATTTTGTCTTCGATTAATTAATTAGGATGGAAGGACATTGTGTACATCAACACCGAGATACGGAACGGGAAATGAAGCAGGAAATGAAGAAGGTTATGTCGTTGGAATGTCCGTATGCTATCCAAAACTAGGCTCAATTAAGATTAATGATGGTGAAACTGTGACTATGGAATCGAGCTATAAAAATGAATTTGTCACAGGAGCTATGGGACATATGTATTTCTATTTGGCTGATCGACTACCACACACAACATAGACATCATATTCATATGAGTTATATTTATTTGAGGTATAGTTTTTGATAAATATATCATTGAATGTATCTTGTCAGCACGTGGTACTGGGTCAATAGAAAGATTTCCAATCAACTTTAGGCCACTGTAAAATTTTCATTTGTGATACTTTGATTAATACAAATTTCCATTTTTCCAACAAAGAATTTGTAGTGATTGAATGGAATTTATAATTTTTGAAATGTTTTGAAAATATTCCAAATACGACAACAAAAGCCTCATGGTCAAAAGGCATAAAAAAGGTGGAACTGATTTTTTAACGTAATTTATATCTTGAAACCTTTATTAAAAACTAACTCAAACTCTCTTGAAATTCAACTTTGATTAAAAGTAAACTCTTGCACAATCAAACATGCTCCAAAGGATTCACTCAAAGAAGAGAAAATTTAACTCATTTACACATTGTGTTCATAAAATTGCACATTATAACCGCCGATGAGGTTTTTTGTTCCTTTAAATATGAGGTTCATCTACTATAAACAAGATTTCGGGATGATTAATTCTTCAATTTGTTAATGACTAAACGTTAACCATGATAGTGACATAGACCATATTACCCTAATAGTAGTAAAGTTGTATGAAACGTGCATTATATGTCACCATTTAGCACATGGAATCCATAATTTCTCCAATGTCCATTAAGCTCCCCTACAGACGTTTTATTACGCCAATGCCAAATTCAAAGCGTGTCCGCCTATATCACGCTACATAATTTCATATACACCAACTCGGATCAATCATCCACTGAGTCCCTTACAAGAATACAACACCAAACTAATACAGTGAATATGAATACACCATTTCACGTATAATTTATTATTTCACTTGTCTTCACAATTTTCTTTAGTGACACTCATTTTCGAAACACATAGGTATCAATCAGGTTTCTTCCTAATGGATAATCTTAGTAACACAAACTTAATTGTTGAGTGGGGATAACATTGTCTCGTAAATTTCTAGAAGTAAACCAATATTACCAAACTTTAAGATAACTAAAGTTCCTTCATTTTTGCTACTTAATTTCCAGAATCATAACTCTAGGGCACGTGATCCAACCAAAAAGATAAATATTTTGAGATTTGACTCATTAATTTATCGTTGGACTTGATTCACGAATCAAATGAGTTTAACATAAATCCAATTTAAGTATGTATATATTTACATTGTGTTATGTATAGTTCGACTCATTTGGTTCATGTACCCTCTCTCTCCCCTCCCTTTCTCCCCCCATTTCTCCCTCACTGTATCACTGTATCACTCTCTCTCTCTCTCTCACTATCTCTCACTCTCTCTTCGTCCCTCCCCCTCTCTTTATCTCCCAAGTATAGGGAATTCCAAGTCTGACTTGAAAAAAACTAATCAATATTACCAAACTTTAACAAAACCAAAGTACCTTTATTTTACTACTTCATTTCCTGAATCATAACTATAGGGCAGGTAAACCGAATCAAATAATTTAGTTCAAGACTTGATTATTTAATTAATCCTTGGACTTGATTCATGAACCTAATGAGTCAAACATAACTAAAAATTAAGTCTGTACATATTGACCTTGAGCTATGTATAACTCGAGTCATTTGGTCATGAACCATCTCTCTCCCTCCCTCTCTCTTTCGCCCTGTCTGTCTCTCGTACTCTCTCTGTCTCTCTTACTCTCTCTCTCTCTCTGTCTCTGTCTCTCTCTCTGTCTCTCTCTGTCTCTCTCTCTCTCTCAAGTCTAGTTTGTTCCAAAATCGTAACTCTCGAGTATGTGAATCTCATCAAATTGAAAAAAGAACTCGAGACTTGAATATTTAATTAATCGTTGGACTTGATTGTTGAACCAAATGAGTCAAACATAGATCAAAGTTAACTCTATACACATTGACCTTGAGCTATGTATAATTCGACTCATTTGGTTCATAAACCATCTCTCTCTCTCTCTCTCTCTCTCTCTCTCTCTCTCTATCTCTATCTCTCTATCTCTTTCTCCTTTTCTCTCTCTTCTAGTCTAGTTTATTCCAAGTTTGAATGGAAAGAAGTGAATCAATATTACCAAACTTTAACATCAGAAAAGTTCCTTCATTTTTACTACTTCATTTCCAAAACAAAACTCTAGGTCAGGCGAATCGAATCAAATAGGAAAATATTTTGAGACTTGATTATTTAATTAATTGCTGGACTTGATTAATGAACCAAATGGGTCATACATAGCTCAAAATTAAGTCTGTACTTATTGACCTTAAGCTATGTATAATTCGACTCATTTGGTTCATGAACAATCTCTCTCCCTCACGTCTAGTTTTTTCCAAGTATAAATGGAAATAACTGATTTCTCACAATGCTTTGAAATATATACTTGTCTATGTATTTTATCCAAATTCAATTATTTCTCTTAAGTTAACTATTAATATGCCACACCCATTAGTGTTAGGGATTTAGACTAGTTAGGTATTGATTTTTCTTTAAATCTCTAACAATGTTACTAATCATGATTAAGACAAACAAGGGATATTACATAAATTATACCAAATCAAAAGAGTATGAAAAAAATAATTAGAAATGAGAAAAAAATAACTAGGAATATTCTATGTATGATTAGATATAAAAGTATGCAACTGACGTTTGTAATTAGGAGTACATTTGTTTTTAGATAGAAAACTAGAAATTAAAACAAAGTTATTATCGTTAATTAGATTTTTTTAAGACAGCAGTATGGCTCAATACCTTTTTTTTGTGATTTGTTTATAATCATAAAAGAGAAAATAAATAATTTATGTAAAATATACATTAATATAAATTTTTTAAAATCCTATTTGTAAAGATACTTAATAAAAGGTGACACCATATAGTATTATGAAATATACATTGGTAAATATTTTAAAAATATACAATATTTATGGTGGATAGTATAATTCAAATGATGTAACACTTATTTTACTATGAATGATTAACAAGTTACCATTGGGTGAAATTTTTTGGCAATAGTAAATCAATAAAATGATAACAACAAAAATTTGTCATTAACAAATTTTTTATAGTAAAATTGTTATGTAAAATAATTTTAATAAAGATGTAATATAAAATAGACACCTACTTAATATACCTGTAAATAGATTGCTATAAATATATTTTGAATGACTTGTATTGTCAGATACTAAGTAATTTCTTAACAATTTTTGGTTGTTGTAAATAATTACCTATAAATATAAAAAAAAAACATAAGATGCATAAAAGAAGAGAACTCAACACATGGGTTGGATTTGTACAAAAATAGACATGTATTTTGGTTTTTTATTTCAAACCTAGAAAAACATGATATATTTCTACTATAAAAGTAGGAAACGTGCAAGAACCGCACATCTTCTAAAAGTAGTATCTAATAAAATTTTAATTTCAAAATTTCTCCGAAGCTCGTAAAGAAGAATATCTTTACTATGATTTATCACAGGGTACACATTTCTTTCACATTGATTTCCTTACATTTATAACATTCTTTTAAGTATTTATCTATTAATAAATTCTCACAATATAAAAAATATTATAAGCATTATTTATATTTAATCATGTAACAGTTATAATTTACATGCAGGTAAACACCGGATTTATCTCTAAAGCTTTTATATTTTTCGTTGTCAATAATTGTGATACTATCGAGCACAATTTACTCAGAACAAAATAAGAATTTAAATCAAATAAAATCAGCAACATATTTGTCAGAAAAGTTTGAATTGGGACCTGGAGAGGTTCTAGCTGAAAGTATTATAGATATTGAATTTCCAAGTGGTCATATTGGAGTCAAAAGCTTTGATGTTGATTTAGTTGATGCTCAAGGGAATTCTGTACCACTGTATGAAACATACATCCATCATTGGTTTGCTATAAGATATCATATAAACAAGAATAAAAATATGTCACATGACATTAATGATCATTCCAAACCTTTTTGGGGTCCTAATTTTATAAGAAACGATGGAACCTGCAACACAGGGATTCTACCACATTATTGGGGTTTGAGATTCAAGCATCTTGTTGTGGGTAGCTAAAGCATCGACCTTGCTAGATAATTGCTTAATTTGCTCATTGGTGTGTAAATTCTGATTTAGAACGTCCTTATTTGTCTGAGATTGAGAAGCAATGAAATAATCTATCATGATTTCCAGGTTAGATTTCCTAGGAATGTTGGAAGTATTAGGTCCGTTATTAGGATGATTTGGGATAGCTTTCGGATAACCAGGTGGTACAGCAGGAGCTTGTCTTGGAGCATACAACGCGTTGTTGCTTTTGTACGAGAAATTCGGATGATTCTTCCAACCTGGGTTGTAAGTATTACTGTAAGGATTTCCCTGTACGTAGTTTGCTTGTTCGGCTGGAACTCCGGTTAGAAGTGGGAATTCTGGAGCAAGATGTGATTGAAGACCACATAAATCGCAAGTTTGGGCCACTGCAGCTACGGTAGCTGCGGGAGTGATGGTAAGGTTCTCTAGCTTTTGGGTAAGAGCTTCCACTTTAGCGTTAACTTGATCCAGGCTATTCACTTCGACCATGGCACCTTTCGTTTGAGATTTCTCTATATTAGCTCTCTCGCTTCCCCATTGGTAATGGTTCTGAGCCATGCTTTCGATAAGTTGGTTTGCATCGGCGTATGGTTTATCCATCAGTGCGCCACCAGCAGCAGCGTCTATAGTCAATCTTGTGTTGTACAAGAGACCGTTATAGAATGTGTGAATGATCAGCCATTCTTCTAAACCATGATGAGGACAGAGTCTTAGCATATCCTTGTAGCGTTCCCAAGCTTCGAATAGAGATTTGTTGTCTTTTTGTCTGAAACGATTGATGTTGGCTCTGAGCATAGCAGTTTTGCTTGGAGGAAAATATCTAGCTAAGAAGACCTTCTTCAACTCATCCCAAGTAGTGATTGAGTTTGAAGGAAGAGATTGGAGAGCGTCTCTTAAAAAAAAGGAAATAGGCGCAATCGTATCGCCTCGGGGTTTACTCCGTTCACTTTCACGGTATCTTGCACAACACGGTTCGGTCGTCGAGGAGATCCAGAAAATTGGTTCTGCTGAACGGCAGAAAGAAGCAGAGGTTTCAGCTTGAAATCGTTTCGAGCAATGGCAGGAGTAACAATACTGTTGTGAGGCCCCGCTTGTGAAGGAACTGCGTAATCCTTAAGAGGACGAGGTGGAGGCAGTGGTTCAGCCATTCTTCGTAGTTCGTCGATATCCGGAATCTTAGATGGAGGAAGATTGTTGAGTTCACAGTATACCATTGTCCCCAGAATACAAAGGAGGAATATTTTGTTGCAAAAATTACTTTTAATGAAAATTGAAAATTGGATTCCAAGCGTCATGTAGAAAACTTGCTCTAAGATACACAATAACATGGGTTGATTGGGACCAACATCAAATCCCTATTAGATTTTATGTACTTGATTCCACTGATCGTGTCATATTAAATGCTTCAAAAATAATTCATGATTGTCAAGTAAATAAACTATTTAAATTATATTTTTATTTTCACGATCAACTAATTTACACAATGATAAAGGCATAACTTAAGTAAATGAATATGTACATTTAAGAAGTACATTCGAGAATACTCTAGATTTTAACATAATATATACTAACAACTAACATTTGAATACCCATGAAAAATAAAAAATGAGTTAATTTCTAAGATCTTATAATTATAGTTTTTTATTATTTTTTACATAAGAAGAGAGTAATTAACAAATATTTCTTAAATTTTCACAGGCAGTATACACTATTCTGGAATATAATAGTAATGATCTTGTTCATGTTCAAAAAGTATGCATCCCAATAAAAAAAGTGGTTATCTTATCTACGACACTGCTCATACGTATATTGGTGTCGTTAATGCTACACTATACGGACGGGTAGAGTTTAATATTATTTTGACTAAATTTTTTAAAACTTGTGTGCGTGTATAATCTCTCTCTCTTTCTTTAATTAATTTATTTTGTCTTCGATTAATTAATTAGGATGGAAGGACATTGTGTACATTAACACCGAGAAACAAAATGGGAAATGAAGCAGGAAATGAAGAAGGTTATGTCATTGGAATGTCTGTATGCTATCCAAAACTAGGCTCAATTAAGATTAACAATGGTGAAACTGTGATTAGGGAATCAAGGTATAAAAATGAATTTGTCACTGGAGCTATGGGACATATTTATTTCTATTTGGCTGATCGACTACCACACACAACATAGACATCATATTCATATGAGTTATAGTTCTTTGAGGTATAATTTTTGATAAATATATTATTGAATGTATCTTGTAAGCATGTGGTACATGCTCAATAGAAATATTTCCAATCAACTTGAGGCCACTGTAAAACATGCTCCAAAAGATTCACACACATATAAGAAAATTTAACTCATTTATACACTATGTTCATTAACTTGCACATTATAACCTCCAGTGTGGTTGTTTTGGGATGATTAGTTTGGGATGATGTTCCTATAAACTTGTTAATGAATAAATGTCAACCATGATAGTGACACAGACTATATTACCCTAATAGTAATAAAGTCGTATGAAACTTGCACTATATGTCAACCTGAAGCACATGGAATCCATAATTTCTTCAAAGTCCATTAATCTCCCCTATAGCCTTTTTAGTACTCTGATGTGCGATCGACCTAATGTGTCTAACGGTATCTTAACTGCAAGTGCATAGTCTATCGCGGTAGTAATAAAAGAATGTCGAATCCACAGGGACTTTGTAATCACTCTAGTGCTAGGAAAGTATGCTAATTTAGCTAAGGCGGATAATGTCACGTTTGGTTTTAGGGAGGTTAAGGAAAGTAAAACTAATTGATTTTAAATGAATAATGATAAAATGGTCGGTTTGTAATAGCGTGGACCTAAAGGATCTAATCGAACCTCAGCGTATAAGGATGGTCAACGTACTTGTTCTGTAGAAATAATCAGTTTAAAAACCCTCAACTCACACTTTCGTGGTCTTATCTTGGATTATACGTCTAAAGCCCTATGCCTGCTATCGCTAGCCCATAAGTGTTTAGAAAATACTTTTTGAAAACTTAATTAATTCTAATTCGTTTTAAAGCGCTCTTGCTGTATTTAAATCGAATGCCTAACTTTAGCTATCCGGTGAAAATCTCACACTTTCATGGTCTCAACCCTAACCTATTTACTTTTCTTACTTTCGTAACAAAAAGGTTTTATTTTTAAACACAAAAAAATTATAACCAGAGTTTAAGTTGATTGAGGTTTTAGCTTAGGATCTATTAAATGCCTACTGCCTTTAACTATCACATACCGACACTAAGGATTTAGCTAGCCATTGCAATTAAAATGAACTCACAGTAAACAGAATAAAGGAATTGTAAATCAAACATTCTAAATAATTAATAAAACTTAAAATAAGCAATTTAATTATACTGTAAACCAAATGTAATATAAAAACCTGAAATAAGCAATATCCTACGTCCTTCTTCCACAAATCGGAAACTTGGACCTTCAGAATTCGAAAAGTAAAGAATTCTGAGGCTTGAAATAAATAAATCCTAACTAGAATAACAATTTCCTAATGTTGGAAATTGTTATTTGGACAGTAAAATAAACAAGGAAATAAAAACAATGCAGGGAAAATTAAAAACTGGAAAAGAATGAAAACTGGAAAAGGCTTGGTTTTTTGAATTCGGCAGAGCTTCCGCACGGTTAAACTTGATAATGCTCTGTACCTTTCACTTTGTAGTCCAAGCTATTTATAGAGAGTGAATGCACTGGCAGTTGGAAGTAGTTTCGTGGGCTTCACTTCAAAACTTCATAAATAATCGGAAAGTGGGATGAATCGTGGGTTGAATTGTGGGTTGAGTGGAATCAGGAGTCAAGGACTCTTTTGCTGAGCTTTTCCACGTTCTGCACGTATTTCATAAACTGATATATGGCTTGTTACGGTCGTGGCCACTGTGTTACGAGCATATTTCATAAAGTAGCGTGTTACGGTCGTGGCCAAGCTATGACGAGCGTCACGCGCTTCTGAAGTGTCTTACGGTCGTGGCAAGGGGGTGACGACCGTCATAGCAGCAAATTCTGGTTTTCTTGGCAGATTTATCTTTTCTCTTTTGGTCTTTGTTTCAAGCTTTGTATGTTTTATGTTTCCTTCAAGTTTGAGCTGAGATATGTGGTACCTGCAAAATGTCATAAAAACTCAGAATATTCGGGAGTTAATCGGGTCAATATGATATAAAACAGGTTAATTTCATAGTAAATATATGATACGATTTCGTGTTATCAAATTCCCCCATACTTAAACATTTGCTTGTCCTCAAGCAAAATAAACAATTAGAAAAGTTAGACAAGTTTTTATAGACGCACATATCTAGTATACCTTTGTTTTCAAATTACTGCAAGAAATCTTAAGCTAGTTCGGCCGATAATTAAGTAAAACACCAACGATACGCTAATGACATAAGCAACAAGCTAGTCGTTGACTTTTCGTTTTAAACAAAACGTTCAATTATTCCGTTATAATTCAACTTAAAGTTTCTTGTACCTATTTCACCCGGTTTCGTTCTCGTGCAATCACATTAAGCCCATTGCCTTAGCACGCACGTAGTGGAGTAGCCGGTTAGTGGTTCTGATCATAGCACAATGCTTTCTGGCACAATAATGTGGCAACCTTTTCTATCCAATTGCAAGATGCGGGGGATCAGACCGTAGTCTGCCCCACCAAGTTTAGTACCAGATGCTTCTAAACCACCTAAACAATGGACTCTTATGTTACTTAGTAAGATTTGCATCCGTTGGATTAAACGATCGGGTGAGGATCGCCCAATTTAATTGGTGCATTACCTATTTCCTTAAAACATGTAACATTTTTCTAAATAAATAATCGAGATCATCCACTTATATTCATCGGCTCTCCACGTGGTTTGTGTTAAGACGGTGCCGACTGCTAATATAAACTACTAGGGGTTATTTTAGGACTTAAAACTCAAAATATTGGTATAACAGTTATTGAGACGGATCGCGTAAGTGGGGAGTCAAAGGTGTCATAACCGTATTGTTCTCATTGAATCGTTCTCGGCTTCCTAACTATGATTTCGTTTAAAGTAGGTAACAAAAGGCTATGCGAAAATAAAGAGCGAAAATTTTTGGTATGGCTGAATAAAACGGGGAGAAAATGAAACAACGAAAAATTACTAAAAATTGAAATTGAAATTACTCGTTTAAATTGAAAATGCGGTACTCCTCCCACACTATATCAAACATTGTCTCAATGTTATGATATATCGGCGGGGGAAAAATTTAAAATACATCAGGAAAACAACAGAATGCAACAAGGAAAAAGAAAAATAGAAACTACTGATGACCACGGCCTCGACTTCTGGTTCATGATCTTCTGGAGGGAGTGGCTTCAGAGTCTGTGCTCTGTGGTCCAAGAGATGTGACATCCATCCTCAAAGCATTCGACTCGCACCGGGTTTCATCCAGCTTCTCATTCATGGAGCGCTGACAACTCATGATTTGGGCGTTTTGTGCGAATAAGATGTCGTAACGCTCCTGATGCTTCCTCTCAGATGCGGCATTCATAAGATTCTGCTGATGAATGGCTCAGAGAATGTCTTCATAAGTGAGAGGAGGTGGAGCGGAGGAAGACTCAAGGACATCAGGGATTGGTGCAGCTCGATCCAATTCTTCCTGCATCTCATCTGCGGGAGCGACAGGTGGCTCGTCATGCACAAGAGCATGGCCTTCAGGGGCTTCAAGGTCAAACAACCAATTGGCTCAGATTTGTGGATCAATATGGTCCCTGCAAGGCAGAACAATGTTAGAATACACAATGTTCCGTATCACTGGATGGAACTTGCCGTCATCCCGCTCGTGGATAAGATGAGCGGATTTGCAATGGTCCAAGGTGAGCAAAACCGGTGCTCGGGAGGGTAGATGAGTAAGGGTGTCGCCATGATTCAAAGCCAAGGCAAGGGAAGTGACAAGCCCCCCGAAGTAGAAAGGTTTGCCGCCTCTCGTGTAAATGGAATGAATGTGGGCCATGAGAAAGGGCGCGACGTTGATTTTCTGGCCGGTGAACGCGCAGTGCATGAAGAATAGCTCTTTGGAGTTGAGCTTATGGTTACTATCTCTTGCGAAAATGGTGTTGCAAAGGATTCGATGGAAATAGCGAATGGCAGGATTATGGATTTGTGTGGCATTGAGGTGATCGTAGGAGTTGGCACGGTTGTTGGTTAGGCTATGCCACATATTAAAGGATTCCTCGCCGAAGTTGTCAGGTACACGGAGGTGGGCACCTTCATCAGTACAGAAGTCGAGCAGTCGCCCGAACGCATTCTGAGAGAACTCGTACTCGGTACCGAAAATGCAAAACCTCGCCACACCAGAAAGCTGATTGGTCTGACCATTAGGAGTTATGTAGCAGAAGGAGCTGAGGAACTAAAGAGTGAGGTTCTCGTATGTGGGTTGGGGCTGGCTACAGAGGGTCCAAAGGTTGACATTCTGGAGAAGATGTTGGACACCTTCAAGCAATCCAAGGTCTCTCAGGCAGTCAATGTCGACGTACCTAGTAGGATGGAGACCTCGGCGTTGAAACTTCAAAAACTTGGTTCGTTGGATTTCACCTTGGTCACCCTCACGTAGGTTGATGTCGGGAATTTGCTGGTTAATATTTTCCATTTGCATGCAAGAGTGTTACAGTGAAAGTGGGGTGTGAGTTAGAATGAGTGAAGGATACGGGTGAAAGGAAGTATATATAGTGAAGGAAAATAATGGAGAAGTTGGAAAATTTGAGGGGATTAATGGTGAGTTAAATAGGGTGAATGGAGTTTAATGGAGGAAGTGGGACGGTTTGAAGGTAGTGGAAGAAGAAGAGGGAAAGGTTGAAGAAGAAGGAAAGAAACGCTTTCTGCTAAAGGGTTACTGATATAACCTGTGTTACGGTCGTAACACAGGGATGACGAGCGTAACACGCTAGAGGGCGTATGACGATCGTGGGGGTGGCATTACAGTCATAATGGCAACAAATTTTGCAAATTCTAGCAGAACAGAGATACACTTGCACTGAATGGAACAAATATAAAAACACAGCATATTAAACATTCCAACAACAGTCCAACTTAAACGTGATATTAATCCAATTAGCACATACTCCAATTATCAAATCATCATATAATCAAAATAAGAGAAAACAAAAATGCATTGTAAAGAAGATACTGAATGTAAATTGAAATGGAAAAACAAACGATGGAATTAATAGTAAACTGATTACTTGTTCTTTTGACAGGAAGGAAATTTTTGCAAAACTGAAAATGAAATGAAATATTCTAATAGAAAGGGAAACTACCTAGAAACAAAACAAAATGGAAAAAAAATACTTAAAACTAAAAACTGCTAACTTCATCCAATCTTTGATTTTAATTCTTCTAAAGCCTTGGTGATGTTATAAAATTGTTCCACAGTGATGTCAGTCAAACCAATGATATCCAGATGCATACTCTTTAATTCATCTTTGATTCCATCAATGTCGGTCTTATAAGTATCCAAAGTGGTCAAAATGGTATTCAAGTGTGTAGTGTATTCTCCTTGGGTTATGTCAGGGGCTTCTGGTGCTTCATCCATATTGGTAAAATCATGGTAACCAAGAGGGGTTTCAGGATCTGTTTCTTCAGACATGATGTTGTCAGCAACATAATAAGACTGAGGTGTTTCTAGTGTTGAAGGATGGTCAGGAGGAGTCAGTTCATATAGCCAGTTATCTCGGTTGTGGACACTTACTTTGGCATGGTTGGGAAGGGTAAAGAGAGTGACAACTTCATTCCTTATCAGGTATTCATAGGGTGCAGGTGTCATACCCCAAAATTTTCCCTCCTACTTCTCAAGACATTCCATACATCCATGCTCAAGGATTCCTCAAGGGTTGATCAGACAAACCCTCTCCTAGACAATCAACCCAAACTAGGGTTTGGCAATTCTCAGATCCAGATGGATTTCCAACATCTCCAATGGTCATCATGCCTCCTCATATGCTTCAAAGATTCTCCATGTCAAGCTTCAAGCCTCATAAGTCAAGTTTCCTCAGACAATTGCTCAGATGGTTGAAAATCAGTTGTATTGGACAAAAAGTCAATTGTGGTCAACATACAGTCAAACTTCATGATTTTTGGTCAACATCCTCATTTTTAAGTCACATTCATAATTTGATCAAGGGTTGATCATGATTCATCAAGAAAACTCAAGATATGCTCAAAAGTCAAACTTTCCAAATTAGGGTTTTTCAGTGAAAAGTCAACTGAACTTTGACTGAGCATAACTTCTTCATACTTTCTCAAAAATTTTTCCACCACCTCTCATTTTGAAGGAAGTTCAATTCTATACAACTTCATGTCTCACAAGAATGTTCAAAAAATGCTTCATTTGAAAGGTATGGATCAAAACATTACAGGTCCTTTTCAAAGTCAACAAAAAGTCAAATTTTTGTTTTGAAGATTTATTGAGAATGGAAACTCCAATTGAGATGAAACAAAAGAGGTTGGTTAGAGGACACTTAGAGCTTTCTAAAAAGTCCAAGAACACTCAACAATGTGGAAAATTGAGCAAAATACACCTTGCACAAGTTGGGTATTTTTGAAGAAGTCCACAAAGAGAAATACTTGTGAAAATCCAAAATTTTGCAATTGGGCCTAGTTTTTCTTCATTCAAACTTGTTCCTTAGACAATTTGGAACATCCAAGCCCAATGCCACGAATTTTAGCTTTATTTTTCTATTTAATTTGGATTTTATTCATTTAAATACAAATTAAATTAAAAAATAAGGTATAAAATCAAAATTAAATGCAAATTGATTTTTTCTCTCATCCTTGAGGTCCAAGCAACTCCTAAAAGCTGCCAATTTCGAAATTGGTTTTGATTTGGCAAGGAATTGATGAAACATGATAAAAAAAGATAAGATTTGATTTTGTACAAAATCAAATAATCTTTGCATTGATTGATGATTATTTGTTCCTCAAATCAGCTCAATTTTCATCCATTATAAATATACAATGCATATCACACAAGAAAGAACAGAAAATTGCTTGGAGAAACCCTAACCTAATTCAAAAAAACCGTGCCCTTCAATCAACTTGCAGCCACAGTTCTAGCTCGATTCAGTTGATTCCAAGAATCTCATTGCATTCCTTGAGGTCTTTAGAATCGATCCAGACCCTTACATCACTCAAAAACATCAAGAAACAAGCAAATACGATTTCGGTTTGTCACACTTTTCCAAAAACCGAATTCTGTTTATCATGCATTTTTAACATGTTTTGTTGTTTGTTTTGTGTTTAGTTTGAAGTTTGCAAGCTTTCTAGATGGTTTAATTGCATTTCCATGGCCTGAAACACGAATTACCATGATTAGGGTTTTCTGAACCAGTTTGGGGTTTTCCTAAATCGGTTAAATTGGACAAAAAGACCACCACCATCGTGTTTAGAATTCAATTCGCAATCGATTCATGTACTCACAATGCATTTATATTACGTGTATGAGATTTTAGAAATTGCAGGGGCTGTAGCGTCGAACCAAGACCGACGCAAAATTCCCAGAATTCAAACGAAGAAGATGATGTTCTTCGCGCGTGAATTTGAATTCCTAGGAGGCGTTTTCGTTTAAAAACAATTCGTTGTATTTTCTAAACACGTGGACGCTCTAGCTCAGTTGGTCGTGGCAGCGCGTTGTGAAGGGAAGGTCCCCAGTTCGAATCCCAGTCATGACACTTATTTTAACAAGTTTGAAAAACTAACATTTTCTTATATTTTCATATTTTCTTTTTTTTAAATATTTTCCATGCATTTTAATTTATCTTCTAATATTTTTATCATGCATTTAAAAAACACCAAAAATATTTATTTTTTGCATAATCATCAGAAAAATGTTTATTTAATTTTGAAAATTAAAATTATTATTTTTGCATGCATATTTAATTTAATTGCTAATTTATCATTTAAATGACTTTTAATTGTTTTTAAATTATCAAATTAACTCCAAAAATTCCCAAAAAATTATTTTAGCATATTAATGTCATTACTAGCATGAAAACTTTTTCTCATTCAAAAATGCTTATTTTTACTAATATTTTCCTCTTATGCAATTTTCTTCCGTTTTTCGATTTTTCATCTGTTCACAGGTTATACCGTTTCGGACGATTTTTATCGCTTTTCTTTTCCAATTATGTAATTTCCTATGGGATGTAATAGTTTAATTAGGACTTTTATTTTCCGCACTTTCAATTATGTATCTGCCCCAAAGCCATGTAATAGCGTAGGATTTATCTTTCCGCACTTTACATTCCCGCAATTTACTTTCTGCACCCTATAAACTGCTAGTAATTAGGCGTGTATGGCAAGATAAAATTGGACATAGACCACTCTTAATTCCAAGATAAAATACCTTAAATCAACACACTCTTTTCACACATGCACCCCTTAGGGTAATTCTCTCTCGTTGACTTTTCGAATAAATGGTCAAGTCCCTCGAACGTAGAGGTATCCTAGCACCGTTTCCTACAAACATATCATCATAGTCCCTTTGATACAAAGATCATAGACCCACGATGTCGCCTACGAATACATGATCTCATCCCTCGATTGTTGTCAACGAAAAGTGATGATCGTCCCTTCGAATGTGCTAGGATACTTCCTACAAATTGCTTTCTATGACCATCCGATGTCCCTTCGAATGACCCGCTTACATCCAACGAATAGGGTTACCTACCAACTAAATGGTATGGATAGCGCTATTCTAAAGGAACGTAAAACAACACGAAAACGACCATTCTGAGTAGGTAATAAGATTTTTAGTTGCTTGCTCTATCAAATATTTTTCACACCTTACACTTTTGTCAAAGTTCAAACTCTTTTCAAAAATGAAACATTTCCGAACACTTTGTATACATTCCTACATGAATCATTACAAAGTCAAAGAGAAATGCCTTTTCAAAACATTTTTGTCAAACACACAGAAAGCACAATTTTAAAGTGATCTAAGAGCAACTAAGAGCCCGTAGATAACTACGGATGGAAAGGGGGTGCTAATACCTTCCCTTTTCATAACCTTCTCCCTTACTCAGAATCTAACGAAGGTCTTTTTCTGTACTTTTTACCTTCCCTTAATTGGATAAAAGAAAAGTCGGTGGCGACTCTTGGTATCCGCACATTTGTGATACAAAAATCTCAAAGTCAGTTCACCGTATTACAGAACTGGCGACTCTGCTGGGGAAACACCCTAAAGAGAGAATACCTTAAGGATTTTTAGATCACCTTTACTGCTTTCTGTTTGACTTGCTTGCTTTATCTTTAAGGGTTGCTTGGGTATTATATTTATGGGGGATCCTACACCCGGATCCGGGTTTCCTTTTAGGTAAGTAGCAATAAATCGTCGCGACCGTTAGACGTATATCGAAACGGTCAATATGATGGCTATGTTAGTGTGACACTTTGGATGTCCTGATACCACTACGCCAAAATTGATATTTTGTATCGCCTAATTTAATAGCACTTTTAAATAAAGTGCTATGAAAAAGGAAAAAACACATTTATAATAGCACTTTAGGGTCAGACGCTATTATAGGATATATACAATTTAATTTTGATAGCACTTTGTGACAAAACGCTATTATAAACCGTCAGTAAGATAGCGCTTTCTTCAAAACGCTATTAATATTATACAATAAGATAGCACTTCTGTCAAAACGCTATTAATATTATACATTAAGATAACTTTTTTTTCAAAGCACTATTGTTTTCTCTTATAATATTTTTTTAATTAAATTTTTTATTTCTTCTTAATTTATCCCCTTTTATACTCTTTTGTTGCTATATTTAAGTTGGTGGAAGAGTTTTAATTTTAGTTGCTCATATATTTTTGAATAGCAAAATATACCTTTTAATCTAAGGATTATAATAGATGGAATAGTTTCTTTTAAATCAAAATTATAAAAGTCATGAAAATAAAAGATATAATAAATAATAAATAATTTATGCTCATGTAAAAAAATCGTAATTTTTAAAATATTTTCTATGAGAAAAAATTCTTTTAATAATATTGTATAAATTACATGTAATACCGTACTTTAATTTATATAAACATGTACAGTTTAATTAAATTGAAATTTTATTTCAATTTAATAATTTTTTTTGACCGAATTCACTTTTTTATACCAATATATTAATAAAAATTTCTAATCAAAGAAAATGGATTGATCCAATCCATCCACCAAATCAAATGGATTGATCCAATCCATCCATCTCATCAACCAAATCCATTGGATTATATTTTATTATTTATTTATTATAAATATTTTATTATAAAATATATTAAAATTTTAATTAAACAATTTTAAAAAAAATTAAAACAATCAGAAAATTAAAACACTCTTTGTTCCCCAAATTTTCACTTTTCTTCCTCAAATTCATCTGTTTCTCTCAACAATGGCGGAACCCTACTCCAATTTCTTCCCCAAATTCATCTCCTAAATACTAACCCTAATTCCAATTTTTCACTTTTCTTCCCCAAATTCATCTCGTTCTCTCAACAATGGAGGAACCCTAGCTCCAATTTCTTCTCCAAATTCATCTCAAATCATATCCAAAATCACAAATCGAAAAAACGCAAGAAAAAAGAGAACTTCCTCTTTGTTCCTCTTTCAATCGTTCCTCTTCACGAGCCACCTCTCCTGTTCGTCCATCACAACAACCTCGTAATTGTTCACGGTCCGTCTCTCCCTTTTACGCTACCAACACTATCTTACGCAAGCAACAACTCTATCCGCAAGTATCTCCGTTTGTAGCTAGCTCAACATCGGTATTTTCGGTAACTTTTCGATATCTTTAGCTCGAGGCGATACTATAATGTTGTATTGAAAATCTATGATGTGTTGTTTTCTTTTGTAATCTGTTCTATTGCTACAAGTTTGAGATGAACTGTATGGATGTGTGAATATGTCGGTCGGTTGTCGTGCCCTTTTCAATTTGAAATGATGTGCCAGAGAAAATGCTTTGTAACTTTAAATGTGATAATTACATTCAATTTTGAGTTTGTGATTTATGCTAAATTCTTCATAATTATGTCAAAATAGGATGATAGCATGAGTGTTTTTGTGCATAGATGAATAGATATAACCAGAGAGATTAAGTTTGTGACTTAGGAAACATGATTGACATAGAACCATTTAGCAAAACATTGATCTTGTTGGTGCTCGAGGTCAAGTTGTTGAAGGAGAGGAAAGAAGTCCAAGATAAGAAACAAGTCGGCATCAGATAGAGAATCAAGGTTGGAAGAAATGAGAGAGGTTATAGTTGTGATATTTCAGGAGAAAGCTCTGAAACCGCGGGCTGGAATATTGGGTTGGTTGGAGAGATTGAGAGATGTGAGTTTCAACGGGAAACAAGAGATATGGACGAGAAGGTTGTCGACGTCACCATAGTAGCAGGAGAGGTCTAGGGAGATGAGATTGATGAATCTTGGAAAGAGGCGAGAGAGTAAACGGCGTGTTGTATTCCATAGAGTGAGAGAGAAGTGCAAACGGTTGGTATTGGTAATGGAGAGAAATTGCTTGTTGACAATGGAAAGAGATTTGAAATAGCAACGCTTTTCGTGTTCATCGTCATTGAAGAAGATGAATTTGAAAACATATTCCCAGCAATCATCATCTAAACATAAATCGATGAACATCTCTTGCATTTCATCTTGAGAATTAGAGTTCTGATGCCGATTTTTCCTACATTAGGAATTGATATTTGTGAGAAAAACCATTTGATGATTTAGATATTGTCGGTTGTAGCGATGCAACGATTCAATCGCGTATATCGAAAAATTTGTGAACAACGGCGAGAAACGATTGCGGCGATAAGGAAGCAGTTGATGATTCAGATATACTAGGCATCTTACAAAGCGTAAAGATGTGAAAAAAAGAGGCCTTTGGTAAATGAGTTGAAAACGTACTACGGTATGTTACCTGCAGTTGTTGGACTACTTTCACAGCCTTCAACCTTCAGCCTTCTCCGCCTTCAGCCGCCTTCGACGCCGACGCCGACACATGATGGAATTTGGTATGTGCGTATTTTCCAGTGAATTCAGTTTCAATCTTCTTCATCTTTGCTTCTTTGTGATTGTTGTTCAATTATGGTTTATGTATAATATTAAATTATTAGCGAATTTGCCGTTTTGTAACTTGCACACCAAGTGTTCGGTGAAATGCCGAATGAATTCTTTCTCTTTTTGGTTGATTTACTGCGGAATTGTTGTTGTGTTGATATTCATTGTTGTAGCAGGTTGTGTAACTACGCGGTGGATAACCATAATTATGGTCAACAACGGGAACGAGTCATTGGACGTATGCCGGGTTGTGAATGGAATGTGGCAAACAAAGGGTGAATGAGGCAACATTGATAAGGCAACATTGATGCCGGGTTGATGCTGGAATCACCACTTTTGACATGGCTGATATATGTATTTCGTGCAACTTTGTCAGTTGCTTCTAGTTTCTCTTAAACTGTTTGTATTAATTACCATATAAAAAGTCTTAACTTGTGTATATTTGTTTTGCAAATGGGCCAGCTGAAGATCTATATGGGTTGTTCATCAATCGAGTTCGTCGCAAACGTCCACTGCAATTTTTGGAAAAGGTCAGAGGGTGAGTTGATTACGAGATTCATATGTGAAGAAATATGGATTCATATGTTAAGCACTATGTTTGCTAAATGTTTTATAATGATTCTACCTTTTTTGGTGGTGGGGCTGCCGCATCTTGCATACAGGAGCTAGTCAGTATCAAGACATTGCATTGTTGGACACTAAGCCATTTGGCAAGGTAAGTTCTTAGATACTACTATAACACAACGTTACCTTAACTCATAAGATAAATATGATATATATACATTTGCAGGCATTAGTACTTGATGGAAAGCTTCAAAGTGAAGGATGAATTTATCTACCATGAATGTCTTGTTCATCCACCTCTTCTTCACCATCCTATGTACTTACTTTACTCTTAATTTAATTAGCGTTGATCTTGCGAGTTTAAACACATTTGCATTATTAATTTTAATTATATTTTGCAGGCCAAAAATGTATTTATTATGGGTGGAGGAGAAGGGTCTGCAAGGGAACTTCTCGAGCACAAGACCATAGACAAAGTTGTAATGTGTGACATTGATGAGGTATGTTAACTTTCATTTTTTTCTTTTAATCTAAAGTGGTTTAAGATTAATGTGTTAATGTTGGTGGAAGCAGGAGGTGGTGGAGTTTTGCAAATCATACCTAGATGTAAACAAGGAAGCATTCCATGATTCTAGACTTGAAGTTGTCATCAATGATGCAAGGTGGTTGTTTTTGCTACTAAGATTAGTTTGATATTGATAAGGATCAATTCTAAAAGTTATACTTGTAATGTTACGGTGAGCTAGAAGGCAAAGAAGAGAGGTATGATGTAATAGTTGGAGATTTGGCTGATCCAATAGAAGGAGGTCCTTGCTATAAGCTTTACACTAAAGACTTCTATGAACTCGGTCTCAAGCCAAAAGAAGAAAGGTGGAATATTTGTGACACGGTATATCGTTTGTCAATAATATGTATTTAAAAATTGCTCAAGTGAGAAAGCGAAATTCATTATGTGGAATTGCTCTTGTTATTCCTATAATGCGCAGACTGCTGGAATATTCGATCTACGAAGTTTTCTCATGTATTTACAACACCTTGAGACAAGTTTTCAAGTGTAAGTATTTGTTTAAGTAAGTTGTAGTAATTCTAATTAAGGCTCTAAATAAGTCAAATTAATTTTTTTTTCATGTTTGCAGATGTGGTGCCTTATTCAGCTCACATCCCATCTTATGCTGATATTTGGGGATGGGTCATGGTAAATTTATAAACTATTGAAGTACTCTTAGTTGGAATGCATGCATATACAAATTTGGATCATGAAGTGTGGTTACTACGTGGCGTTGTTTTGTTATCCTTTCTTATTTTTTAGGTGTTTTGTTTAGAGAATTTGATTGTATGTTTTTGAATTTGGATTGAAGTACTCATAGATGGGGCATCTACAAATTTGGCTATGCAAATGCCCTCTTAATTTTAGTACACTAAATGCCTTCTATATGTTATGATATTTGTAAACAACAGGATTTGGGTTGAAATGTTATTTAGTATTTGATGGATCATAATATATATAATGAGTAACTTAAAGCGTTATTTGTATTGAATTGAATATAGTTTTTTGATATTTACTCCAAAAAAATGATTTTGTGTAAAAAAAAATATTGTACTACAATAGCGGTTTGTAGAGAGTGCTATTAATAATACATCTTATAATAGCACTTTTAAGAGAAAGCGCTATCAAACATGTGTTATATATTAGCGCTTTTTGTTTAGAGTGCTATCAAAAACAAATAAAAAACATGCAAAATGCTGACTTCGATAGCACTTTAGTTAAAACGCTATTATAAATTGGTACTTTAATAGCGCTTTTAAAGTGCTATTAAACAAAAAATATTTACAATAGTGGCGCGGTTAATAGCGCTTTTAAGCGCTATCAAAAACAAAAAAAAAAGTGCTATTAAATAGCTTATTTGGCGTAGTGTACTCTTCATTCCCAAGTTGAGGATAGTATTTGGCTTCTGCGTGGTGTCATCAAGCACTAACTAAACTTTTAGAACCTTAATTGACCCATCTTGGCCATTAGAAGGTAGTGAGATGGCCGGCTTTGGTGCAGACTAAGGTTGGCTGATACTCGATGCTACGCTCATTAAATCAGACTTTTGGGATATTTTCGGTCGACCACTTGGTAGTCGTATCGAAATAAACGCCTATGAGAAAGATCAATGATATGAGATTCTTAGAACCCGGTTACTATTATAGGACAGGATGAACCAACTCAAACTTTTGGTGGGGTAATCACCTATACCTCATACAAGCCTAAAACCTAGGCTCATTGTGTGAATTGTTTGTGTGTGCTAAACATGACATCATCGCATTGCATATCATTTCTAACTATTTCAAGGACCTAGGGATTTATCTTTGCTCTATTTTGTAGGGATTATGGCTTCTAGAAAGACTATCTGAATCAACATCATGGGTATACCTTCTCAGCTTAAAGAATTGGTTTCAGAAATTCCCGACCATGCCCAGTTCATCAAAAGACATGGTTATCTACTTGACTTGGTTATCTCCGGTTTTGAAGAAGATATGATGCACGTCCTATTCTAGTTCTTTGATCCGAAACACCATTTCTTTACATTCCCAGATTATCAGTTAGTTCCTACCTTGGAAGAGTTCTCTAAGCTACTTGGGATACCTATTCTTGTCCAAATGCCATTCACTGGTTTAGAAAAGGTTCCTAAGTATGAAGACATCGCATCAGCCTTACATCTTAAGCGCTCAGACATTGAAGCCAATTGAGAAACTAGAAGCGGAGTTAAGGGTTTACTTACTAAGTTCCTGATTAAGAAAGCCCGAGAATTCCTCAAAGTTATGAGTTTCCATGCATTTGAAGACATTGTGGCCCTGCTAATCTATGGTTTGGTTCTATTTCCTAACTCGGATCAATTCATAGATGTCAACGCCATCAAGCTGTTTCTTACTCATAATCCAGTGCCTACCTTACTTGGAGACATCCTACATTCTCTCCACACTCGTACTACTAAGAGACAAGGAACTCTCATGTGTTGTATACCGTTACTTTCAAGGTGGTTTATTTCGCACCTTCCTCCATCTGTTATGAAGAACGAGCAAAGGTTGAAGTGGTCTCAAAGACTAATGTCACTCTCTCATTCAGATATCCGTTGGAATCTTTTCTCTCAAAAGGACTTCACATTCATTGAACGTTGTGGAGAGTTCCCTAACGTACCACTGCTTGGTATAAGGGGAGGTATTACTTACAACCCTTCTTTAGCTCTACGTCAGTTTGGTTTTGCTCAAAGAGATGGTCCACATGATATGATTCTCCAAGATATTGTGTTCGACTACAACCATGATCTCCAGAATTACCGACGAAGGTTCATACACGCTTGGGGCATGGTAAAGAAGACTGATACCAAGACTTTGGGGCACCAAAACTCCATTCCTTGGGAACCTTACCTCAAATGGGTGCGAGCTCGAGCTCAAAACCTCATGATGCCATTCACGCCTGTTTTACCAGTGATTATGGAACCTGTTGCTATAGGTGACGAATCCTATACTGTTCTCCATCCCGACATGCCTACTGATTTTGAAGACTTGAAGAGATCCTGGATCCAGCTTAAAGAAGAGAGGGATACATTCGAAGCTCAGTGCTATGCAAGCGAGAAGAAGGTACTAGAGTTGACAAAGCTACTTCACGAGGAGCGGAACATCAACGCCTACCTCTGCACCAAGAGGAAGCGCCCATGGGAGACTTAGAGCTTTAGGATTTTTATGCTTTTCTTTTATTGTTTTGAACTATTTTTTGTACTTAAAAAGAAAAAATAATAAAAAGAGAACTAATATATGTTTGTTCGTGCTTGTTTAACAAATTTAAATCTCTAAGGTCCTTGAAAACATTGCATTGCATTTGCATAAACACCGCATATCATGGCATAACATTTCATAATAGGTACATTGAAGATTGGTTTTCTCATTCTCTCGCTATTTATTTTAGCAAAAATGGCTCTTGAACAGTCTGTCAAAGATCTTCAGGCTCAGAATGCTCAGTTCCCAGGAGATGTTCACTAGCTTGGTCCAAGGCCAAGAAGATCTGAAGAAGCTCATGAACAGAAAGAAGAAGGTTGTTGGTGTCCTCAACATGGGCAGACGTTACAAAGGTGGTCCTAAAGTGGTCAGCCGGATAGAGCTCTCAGAATGAAGTGTCAAGAATGAAGGAAGTGTCAAGAATGAGGGGAGTGTCAAGGGTGATGACGAAGGCAGTCAGCGTGAGCCTAAAAAAGACTACGATCATAGCCAGTACTCTGATGAAGATGACAAGTACAAGCAACTTGAAGACCATCTGAATGCTGTGGAAAACCTGAAGATGTTCGGGCTGAATTTTAATGATATGAGTCTTGTCCCTGGTGTGGTGATTCCTCCCAAATTCAAAGTTCTAACTTTTGCCATGTATGATGGCATGTCTTGTCCGAAGCTGCATTTGAAGTCCTATGTTCAGAAGATCAACCCCAACACTGATGACAGAAAGTTGTGGATGCATTATTTCCAAGTGAGTTTGTTCGGAACTCAATTGGAATGGTATTATCGACTAGAGAATGGCCGTATCCGTACTTGGGTGACTTAGCGGATGCTTTCTGAGCGTATGAGTACAATGTGAGTTGACACCCACTCGCATGCAACTACAGAGCATGTCTATGGGTCGTGATGAGAAGTTTAAAGAGTATGCTCAGAAATGGATAGATTTAGCAGGCAGAGTTCAGCCACCCTTATCCAATAGGGAGTTGGTTGATATGTTTATGGGGACACTGACAGGCCCATTCATTAATCATCTAATTGGAAACTCGTCAGCCAGGTTCACCGAGCTAATATTGACAGGCGAGCATATTGAAGCTGGTATCAAGAGCGGAAAGATTCAGGTAGAGACATCTTCAAATGCTGCAAAGAGATCTTTTGGCGGTAAGAAAGAAGCCAATGCTGTGTATGGTCAGAAAAGCCGAGCCAAAGCTGATCATGCTCAATCGTGGGGCGGTTGTGATCTCAATCCTACATCGGCCAACCTCGGTGAGACAACGCGTAGCGAGCAGCGCACGGAGGCAGTTCACGAAGATCAACATGCCGTTGTCGCAAGCACGCAACACATGTTGAAAGCGGTGATTACTTTGAAGGATCCTCCTCGGTGTCAACACTTCCTCTCGAGATACAATCCTAATGCTAAGTTTGCTTACCACTCCAATAGCCGAGGCACGACAACGACTGTTGGGCTCGAAGAACAAAATTCAAGATATGATTGAAGCTAAGCAGATTGAGTTTGATCCTCCTGTTGAGACTCCGAATGTGATTAACGCGCCTATGCCTAACCATGACAAGAGTTCCAATGATGTTGGTGACGATACTTATGTTTTCAACATAGATGACTTGACCATTCCTCTAATATTAAGAAGAATTTGCAAGCGGTGTCAATCGGGATGCCCGAGCATCGTTGGTGCCCATCTGCACTCGATGGCTGTGCTTGGTTGAGAAGCGTGTTCAATGCATGATGGATAACCGTGAAATACTATTCCTGATACCACCTGTGGAAAGCTTGTGTGAAGACATGTCTAAGAAACTGAAGATCGAAGATGTGAATGAAGTACTGCGCATGGGATACCTTGGGGCAGCCAGTGGAAAGTTCGATTACATGGTGAAGTATTTCACGAGAGCTACAAGATTCCTATTAAAGATGTTAAGGCGACCGGATGGGGTGACGACTTCCCAGAAGATTATGCTGATGTTAACACAATAAGGATTTCCTCTGCTGATTCTGTGCCTAGAGTGGCACCTCTCATCATTACTTCTCTAAGACCGGTTCCATATTCCTCTGACAAAGCTATCCCTTGGACTTATGGGGCTGATGTTTACTATCATGGTGTCAAGCAAGACCCTCGACCATTGAAGATCTTACAGTTGAAGCTACCATTCGACATTGACAACATCAGGCTCAAGTAAGGTGACCGAACCGGAAGGGTATTCTCTCGGATATCTCTCCTCCAAAGACAAGCGACTCCATTTCGCATTCCATTACTCAATCCATTCCCAAGCTAGAGGAAAGAACGTTGACTCATCTGCTCCAGAGTACCAAAGGAAGTTCTTGAGGACACCTCAAACAAGAAATGGAGGAAATTAGAAGATTATCAAGAAGAGTGACTATAATGTTGTGGAGCAGTTGGGACAAACTCGTCCAAGATCTCCATGCTTGCTACGCTCTTGTGCTCGAGGCCCATACTAACGCCTTGGTGAAGTTTACGAAGAATGCTCACGTCGCAAGACACTACGTGACCGGTTTGAAGTTTGTATTGCTAGCACAGGCTGCCAACAACGGCCTAGGCTTCTCGATCTTGATTTGACTCTGGAAGAAACACAACAAAGCCTTGAACATCTCATTGAATGCAAGGGCATTATATTATCTCATGTTTTGGTGGATACCGGTTCTGCTTTGAATATCCTACCAAAGACCGCTTTTGATCGACTTGATGTTGAAGGGTTGGTTACGAAGCCCGGTGACATTATTGTGACGACTTTTGATGGTTCTAAGCAAGCGACTTGGAGAGCTCATTACACTGTTAAAGTCGGTTCCGGACTTTTGATTCCACTTTCTTTGTCATGGACATCCGTCCGACTTACTCTTGCCTACTCGGGCCCTTGGATACATGGGATTACCTCTACCACATCGGTGAAGTATCCGGTGAAGGGGAAGGTTGTCACGGTATGTGGTGAAGAAGAATATATGGTCAGTCATCTACAGTCATTCCGATATCTCGAGATGAAAGGTGAATTTGTCGAGACTCCCTGTCAAGCTTTTGAAACAGTCCCCAGAGTCATGCCTGTTGACTCTCCTGTCGCTCCTGAAGTTATACCAGTTTCTCCTAGGATGGCCTCGTTGAAAGATGCTCAAGCTGCTGTTGAAGAAGGAGGTAGTACTATTTGGGGTCAGCTCCCTGATCTTTCTTTCAAATCTGACAAGACTGGTTTAGGCTTCACCATCAGAGGACAGAAGATGATAGGCCGCGAACGTGCCGACCAACTTCCTTTCCGCATCGGCGGAGTGGAATCCATGCTATAGAAGGCGGCGACAACAACCGACATCACAAGTGGATCTCCCCAACCCAGACAACAGACTCAGCAATTGGAAGACTGAAGACGTCATACCAATCTCCTTTAAACAGGAGTAATTGCTCTTGTTTTTGTTTTGCTTCTCGTATTTTCTATGTTTTGAATAATAAACTCTAAAGCCTAGTGCCTTGCGGGGCATCATGGTTCGTTCGTGAGGGTTATTATCATCATTTCATATTTTCATTCAATAAAATCGTTGGACTTTTGCATTCAATTGTTGTTTGTTTTCCTTTACTTTATCACCCTTCAAAAGCTATGTGTTTCTTACACACCCGTGATACAACTGCGGAATCACTCTGAATCTCGTTGATAACAACTATGCTATTGCTAAATATGACGATAATCGATCTACCAAGCCGAAGGCGAAAGTGAGGAAGATTGTGAAGTGCCGGAGAACTTGTCGGATCCAAGAAGAGCGAGTTATCTGACCACCACGAAGAGCCGATTGAGGTTGTAAATTTGGGTACTGTCGAAAATAGAAAAGAGATCAAGATAGGAGCGGGTATTGAGAACAGTGTCAAAGAAAGGTTGGTACAGATGCTACGAGACTATATTGAGGTTTTTGCTTGGTCCTACGAAGACATGCCAGGTTTGGACATTGATATTGTGGTACACCGTTTGCCGACAAAAGAAGGTTTTCTCCCAGTGAAACAGAAGGTTCGTCACATGCGTCCTGAGATGTTTGGGAAAATCAAAGCCGAAGTTATGAAGCAGTTCAATGCAGGTTTCTTAGCTGTTACTTCCTATCCACAATGGGTTGCTAATGTGGTACCGGTACCCAAGAAGGATGGCAAGGTACGAATGTGTGTGGATTACAGAGATCTGAACAAAGCGAGTCCCAAAGACGATTTTCCACTCCCTCATATTGATGTTTTGGTTGAAAACACCGCTCAGCATAAGGTTTTCTCCTTCATGGATGGTTTCTCCGATTACAATCAGATCAAAATGGTTCCTGAAGACATGGAGAAGACTATTTTCGTTACACAGTGGGGCACGCTCTGCTACAAGGTTATGCCGTTCGGACTAAAGAACGTGGGTGCCACTTATCAGCGTGCTATGGTGACAATATTTCATGACATGATTCATCACGAGATAGAGGTCTACGTCGACGACATAATAGCTCGATCACAGACAGAGGAAGGACATCTTGATCATGTGCGGAAACTATTTGACAAATTGAAGAAGTACAGACTAAGACTTAATCCCAACAAGTGCACCTTTGGAGTCAGATCCGGAAAGCTCCTAGGGTTTGTTGTCAGTGGTAAAGGTATTGAGGTTGACCCCGCCAAGGTTAAAGCTATTCAAGAAATGCCAGCTCCGCGCACCGAGAAAGAAGTCAGAGGTTTCTTGGGCCGACGGAATTACATTGCCAGATTCATTGCACATTTAACTGCTACTTGTGAGCCAATCTTCAAGTTACTAAAGAAAGATCAAGTAGTGGAATGGGCAGCGATTGCGGATCGCGTTTGACAAAATCAAGGGTACCTCTGAATCCTCTATCACGATGCCGCGAGAAGAAGACCTCTTATCATGTACTTGACGGTGTTAGAGAATTCAATGGGGTGTGTGTTGGGGCAACATGGCGAGTTTGGTCAAAAGAGTATGCAATATACTACCTTAGCAAAGCGTTTACGGCGTGAAACAAGATACTCACGGCTCGAGAAAACTTCTGCTTTGGCTTGGCTGCTCGTCGACTAAGACAATATATGTTGACTCACACTACCTGCTGATTTCTAAGATGGATCGATAAAATACATATTTGAGAAACCAGCTCTCTCCGGAAGAATAGCAAGATGGCAAATGATCTTGACGAATCGACATCAATACACTTCTCGAGCGATCAAAGGAAGTGTAGTAGCCGATCATTTGGCTCATCAAGCCGTAGATGACTATCGTCTATGCGGTTAATTTCGAGGCGAAGATGTTTTACTAGTCGCGATTGTGAAGAACCGAGGCCAGACGAAGGACACGAACAAGGATCCCGATGGACCATGGTCTTTGATGGAGCCTCAAACGCGCTTGGCAATGGCATTGGCGCCATCATTACATCTCTACTGAGGACATCGCCTTTCACCGTGATTATGTTTGATTGCACTAACAACATGGCGAATCTGAGCGTGCATTATGGGTATTAAAGGCTGCTATTGACTTAAGAATCAAGTTCTTGCAAGTGTATGGAGACTCGACTTTAGTGATCGGTCAGTTAAGGCGAGTGGGATACGAGCATCCGAATCTCATTCCATATCGAGCATGTTTTGAGTTTGATCCCTACTTCAAAGAGATCACTTTCAATCACATTCGGAGAGAATCGGTTGGCGGGCGCATTAGCTACTATGTCATCTATGTTCAAGGTCGGATGGGACAACGAGGCTCCCCGGATCATCATTGAGAAGTTTGTGAACCGCATATTGTTATGAGCTTGCGAGAGAAACCTTGGTACTATGCGTGAAGAGGTATCTTGAGACCGGGAATATCCAGAGGCATCATCAATGATAAGTTCTTTAGAAGATTTGCATCCAAATTCTTCCTCGTACGACATCTTATACAAGCGCAACCACGATTTATGCTTACTTGTTGTGTGTAGGAAGGCAATGAGCACATCATGGAAGAGTTACGAAGGCGCATTTGGTACCCACTGGTGGTCATACAATGGCTAAGAAGATTTTGAGACAGTTACTATTGGTCCACCATGGAAGGCGATTGTCACCGCTATGCTCGGTCTTGCCACAAATGCGGTTATGCGAGACAAAGTGCACGTACCTCGGTACCTCAGAATGTCTATGACTCCTTGGCCTTTTGCAATGTGGGAATTGACATGATCGGAGAAATCAAGCCCACGACTTCCACGGACATCATTTCATCCTTGTGGCAATTGACTATTTCACCAAGTGGGTAGAGGCAGCCTCGTTTGCATCAGTTACCAAGAATGTTGTGGCTCGATTCATCAAGCATAATCTTATCTGTCAGTATGGCACTCCCGAAAGGGTTATCACAGATAATGGTCCTAATCTCAACAACAAGATGATCATCGAACTCTGCACGTAGTTCAAGATCAAGCATCACAACTCTTCTCCTTATCGACCTAAGATGAATGGCACAGTGGAAGCCGCCAACAAGAATATTAAAAAGATCATACAGAAGATGACAGTGACTTACAAGGATTGGCATGAGATATTACCATTTTCTCTTCATGGTTATCGCACTACAGTACGAACATCAACAGGGGCAACCCCCTTCTCTCTTGTATATGGTTTGGAGGCAGTCCTACCCATCGAGGTTCAGATACCCTCGGCGAGTCCTCGGGCCGAGAGTTAGGTGAAGACGATTGGATCCAGACTCGCCTTGACCAGATCAATCTGATTGATGAGAAATGATTCGCATCCATCTGCCATGGACAGATCTATCAGAAGCGAATGATCAGAGCATTTAATAAGAAGGTCAAGCACCGAGTCTACCAAGTTGGTGACCTAGTAGTCAAGCGCATCATTCTTCCACAAGGTGATCCCAGGGGCAAATGGACACCCACCTACGAGGGACCGTTTGTAGTCAAGACAATATTTTTCGGCGGAGCTATGATACTTAGCACCATGGATGGTGAAGACTTTCCACACCACGTGAGCGAGACATAGTCAAAAAATACTACGCATAAAAGAGACCCGCTAGGTCGGTGACCAAGGCAAAAATAAAGGCATCTGGCGAACCAAAGGGTTCGGGCAAAGTTAAGGATATATATACAAAACATGTACACCGGCAAGTCGAAAACACGAAAGGCGGCTTGGGCAAAAAGGTATCGGTCATTGAAAACCGAAAGGCGGTCTAGGCAAAAGTTAGGGATTTAAGCGTACGATTATGTCTCGTCCAGATCACCTACTTCCAGACTACTATCAGCATTCAAGATTCAAATGGCGAAGATCAGTCTACTCACTTTCTACTGACAGCAAAGAGATGAGATAGTTGAAATATATGAGTACTAGCATAGTTGGAACTTAACGAGACGGTTTCCGCATAGCTTTTTACTTTTCTTGTGTACAAACTACTTGGCCATACGCCATATTTCAAATAAATACAAATTCCTTCTTTCTATAATTTGCACTGTTGTTGTTTGCATAAAGTCCAACGTTTGCTTTGAATGATTATATGCATTTGACAATAAAAATCTATTCACAAACATGCGAAAAGTGAACATACAAAAGTAATTACTACAGGCTCCAGGAATTGAGATGACGACAAAGGTCACCAAAACATTTTCCCCACAGAGCATGATCCCCATAGAGGTGTCGCTCATAACAAACCTTCCACCAGCGTAGTATACGTTAGTCCCCGAGCAGTGATTCCACTCAACTAAACCATGTGACAACAGATTTCCAAGCAGTAACGATCCATCACCAGCAGAGGTATTTATCCCAGTGAGAATATCTCTTGACAATTATCACCTCCCCGGCAGCAGCAGTATCAAGGCTCGAAACTTGGTCAGATAGTGCATCAGAGGAAACCTACATCTTTTATTCCCCAGCTAGAGAGTTCAACGGGCTCTAGATCCTTTTAAACCCGGTCTCCCGGCAACTATCAAATGCTCTCCAGCAAGATCTACATAAGATCCCGGTGAGTACCTCCCAAACTTCTCCCCAGTAGGGTCTATGCACAA
This sequence comes from Vicia sativa, assembly GCA_021764765.1. Lineage (NCBI taxonomy): Eukaryota > Viridiplantae > Streptophyta > Magnoliopsida > Fabales > Fabaceae > Vicia > Vicia sativa. The sequence goes on along the minus strand of CM038797.1, from coordinate 68,938,672 downwards.
GATCCTCAACAGCGTGTCTCTCGATTTCTACCATCCTCAACAATATCTAGGCCCGAGACTTGGTCAGATAGTGCATCGAGGGAATCAAGGTTATCTTTCTTCTCAGGGTTTCCAATCCATTTTGTCCCCAAACAGAAGTCGGAAATCTCCAAGCAGAGCATCCACATCTTCTTCAAGATGGATATGTTTTGAAATACCACAACATCTACCATTCATACATTACTCATAAAAGTCATAATTTGTGCATATGTCATTCATACACATCGTCATGCATCATACTTTGCATAAGACTAACGATATTCTATCAAAGTTTCTTTTGTTTTTCCCAAACAGGTGAAAGTCACTTCTGAAACAAACAGGTCCAGGATTAATGCCCGAAGCCAGACGGGAAAACTATCTGAACGACCGCCCTTGTTGTCCTCCGACAACAGATCCAGGATTAATACCCGAATCCAAGACGGGAAAACTATCTGAATGATCACAAGTTATCCTCCGATAACAGGCATTGGATTAGTACCCGAAGCACAACAGGGAAGCTATCCACATTTTTGTCAACTACTATCCCCTCAGAGTAATCAGCACGAAGATTTATTATGACTCTCTCTTATTATGAACAACAACTACAGAGTCTGGCGTACGACTCAGTTGCCTTGGATGGCATCTTAAGCCCATCTCCGACTATTTGTCAACATTTCTCCACTTTCAGAATGCTGCATATTTGGTTAAAAAACCAATACAAACCAATAACTTCATTCAAAGATGAGCACGAAGTCTAGCGTACGACTCCCTCTGGATGGCATCTTAAGCCCATCTTCATGCTCCTTTCACTTCCCAAAACGTCTATAGAGCCTAGCGTACGGCTCACTCCCCAGCATCGATCTTTCCAGATGGCATCTTAAGCCCATCTCCGACAACTCTCCTATTCAAACAACAAACTCGAGTCTAGCATACGACTCATTCCCCAGCGAAATCTCCAGTTTCTCCAAATGGCATATGTAAGCCCATTCCCGCATCATCAGCCAGCAGCGAGTGCAAATTTTCAGGTGTACTCGAGTGTTCAATCATCTTCTACCTCCAGGTCACGAAAGGCGAATATGCCAATCTAACCCTTCCGATACAAGAAGATTGAACAGGGGCAGCTGTCATACCCCAAAATTTGCCCTCCTACTTCTCAAGACATTCCATATGTGACACCCCAAATAATTCAATAATTAAATAATTATGATTTTTAATTATTAATTTAATTGAGAATATAATTTATTAATATATTGGATTTATTGGGATTAATTATGGAATAAAAGAATGGAATTATCAGAGGTGGGTTAAGTAAAGTGAAGGTGTGAGGAGTAAAAGACTCTACTCACATTATTTAATTCATTTTATTTATGTTAAAGGAATAAAAGGAATAAAATAAGGAAAAGAGAAAAGAAAGAGTCATTTTGGAGAAAACAAGAATACGTGAAGTTGAGAAGAGGAAAGGAAGGAAGAAAACCTAAAGTGTCGAGTCGAAGAACTCACAAGGTAAGGGTGATTTTGATTAGTTAATGCATATTATCGGTTTAGATATTCAATGGTATGATCATAGTATGTTAGGGAATCCGGTTTAGAATGTTAGGGTTAGTAGAATTATCCTATTGTGTCGGATTATAGATCGAAAACAATTAGAGTGTCGATTGATGAATAGGAATGATGGAATATTGTGGTTTGATGTTATAATGGTTCAAAATAGATTTATTTTGGTGTTTCTCATGTTGCAATTCGTATGGGTATGTTTGGTTTTGGTTGAGAATGAATAAATGTTGTCAAAAGTGCGAATTTAACTTTTAGGACGTAGGAACCGGTTCCCGATGGGTAGGGCCGGGTTCCTGATAAAGTATAAGCAGGCAAAAATACACTCATGAACCGGTTCTGTATGTCGGAACGGGTTCCCATATTTTCGAAGCGTGAATTTTGAACTCGGGAACGGGTTGTACATAGGCGGGAACCGGGTTCTGCAACTTTGAAAAATATCAAACTTTGAAAATTCATAACTTTCAAACCGTAAGTCCGTTTTGAGCGCCGTTTTGGACGTTATTTCTTAAATTTAATGCTCTATTTTATAAAATGAAAAGATTTTCTAAAACTTGAAATTATTTTGAAAAGTCAATTTCAGTAAGTGATTATTGGTGATGCACATGGGTGTGTATGTAGCGAAGCTGAGGAATGGATGTATTCGTATTTCGTGAATGAAAAGCATGTTTATGTTGCTAATGATGGTGTGCATGATCGTTGAGATATCATGTTTTGGTTTGGATTCGGTTTATGATAATCGGTGTGTTCATGATTGTATTGATACCGTGTGTTTTGTTGGTGTTGTATATGCCTGATAGTTATTGATCTTAGTTGTTGTTGTTGTGGTATATACTGGTGAATAGTCTTACCAATTGAAGGGTAAGTGTTTGGCATATTATGCTTTGTGATGATTTATTTCATGATAGTTGGTGATATCATGTTGTGGTTGATGATGGTTTATGATGTCTGATGTGGTCATAACCTGTGTTGAATATTGCATCTTTGGTGTTGTGCATGCATATGCATTGTTTGGTGAAGTTAATTCCCATTGTGTGGAATTTGACTTGTATTGCCGATAACCGATACCCAGTGAGGATGGGTGGTTAGGCTGGATTAGTGTCCGGGTGTTTATGGACGAATCGATGGTTCTTATGTCCGGTTGATGATGATCGGTCTTGGGTGACTTGGTCACGTGTTGGTACCACATGCATTGAGTGCATTTGTGTTTGCATGAGATTGTAACATGTTAGGATGTCTTCGGTGTTACAATTCTTTGGTTGGTTATTGATTATACATAATGACTTGTATGATTGTGTGCGAGTGTTAAAATCGAATTTATGATGAAATGGGTGAAATAATATGCTTGTGATATATTATTGATTGAAAAGCTTATAATGTGTTTTAATTATGAGAAGTCTCACCCTTACTTTACAATTTCATTAAAGTTAGCACTCGGGAATCGGTGAGGATGGCTTTAGAGCTTGTCATTTAAGTCGCGTGTCGGTGTCATGCTCGATTAGATTGTAACAACGGGAGCGTTAGTTGAGGAATTAGATATTGTTCGATTGTTTCTTTAAATTTTGTTGGGAATAATAATGATTGGTTTATTCCGTTTTGGTTATGATATTTTCCTTTGTGTAAGACTTGGTCTTAATTTAATTGAATTATTTTGAGTAATGATCCTCGATGTAGCATAGCTCTTGTTTATTTGGAGGTTTTATTTTATTTAATAATTGTGGCATCCCTGTTCCGTGTTAACTCTGATGAATTATGACTTAAATCGTTGATATAATTAATATTACCGGGGTATTTTAGAAGGGGTGTTACAATAGTGGTATCAGAGCATAGTCGATCGTTGTGACCAGTGTCTTAATGTCAGTATTCCTTTTGTATCGACATGTGTGAAACTCTGTCGGTGCCTTGTTTTCTAACTACGGATTGCGGGGTGGTTTAGAAGCAAGTGGGGGAGAAACTTTACTTCTCCGAGATATTCTGGTATGAAGAGTTGGATCGATGTGCTATTGGTTACATGAGTGCAGATGTTGGATTAGCTTGAGGTCATCCTTGGGTTGAATGTTTGAAGTTAAACCAAGTGATTATGAATCGTTTTGATGAGTCGATGCATATTCTTGGCCTAGAAGATATTTGGCAATTAAGAAGGATGACTCTGAGAAGATGAAGCTGGTGTGGTTGGAATGTTGCAACACTTGGGTTGATTGTGGAGTATGCGTGTGAGTTACCTCTTTGTGTTCTTGAAAAGATTAATTGTGTCGGTGTCAATGGTTGATATAAAGTATGCAATGGTGTGAATTAATTATTGGGTTGTAACAGCGCAATTAATCATGGGGAATGATGTGTGTTGCGGTATGTTGAAGTTAGGATCTCAAATTTTGTATTCTAGGATGTTTTGGGATTTCTCACTCCACAAGGTGGAAATCGACTACCTATCACGGAATTGATTTCTGAAGGCGTGACATTTCTTAGAAAACTTGTAAAATTCATAACTTGAGTTTTGGATGTCGATTTGAGTTCCGTTTGAGCGTTGGAAAGATAATGTGATGAACTTTGTTTTATAAATGGTCCCAGCACCTGGAAGTAATTTATTTATCATGTAGTGATGTTTGAAGAGAATCGGAGTTGTTGTTGATGTCGTTCTTGGTACAAAACTTGTTTCTATGACACCATACAAGATGTCAACTTTTGAGTTAGGAAAATTGAAGAAGCTATTGGAAGATCGAGAGAAATAGATTTGTAAAACCAAGTGTATTGTTTGGGAGCTCTAATTTCCTTAGTCAAGGAGAAAGAAAGTAGCACGAATTGCGTGTGGATTTGTGATAACTGATTTAAGTGGTGGTTGAGACTAAATATCTATTTCAAATTATTGGTGATTTGATGGATCAACTGGTTGGAAAGTATGTCTTCAGTACAGACGAATTGAGGTTAACTTACCTTCGTGGTCAGGTTAAGGATGAAGATAGTTAGAGATAAGCTTCTAGAACTCCGTATAGGCATGTTGAATGTTGTGAGGGAATTCCAACTTCGAAAGGGAGTAGAATTTTATTAAGTTTTCATGGTGTATATTACGGTATGAGGATATGAGTTTTCTTTATCATGTTATCTCAAGTGACGGTAATGAGGTAGACCCATCTGAGGCTGACGTAGTGTTGTAGTGGGAAAATCCAAAATTAGTTGCGGGTATTAGAAGATTTTATGGATATAACCGATGTGATCATGATTTATTTGAGACGAGGTCAAGAATGATATATTCTTAATGAATGAGATGTTGGTATTAGTAAGAATCGAAAGTATTAGAGATGCAACTTATGTCGATTGAGGATGAATAAGTGGCGTTAGCCGAGGAAAAAATAAGTGATGTTAGAGGAAAAATAAATTCGATAGGAAATGCAATCATGTTTAAGATGTCAAAATATTGACATGTGTTAAGAAAATGTTGGAAGTTTCTTTTACCGATCATATGATGAGATGTATTACGAGATTGCATTTGAAATAAGATTCGATGAACATATATGGATCCTAGATGTTATGAGATTTAAAGGGAGACTAAGAGTTGTGAATGTCGTTAAAGTTCTCCGCATGGATAAGGACTTCAAATGGGAACAAAATGAGTTATGGTGTATTTGGTATGTTAGCATCTCATGAGGAGAAAATACTTAACAATCGTGTGATGCTAAGTGAGTGTGAAGAAGATTATGTAAATTGTTTGATCGATGGTATCTCATCGTCGATATCAAATGAGAAATAAGTGTGGAAGAAGTTGTAAACCTTAAAGAAGATGATTGGACCATGGTGCTTGGGTGACTTGAGCACGAGTTCTAAAGGCAGCTATTATAGTTTAGTGCGGTGGTTTATACTCCATTGTGATTGCGGCTACCTATTGACAAATTGAGGCGATCACCCTTAATCTCTTGTTGATAATAGGCGGGATCATGTTGGATTGAATAGACTCATCTTGCAAGCTTGATAGTGTGTGAAGTGGTTGATTCTATTGAGAGGATAGTAGTTCATCGATTCGCATGAAACTAAGAGGAAAAGGGCTATGAAAAGACTTGGAAATTATTGGTCGGAGACTTGAGTGTGTATGAGTTGAAGCTGCAGTGGAAGGTTTAGAATGTAAAAGGTGGACAATGATTTTCGGTAGATACTAAAGAGAGTCTAAAGATAAATATGAAACTTGTAGAGTTGGTAGTTGATGAGAATCAAATAAAGATAATGACTTAAGGTAAATAATCAGTCGCGTGGCAGCGTAATGTGATGCACTTTGTTATCAGTATGATTTTGGAAGTCACAAATTAAGCGTTAGAAGGTGTGGGTTTATGAAACTATTAGAAATTTCAAAATAAATTGTTAGGTGAAGGGTTCTATGTCTTATTGGTGTTACATCCATTATAATAGATGTATTAATTTGCAAGCTCGATTGTTGGAGCGTAGCCTCGTGGTGCGGCATTGTGTATAAATGTTGGGGACATTGCGGTTATGTGGAGGTTCTTATAATTGTGTTGCGGTGTAATGAAGTGATAAATCATGTATCCTAGAGTGAAGGGGTAAGAAGTAAGATGGTGATGCATTCTTAACCCGATAGCAATGGATCGTGTGGGATTATAGTGGTTGAATAAGAAGGATATTTGTTAGTGATATTGGAAATGATGTCAAACATGACGTGATAGTTGGAAGGAAGGATTTCAAGAGCTGAAGAGGAGGTTGACTAGTGCTCCGATCTTAATTTTGCCGAATCCGACTAAATCTTTTGTTGTGTACTGTGACGCATCATTAATGGGATTAGGTGGTGTGTTGATGCAAGATAAGCAGGTTATGGCTTATGCTTCACGATAATTGAAAGTGCATGAAAGGAAGTTATCCGACTCATGATTTAGAGTTGGCAGCTGTTGTATTTGTTTTGAAGTTGGGGAGGCATTATTTATATGGTTCTCGGTTAGAGGTATTCAGTGATCATAAGAGCCTGAAGTATCTCTTTGATTAGAAAGAGTTGAAATAGTTGCGAGGCAAAGATATCGCATTGGTAAGAGTGGCTTGGGGAGGACCAGCAGATGGAAATGTCACTTGGGAGCTGGAGAGTCAGATGCAGGACTCGTATCCCGAGCTGTTCGTCTAAGGTATGTTTTCGAGGATGAAAACTCTTTTAGTTGGGGAGAGTTGTGACACCCCAAATAATTCAATAATTAAATAATTATGATTTTTAATTATTAATTTAATTGAGAATATAATTTATTAATATATTGGATTTATTGGGATTAATTATGGAATAAAAGAATGGAATTATCAGAGGTGGGTTAAGTAAAGTGAAGGTGTGAGGAGTAAAAAGACTCTACTCACATTATTTAATTCATTTTATTTATGTTAAAGGAATAAAAGGAATAAAATAAGGAAAAGAGAAAAGAAAGAGTCATTTTGGAGAAAACAAGAATACGTGAAGTTGAGAAGAGGAAAAGGAAGGAAGAAAACCTAAAGTGTCAGAATTCGAAGAACTCACAAGGTAAGGGGTGATTTTGATTAGTTAATGCATATTATCGGTTTAGATATTCAATGGTATGATCATAGTATGTTAGGGAATCCCGGTTTAGAATGTTAGGGTTAGTAGAATTATCCTATTGTGTCGGATTATAGATCGAAAACAATTAGAGTGTCAGTTGATGAATAGGAATGATGGAATATTGTGGTTTGATGTTATAATGGTGCAAAATAGATTTATTTTGGTGTTTCTCATGTTGCAATTCGTATGAGTATGTTTGGTTTTGGTTGAGAATGAATAAATGTTGTCAAAAGTGCAGAATTTAACTTTTTAGGACGTAGGAACCGGTTCCCAGTGGGTAGGAACCGGGTTCCTGATGAAAAAATGTAAGCAGGCAAAAATACACTCGGGAACCGGTTCTGTATGTGTCGGAACCGGGTTCCCATAAATTTTCGAAGCGTGAATTTTTGAACTCGGGGCCGGGTTGTACATAGGCGGGGCGGGTTCTGCAACTTTGAAAAATATCAAACTTTGAAAATTCATAAATTTCAAACCGTAAGTCCGTTTTGGCCGTTTTGGACGTTATTTCTTAAATTTAATGCTCTATTTTATAAAATGAAAATATTTTCTAAAATTTGAAATTATTTTGAAAATGAGTCAATTTCGAAGTAAGTGATTATTGGCTGATGCACATGGGTGTGTATGTAGCGGGCAAACTGTGAGGAATGGATGTATTCGTATTTCGTGAATGAAAAGCATGTTTATGTTGCTAATGATGGTGTGCATGATCGTTGAGATATCATGTTTTGGTTTGGATTCGGTTTATGATAATCGGTGTGTTCATGATTGTATTGATACCATGTGTTTTGTTGGTGTTGTATATGCCTGATAGTTATTGATCTTAGTTGTTGTTGTTGTGGTATATACTGGTGAATAGTCTTACCAATTGAAGGGTAAGTGTTTGGCATATTATGCTTTGTGATGATTTATTTCATGATAGTTGGTGATATCATGTTGTGGTTGATGATGGTTTATGATGTCTGATGTGGTCATAACCTTGTGTTGAATATTGCATCTTGGTGTTGTGCATGCATATGCATTGTTTGGTGAAGTTAATTCCCATTGTGTGGAATTTGACTTGTATTGCCGATAACCGATACCAGTGAGGATGGGTGGTTAGATGGATTCGTGTCCGGTGTTTATGGACGAATCGATGGTTCTTGTATCCGGTTGATGATGAATCAGTGTTGGGTGACTTGGTCACGTGTTGGTACCACATGCATTGAGTCTGCATTTGTGTTTGCATGAGATTGTAACATGTTAGGATGTCTTCCAGTGTTACAATTCTTTGGTTGATTATTGATTATACATAATGACTTGTATGATTGTGTCTGAGTGTTAAAATCTGAATTTATGATGAAATGGGTGAAATAATATGCTTGTGATATATTATTGATTGAAAAGCTTATAATGTGTTTTAATTATGAGAAGTCTCACCCTTACTTTACAATTTCAGATTAAAGTTAGCAGCTCAGGAATCGGTGAGGATGGCTTTAGAGCTTGTCATTTAAGTCTGCGTGTCAGTGTCATGCTCTGATTAGATTGTAACACTGGGGAACGTTAGTTGAGGAATTAGATATTGTTCAGTTGTTTCTTTAAATTTTGTTGGGAATAATAATGATTGGTTTATTCCGTTTTGGTTATGATATTTTTCATTGTAAGACATGGTCTTAATTTAATTGAATTATTTTGAGTAATGATCCTCGATGTAGCATAGCTCTTGTTTATTTGGAGGTTTTATTTTATTTAATAATTGTGGCATCCTGTTCCGTGTTAATTCGATGAATTATGACTTAAATCGTTGATATAATTAATATTAGGGGTATTTTAGAAGGGATGTTACACCATACATCCATGCTCGAGGATTCCTCGAGGGTTGATCGGTGAACCTTTCTGACAATCAACCCAAACTAGGGTTTGTCAATTCTCGGATCGGATGGATTTCCAACATCTCAATGGTCATCATGCCTCCTCATATGCTTCAAAGATTCTCCATGTCAAGCTTCAAGCGTCCTGAGTCAAGTTTCCTCGACAATTGCTCGGATGGTTGAAAATCAGTTGTATTGGACAAAAAGTCAACTGTGGTCAACATACAATCAAACTTCATGATTTTTGGTCAACATCCTCATTTTGAAGTCACATTCATCATTTTATCAAGGGTTGATCATGATTCATCAAGAAAACTCAAGATTTGCTCAAAAGTCAAACTTTCATAATTAGCGTTTTTGAGTGAAAAGTCAACTGAACTTTGTCTGAGCATAACTTCTTCATACTTTCTCAGAAATTTTTCCACCACCTCTCATTTTGAAGGAAATTCAATTCTCTACAACTTCATGTCGCACAAGAATGTTCAAAAAATGCTTCATTTGAAAGGTATGGATCAAAATATTACAAGTCCTTTTCAAAGTCAACAAAAAGTCAACTTTTTGTTTTGAAGATTTATTGAGCATGGAAACTCCAATTGAGATGAAACAAAAGAGGTTGGTTATAGGACACTTAGAGATTTCTAAAAAGTCCAAGAACACTCAAAAATGTGGAAAATTGATCAAAATACACCTTGCACAAGTTGGGCATTTTTGAAGAAGTGCACAAAGAGAAATACATGTGAAAATAATTTTTTTTGCAAATGGGCCTAGTTTTTCTTCATTCAAACTTGTTCCTTAGACAATTTGGAACATCCAAGCCCAATGCTACCAATTTTAGCTTTATTTTTCTCTTTAATTTGGATTTTATTCATTGAAATACAAATTAAATTAAAAAATAAGGTATAAAATCAAAATTAAATGCAAATTGATTTTTTCTCTCATCCTTGAGGTCCAAGCAACTCCTAAAAATCAATTTGAAATTGGTTTTGATTTGGCAAGGAATTGATGAAAATTGATCAAAAAAGATAAGATTTGATTTTGTACAAAATCAAATAATCTTTGCATTGATTGATGATTATTTGTTCCTGAAATCAGCTCAATTTTCATCCATTATAAATATACAATGCATATCACACAAGAAAGAACAGAAAAATTGCTTGGAGAAACCCTTACCTAATTCAAAAAAACCGTGCCCTTCAAGCAACTTGCAGCCACAGTTCTAGCTCGATTCAGTTGATTCCAAGCATCTCATTGCATTCCTTGAGGTCTTTAGAATCGATCCAGACCCTTACATGACTCAAAACATCAAGAATCAAGCAAATACGATTTCGGTTTGTCACACTTTTCCAAAAATCGAATTATGTTTATCATGCATTTTTAACATGTTTTGTTGTTTATTTTGTGTTTAGTTTGAAGTTTGCAAGCTTTCTGGATGGTTTAATTGCATTTCCATGGCCTGAAACACGAATTACCATGATTAGGGTTTTCTGAACCAGTTTGGGGTTTTCCTAAATCGGTTAAATTGGACAAAAAGACCACCACCATCGTGTTTAGAATTCAATTCGCAATCGATTCATGTACTCACAATGCATTTATATTACGTGTATGAGATTTTAGAAATTGCAGGGGCTGTAGCGTCGAACCAAGACCGACGCAAAATTCCCAGAATTCAAACGAAGAAGATGATGTTCTTCGCGCGTGAATTTGAATTCCTAGGAGGCGTTTTCGTTTAAAAACAATTCGTTGTATTTTCTAAACACGTGGACGCTCTAGCTCAGTTGGTCGTGGCAGCGCGTTGTGAAGGGAAGGTCCCCAGTTCGAATCCCAGTCATGACACTTATTTTAACAAGTTTGAAAAACTAACATTTTCTTATATTTTCATATTTTCTTTTTTTTTAATATTTTCCATGCATTTTAATTTATCTTCTAATATTTTTATCATGCATTTAAAAAACACCAAAAATATTTATTTTTTGCATAATCATCAGAAAAATGTTTATTTAATTTTTAAAATTAAAATTATTATTTTTGCATGCATATTTAATTTAATTGCTAATTTATCATTTAAATGACTTTTAATTGTTTTTAAATTATCAAATTAACTCCAAAAATTCCCAAAAAATTATTTTAGCATATTAATGTCATTACTAGCATGAAAACGTTTTCTCATTCAAAATGCTTATTTTTACTAACATTTTCCTCTTATGCAATTTTCTTAGTTTCAGATTTTCATCATTCACAGGTTATACCGTTTGGACGATTTTATCGCTTTTCTTTTCCAATTATGTAATTGCCTATGGGATGTAATAGTTTAATTAGGACTTTTATTTTCGCACTTTCAATTATGTATACGCCCCAAAGCCATGTAATAGCGTAGGATTTATCTTTCCGCACTTTACATTCCATGATTTACTTTTGCCCTATAAGCGCTAGTAATTAGGCGTGTATGGCAAGATAAAATTGGACATAGACCACTCTTAATTCCAAGATAAAATACGAAATCAACACACTCTATTCACACATGCCTTAGGGTAATTCTCTCGTTGCCTTTTCGAATAAATGGTCAAGTCCTCGAGCGTAGAGGTATCCTAGCACCGTTGCCTACAAACATATCATCATAGTCCCCGATACAAGATCATAGACCCACGATGTAAGCCTACGAATACATGATCTTGTCCCTCGATTGTTGCCTACGAAAGTGATGATCGTCTCTTGAATGTGCTGGATACTTCCTGAGTTGCTTTCTATGACCATCCAATGTCCCTTGAATGACCGCTTACATCCAGCGAATAGGGTTACCTACCAACTAAATGGTATGGATAGCGCTATTCTAAAGGAACGTAAAATAAACGAAAACAACCATTACGGTAGGTAATAAGACTTTTAGTTGCTTGCTCTATCAAATATTTTTCACACCTTACACTTTTGTCAAAGTTCAAACTCTTTTCAAAAATGAAACATTTCGAACACTCGTATACATTCCTACATGAATCATTACAAAGTCAAAGCGAAATGCCTTTTCAAAACATTTTTGTCAAACACCTGAAAGCACAATTTTAAAGTGATCTAAGAGCAACTAAGAGCCGTAGATAACTACGGATGGAAAGGGTGCTAATACCTTCCCTTTTCATAACCTTCTCCCTTTTCGAGAATCTAACGAAGGTCTTTTTCTATACTTTTACCTTCCTTAATTGGATAAAAGAAAAGTCAGTGGCGACTCTTGCTATCCGCACATTTGCGATACAAAAATCTCAAAGTCAGTTCACCGTATTACAGCAGGACCTAGATTTCCTATTATCCGGTGGTTGAAACAGAAGTCAATGTTGTCATACCCCAATTTTTGACCTAATATACCACCTCACATTTGCATCATTGCATCACTAACAGCTCAGAACAGCATTGATCGGGTGTAGCATTTACAGATCAAAATTAGGGTTTCATCAGATTTTCATCTGATTCAAGAGGAAAACAATTAGGGTTTGAGTTTTAATCACCTCATTTGATCTATCTTGATCAAATCATCAACCTCGATCATCGGATACTGACTTTTCTCATTGATCGATCGAGGATCGACCAATTAGGGTTTTGATCGAGGATGAGTATTCTCTGACTTTTTGAACAATGAATGACTTTTTTGGATAGATATTGGTCATTATATCTTAGATACAACATCTTGACCTAATTTCTGGATTCAAAACATCACAGAAGTTCACAGACTTCATCAGTCAATTTCAGAAACATTTGATGAAAATTCATCTGAACAGAAAAGTCAAACTTTGACTTTTGGTCAAATTTTCCAAAAAAAAACTTTTCCCATCATCAAAATACTTCAAATGATCCATCATGATCATAAAAATCAAAGAATTTGGAAAAGTCAACAAAAGTCAAAGTTCCAACACTTAGAAAAATTTCTAAGTGTTAAAATTTCTTATTTTCCAAACTTCATGGCATTTTTCACATAGTTCCACTTTGATTTGGAAAAAACTCAAATCATGAAAGTTGTAGCCCTTGAAACAAGCTTTCCAAAATGTCCAAGAACTCTCAAATCCATGAGTCTAGCTATACTTTTGAAATTGAAACATAAGGCTCCATGAACATGGTTTTCAAAGTTCAAAACTTCAAATTATAGGTCATTTTGATTTCTTCATCTAGAAGCAATGCCACCTTGCCAAAATTGAAGATTGGAGCTGATAAATATTAGCTAAGTAATAATTAAAGTTGGATCAAGTTGGAAAAATTACACATGGTTAAAAGAGGAAGCTTCCTTTTTCCTTTTGTAAAAGTCTTTCTTGCCCTTTAAGGCATCTTTGAATTACAAAGCCTTGTACTTGTGCCTAATTGTTCAGAACTTTTGACCTATAAATAGAGGTCTTTCTTGCCATTCAAATCACACCAAAGCAATGCAAATCCATGCTTTCTCTCTACTTCCTTGAAATTCAAGCAACATAGTGCAAAAGTGAGAAACATTGCAATTCTAAAAACTTGTGAAAACCATGATGAAATTTGGTGTCTAATACATTTTATAATCAATATGGAACATGTTTGAAGCATAAAATTAACACAAGAACCACTGAAAATCAAATTTCACATTTCATGATCCAAGATTGCCAAAACTGCCTTAGCATTCAAATTTAGAGTTTGGTTTGAACAAGTTGTGTTTTAATCACTCGAACATCATCCATGAACATCATAGGGATGATCCAAATCATAAACAACCAACTGTAACATGTCTAACATCAAAATCGAGCTTCCATTTTCAGACTGTGCAGGTGGACTTGGCTGGAATGATTCAAGGTGATTCAAGGCAAGCAGACCATTCCTACAGCTTCCACATAGTCCGTTGAAGCTCAAACAATCATCAAACAGGTTCTGGAAACACTCCAACACCTTCTGCGATCTCAACTTGAACAGGTAGGAACTCAAACTTCAATCTCATGATTCCTTGCATTTAAATGAAAAAGCTCTTGGCCATTTGTTTTCTGCACTTAACACGATCATAAACCCTCAAACAATTTGAAAAATCATCAACCATACATCATTTAATTTAGAATTTCAGTTCTAGGGTTCTTCACGTTTTCCAGAAATCCAATCATGTTAGACCAAAAATAAATGCAATTAACATCCACCATCGTATTCCTTGTGAAAAATCGAGAAACTTTCATGTTTACTTCATCCAATTTCGTTAAGAAACAAGGATTCTAGCATGGATTGAAGGATCTGAGAATCAATGGAGATGAAGAACACTTCGCGCGTGTTCTTGAGTTTTTAAATTCAAAATTTCCAATATTTTATTAACACGTGTTTTGATTCACAAACACAAATGCGCTCTTGTCCCAGTGGTTTGCCAGCTCGCGTAGTCCTTTGTGCCACGTAGCCACCCAATGGTCATGGATTGAACCTCCATGGACCATTTTTCAAAACTTTCATATTTTTCATGTTTTTCACAAACTTCAACATTTTTTTAACCAATCAAAACTCCTCATTTTGAGGTGATTTTTGTACACTTGTCAATAAATATATCTATTTTATGATAGTGCAAAATTTTCAGAAAAACTTTCATCGATCATATTTTAATCGGAAAGCGGCGCTTTGAACACTTTTCAAAACACCTTTAAAGGTGAATTTTTCAAACTTTCGACTTCCGATTCTTTTCAAAACTTCTCATAAATGAACCTCACATTTCAAAACATTTTCAAAATCATTTTTCAAAACTTTTCATTAAACTTGCACATTTTTTCCATGATCGATCCGATTTAAACGATAAAACCGAATTCGTTTTCTCTCGAATTTCTTAATCGATCATGGGCCTCCCTCACGGTGTAAGTCTCATAACAATCTTTTATGTACATAATTACTTCCTTGTACATATCAAACTCTCTTCAGATGCATACAAAATTTTCATCTATATATAATACAAATACTTTTTTATACTCAAGTACAGACAAACTTCGATCGTTTGTTTTCACTTCACTTGTGTATACACAAATCAACATTCTTTTATGTACATACATATTTTCCTTGTACATATCAAATTATTTTTATATTCATACAAATCTTTATGCATACATAATCTGAGATACTTTTCATAGATAAACTTGATCGTTCGTTTGTTTTGTGCGTATATATACACTAAATACCATTGGTATTGAAAGGAGCATTATTCCTGTGAAGCGCTTTCAAACCAATGGGCCTCCTATGGTGTAAGTCCAACCCTCCTCTGTACATCCATTTTTATGCGTACATAAATACTGGATTCGTGTACATATTTGCTTCCTTGTACACAATTCAAACTTGTAAATAATCAAGTTGCGCTCGTTTTAAACGTTCGTTCCACAAACACTTGTTTATATTTCAAATCATAAACTCTTGTACATAAACATCATGCATTGTTTATATTTCCTTCATAAACTCCTGTGAATACATATCACACATACACACTTGTTTATACAACTGTCTAATTATAACATGACAATTAGTCTAACCAATAGGTTCCCCACAGTTGTAGCCTCCGCTTGGGCTTTATACAAGATAACTCTCCCCACAGAGTTAGCCTCCTCTTAGGCTTCATATAAGAAAACTCATTCATCTGAGTTTAGCCTCCGCTTAGGCTTCATATAAGACACACTCCCCTGTTGAGTCAGCCTCCTCTTGGGCTTCGTTCAAAAGAACTCCTCATTGAGTTTAGCCTTCTCTTGGGCATCATACAATGAAAGAGACCATAAAATCTCTTATGACCTCATATTGGGCTTCAATACAAAGAATCACCAGCGTTAGGATAGAACCCTAAGAGTATAATTTCCGGTGAAATTGCTCTTCATTCAAAATGATGGTTTCGGTGAAATCCCTTTTAAAGACAAAGCCACCATACCATAGCTTCCTCTTGAGCTTCATACAAGGACCCTCGATGACCCTCATGACCCTCGGAATGCCTCCTCTTGGGCTAACAATACAAGGACCCATGGGCTTCTTAAAGCATACATTTAATCAATTAATTTCTCCTTAAGATTTAGATGTTTATCATCTCTATGGAAGAAGTATCTCATCTATTACATCACATACAATCAAAACTTTTTCAAGCATTTTCAAACAAAAACATCTCTTAATTGTAAGTGGTAGCGCTTGTACACTCAAGCAAAACACCCAATGCTTAGGTTAAAAGATTCAATCATCTTTTCAAACATCTTTCTTAAACATGTAAGTGGTAGCTTGTACACTCAAGCAAAACACCGATAACTACGACGAAAGATTTTAATCAGTCAAACTTTTCAAAAATGTATGTGATGAAATAGATTAGATACATTTTTCATTAGGATGACATTTATGCATCTCTTACTAACATCCGTTGCTTTCCACTAGCATAAGTGGGAACTACGATTGCTACGACTTTCTCAACATCCTTTTGAGAATACGTGAGCCTGAGGTCTCATCCTTGCTTGAGCAAATTTCTTTCTCTCTCAGACCAAACAAACCATAGATCCCTGTAGATCCGAGCTACAAATGCTTTGATTCCCACTAGGGGATATGTATGCAGAAGATCCACAGATCTTTGCGAGCACAATAGTAATAAACACTAGGATCCCACATAATCTATCATTCTTAAAATCCCAAAGGAGAAACTTTCCCAATCATAGAAATAGCAATTAAAACACACAAACATATCAAACATAATCATATATAAAGCTATAGATAACTATATATATTTAGGGTGCTCCATCTATTCCCTTTATATAACAATCCCCCTTACTCAGAATCTCCCCAATGCGTTGCGTCTAGTTTACGCTAGTCGTTACGCATATCAAAATCAATTGAGGGTATTTGACTTTCCCTTTTCATAATCATTAAATCATCTTTCTTGTGTTGAAAATAATAAAGCTTGATGCTCGCGGCATCTTTATAAACAAATCAAAAGAGTAAATCGTTTCGAGCCAGAGGATCCGAATTCATATTCAATTCTCTAGCGCGACACTTTTTAACGCGAACAAATGTTCATAGGCCTAATTGATCCGAATGGTGCATAATTATTCAATTAGTAGCAGTCAGGAATTGGCAATCATGGTAACTAATCGTCCCACACTGACAGGCACATTAGGGTCCTCACTAATGCGGGTAAAGGTTTTCATCAGGAATGGGACAACATTAACAGGGCGTCCTTGGTGCATACAGTAAAGCAAAAATACCTTATCCTTGGATACAACAGTTTGATTCTGATCTTTTCCAAATAAAGTGTGGGCTAGAATCCTATGGAAATAACGTATAGCGGGGTTATGTATCTCATTGTTATCCATGCTATCCGGGTCAGGGTGATAGTTTTCGGTTAAGGAACCCCAAAAGTAATCCAGCTCAAAATCCATTAAATCCGCCTGAGTGGTAGTAAAAGCAAATGGTCGCTAAGGAACCTAGTAGATCGACTAAATCCCTATGGTTATAGGTGAACTCAATAGAAAAGTCTGAAGGCTATTATTCCTTTTCTGGCTCCGACACCGTGTTCAGGTATATAGACTAGGGAACTCAGGAATTCAAGGGAAAGATCTCGGTAGGTGATAAACCTAGACTTAAGGTGGGCTTTCTCCCATCCTAATTGGTTAAGCATATAAAAGACACTATCGGTTATGCCTAAAGTGTCCATAGTGGGTTCATCATGATACAGGGTCAAACTGATGTCTCGTTGAGACAAAGCCTCAAACCTTCTTCTTTGGTTTCTTCCTGTAAAGGTCGTTTCCATAAAGTTTTGTGGAGGATCCATAGCAAAATTAAAACGGGGAAACAGAGTAGAGGAGAAAGTAAGAGAGAAAAAGACTTTTCAAAATCACATGGCAAAAGCTTTTGAAATCGTGACAATTTTACAAAAGTTTGAAAAAGAAAATAACGAATTGTGAAAGAAATAAAACGGAAACTAAAAACAAAATTGCAAACAAGAACAAATAAATGGGTTGCCTCCCATGAAGCGCTGTTTTTAACGTTATAAGCCTGACGAAGTGCCTAGTGAAAAATCATTCGGGAGAAATAGTGGGCAGTTCTACAAGTTTTAGACTATTCGTATAATCCCTATTCTCAATATGATGATATTGTTTGAAACGTTGTCCATTTACAATAAACGGGGCACTATTCCTATCCTTAATTTCTATCGCTCCGCTAGGGAACACTTTGGTAACTTCGAAAGGACGAGACCATCTAGATTTAAGTTTTCAGGAAAGAGCCTAAGTCTAGAATTAAATAGAGTCTGACGTCTCCCACTGAATTCTTTCGGGATAGCGCTTATCGTGCCATTTGTTAGTTAGTTCTTTGTATATTTTAAGCGTTTTCATAAGCGTCTAATCTTAATTCTTCGGTTCATGTAAGGCGAGGATTCGTTTCTGCTTGATGTAGTTAATATTGAGTGTTTTATTGCCAAATAAGCTTTGTGCTCTAATTCTAGGGAGATGGCGGATTTTTAGTAAACAAGCTTGAAGGGTGTAGTTCCGATATGAGTCTTGTAAGCTGTCCTATAAGCCCATAAAGCTTCGTTAAGCTTGGATGACCAATATTTTCTAGATATAGCGATAGTTTTCTCTAAGATTTGTTTAATTTCTCTGTTCGAAACTTCGACTTGTTCGCTAGTTTGCGGATGATAAGGTGTTGCTATGCGATGCTTGACTCCATATTTAGATAGTAATTTGTCAAATATCTTCGAAATGAAATGAGAGCCACCGTCACTAATGACAAGTCGAGGAACACCAAAACGTGGGAAGATTGTATTCTTAAAAAGCTTAATTACTACTCCTGTGTCATTTGTAGGAGAAGCTATAGCCTGGATCCATTTTGAAACGTAATTGACAGCTACGAGTATATATTTGTTTCTGAAAGAAGATGGGAAGGGTCCCATGAAGTCAATTCCCCAAACATCAAAGACTTCTACTTCTAGTATTCCTTTCTGAGGCATTTCATCGCGTCTTGAGATATTACTGGTGCGTTGGCAGCGATCACAGTTTTTAACGGCGATGTGGACATCCTTCCAAAGATTAGGCTAGAAAAGGTTGGCTTGTAGAATTTTGGCACATCTTTTAGAAGTGCTAGCATGTCCTCCATAGGGAGATGAATGACCGTGAGAAATAACATCTTCTATTTCTTCTTGGTACGACGGAAAATTCCATCGGTCCTCTTTTGAATAAAAGCGTTTCATCCCAATAGTAATATTTGAGACCGTGGAAGAATTTCTTTTTCAGTTGGTAAGTTAAATCGGTGGAGCGCACAGACTAAATAGTTAACTATGTCGACATACCATGGCGATCCTACGGTCGTATTGATTGCTTCCACGAATTCCTCGACACGGTTTGTTTAAATCCAATTGAGCTAGGTCGCTTATCATTTGTGCTATCAAATGGTCATACGAAATCATCGTTAATTGGCACTTGTTCGGGTTTTATACCTTCTAATCTTGATAAATGGTGCCTTTCGACATTTCGGTTTCTTTCTTATCTTTAATTTCTAAGTCAATTCTTCGAGTAAAATCCATCGGAGATGCGGGTTTGCATCTTTCTTGGTGAGTAGGTATCGATAGCGTGGTCCGTATAAATGATGATTTTGCTCCTCGAGTAGAGCGGAATTTGTCAAGTCGAAAACCACGCTATGACTCTTTTTCAGTTGTGGCGTAGTTCATTTGAGCTGATTCTAACGTTCTACTGGCGTAGTAAATTCCGTGAAGTTTCTTGTCCTTTCTTTGTCCAAGAACTGCGCCTATAGCGTAATCACTTGTGTCGCACATGATTTCGAAAGGTAGCCTCCAATCGGGTGGTTGCATGATTGGTGCGGAAATAAGTGCTGTTTTAAGGGTTTCAAAAGCCTTGAGACAATCGTCATTGAATATGAACTCAACATCCTTCATTAATAGACCGGTAAGTGGATTTGTAATTTTCGAGAAATCTTTGATAAATCGTCGATAAAAACCGGCGTGTCCTAGAAAACTTCGTATTTCTCGAACGGTCTTAGGTGGTTGGAGTTCTTTAATCACTACCTTTATCAACTTCAATTCCTTTATTGGAAATAACATGTCCAATCGATTCCTTCTCGACCATGAAATGACATTTTTCCCAAGTAAGCACAAGATTTACTTTCACACATCTTTCTAAAACATTCTCTAGATTAGATAAGAATCCTTCAAAACTTTGTCCGCACACAGAGAAGTCGTTCATAAACACTTCAATGATGTCATCGATGAAATCTGTGAAGATCGACATCATACATCGTTGAAAGGTTGCTGGGGCATTACACAATCCAAAAGGCATTCGTTTGTACGCGAAAGTTCCATAGGGACACGTGAATGTAGTATTCTCTTGATCATCAGGGTGAATCGGAATTTGGAAGAATCTAGAATAACCGTCTAAATAGCAGAAATAAGAGTGTTTGGCTAATCGTTCTAACATTTGATCAATGAAGGGTAAAGGAAAATGGTCTTTCCGGGTGGCTTTGTTTAGTTTTCTATAATCAATGCATACTCTATGCCCACTAACCACTCTTTGTGTTATCGATTCTCCTTGTGTGTTTTTGTGATGGCACCTCCTTTCTTTAGTGCGACATGTCTTGGGCTAACCCATTCTTGTTGGAGATTGGGTATATAATTCCAGCTTCCATTAGCTTTTTGATTTCATCTCTGACTACAGTACTGAGGATCAGATCGATTCTTCTTTGAGGTTCTCGAGAGGTTTTGCAATCTTCTTCTAGCAGAATACGATGCATACAAATTGAAGGACATATTCCTTTTAAATCGAATATGTTATAACCTAATGCGGTAGGGTACTTCCTTAGAACGTCTAAAAGTTTCTGAGTTTCGAGCGTTCCTAAACTATAATTTACTATAACAGGTCAAATACGTTCAGTATCTTGGAATTCATATCGTAGGTTGTTAGGTAAAGTTTTTAATTCTAAACTAGGTTTCTTCGGACATGGGCATATGATTAGGTGTGAGTGCTAGACTTTCGCTCAGACTATCATCTCTATATAGTTCCAATTGTCATCTTGAATATCGGAGGGTTTGGATTTTCATTATTTCAGAGTATGTGGTTTGTTGACTTCCATCTCTCTTACGCACTCGTCTATAACGTCGAGTAAATAACATGTGTCATTCATGGCGGGTGCTTGTAAAAATTGAGTAAGGATGAATTCCACTTTTTCCTCTCCGACTTCGAATGTTAGTCTGCCCTTCTTTACGTCAATTATAGCTCGGTGTGGCTAGGAATGGTCTTCCTAATATGATAGGGTGAATCTTGGTAATGTCCATGATTATGAAATCGGTCGGGATATAGAATTGACCTATTCTAACTAGACGTTTTCCAATATACCTCGGGTATTTAATAAATCGGTCGACTAATTGAGCAGACATTTTTGGGTCTAAGTTCTCCCATCTCGACTTTTGCAAATAGATAAGGGCATGACATTGATACTTGCTCCTAAGTTGCATAGAGCTTTGTCTATGAACTTTCCAATGTTACAAGGTATAGAGAAACTACGGATCTTTTAACTTAGGAGGCATGTTATTTTGAATAATAGCGCTACACTCGGCGGTGAGTGTAACTGTTCCGTTATCTTCTATCTTTTTCTTGTTGGATAAGATTTCCTTAAGAAATTTAGCGTCTGAGGGCATCTGGTGATGGCTTGTATGCAGTATTGTGATATTCGATTATTTCAAAGTTCTCACAATTTCTTGAATTGGCCCATTATTTTGGAATTGGTTAATCTCTAAGGATAAGGAATTGGTGGTTTATAAGGCGGTGGAGGCACATAAGGTTTCTCTTTTTCCACTGCCTCTTGGTTCTCGTTTTCCTTTTCTTTTGCTTCATTCTCATTTCACTTGGCTTGTCTTGCTTTTGGTACATTCTTTGGGTTTTCTAGTCTCGGATCAACGGTCCGTCAAGTTCTTTCCACTCCTTAATATCACGACATTAGCGTGTCCTTTTGGGTTAGGTTGTGGTTGACCGGAAATACACCGGCGAGGAGCGTAGGTGCTTGTTGTTGGGCTACTGTGAAATTTGAGTTTCAAGCATCTTGTTGTGGGTAGCTAAAGCATCGACCTTGCTAGATAATTGCTTAATTTGCTCATTGGTGTGTAAATTCTGATTTAGAACGTCCTTATTGGTCTGAGATTGAGAAGCAATGAAATGTTCTATCATGATTTCCAGGTTAGATTTCCTAGGAATGTGGAAGTATTAGGTCCGTTATTAGGATGATTTGGGATAGCTTTCGGATAACCGGGAGTCTGAGGAGCTTGTCGGGAGCATACAATTGTTGCTTTTGTACGAGAAATTCGGATGATTCTTCCAACCTGGGTTGTAAGTATTACTGTAAGGATTTCCCTGTACGTGGTTTGCTTGTTCGGCTGGAACTCTGGTTAGAAGTGGGCATTCTGGAGCAAGATGTGATTGAAGACCATATAAATCGCAAGTTTGGGCCACTGCAGCTACGGTAGTTGCGGGAGTGATGGTAAGGTTCTCTATCTTTTGTGTAAGAGCTTCCACTTTAGTGTTAACTTGATCCAGGCTATTCACTTCGACCATGGCACCTTTCGTTTGAGATTTCTCTACATTAGCTCTCTCGCTTCCCCATTGGTAATGGTTCTGAGTCATGCTTTCGATAAGTTGGTTTGCGTCGGGCGTATGGTTTATCCATCAATGCGCCACCAACAGCAGCGTCTATAGTCAATCTTGTGTTGTACAAGAGACCGTTATAGAATGTGTGAATGATCAACCATTCTTCTAAACCATAATGAGGACAGAGTCTTAGCATATCCTTGTAGCGTTCTCAATCTTCGAATAGAGATTCGTTGTCTTTTTGTTTGAAACGATTGATGTTGGCTCTGAGCATAGCAGTTTTGCTTGGAGGAAAATATCTAGCTAAGAAGACCTTCTTCAACTCATCCCAAGTAGTGATTGAGTTTGAAGGAAGAGATTGGAGCAATAGCGAGCTCATCTCTTAAAAAAAAGGAAATAGGCGCAATCGTATCGCCTCGGGGTTTACTCCGTTCGCTTTCCACGATGTCTGCGTCTTGTACAAACAACGGATCTGAGGTTGGTCGTCGATAGGAGATCGAGAAAATTGGTTACTGAGCAGCGGAAAGAAGCGAAGGTTTCATTCGAAATCGTTTGAGCAATGGCGAAATGTAATCTTGTTGTGAGGCTCCGCTTGTGAAGGCTGCGTAATCCTTAAGAGGGCGAGGTGGAGGCGGTGGTTTAGCCATTCTTCGTAGTTAAATCGATATCCGGAATCTTAGATGGAGGAAGATTGTTGAGTTCACAGTATACCATTGTCCCCAGAATACAAAGGAGGAATATTTTGTTGCAAAAATTACTTTCAATGAAAATTGAAAAATGGATTCCAAGCGTCATGTAGAAAACTTGCTCTAAGATACACAATAACATGGGTTGATTGGGACCAACATCAAATCCCTATTAGATTTTATATACTTGATTCCACTGATCGTGTCATATTAAATGCTTCAAAAATAATTCATGATTGTCAAGTAAATAAGCTATTTAAATTATATTTTTATTTTCACGATCAACTAATTTACACAATGATAAAGGCATAACTTAAGTAAATGAATATGTACATTTAAGAAGTACATTCGAGAATAATCTAGATTTTAACATAATATATACTAACAACTAACATTTGAATACCCATGAAAAATAAAAATGAGTTAATTTCTAAGATCTTATGATTATAGTTATTTATTATTTTTTACATAAGAAGAGAGTAATTAACAAATATTTCTTAAATTTTCACAGGCAGTATACACTATTCTGGAATATAATAGTAATGATCTTGTTCATGTTCAAAAAGTATGCATCCCATTAAAAAAAGTGGTTATCTTATCAACGACACTGCTCATACGTATATTGGTGTCGTTAATGCTACACTATACGGACAGGTATAGTTTAATATTATTTTGACTAAATTTTTTTAAACTTGTGTGTGTATAATCTCTCTCTCTTTCTTTAATTAATTTATTTTGTCTTCGATTAATTAATTAGGATGGAAGGACATTGTGTACATTAACACCGAGAAACAAAATGGGAAATGAAGCAGGAAATGAAGAAGGTTATGTCGTTGGAATATACATATGCTATCAAAACTAGGCTCAATTAAGATTAACAATGGTGAAACTGTGATTAGGGAATCAAGGTATAAAAATGAATTTGTCACTGGAGCTATGGGACATATTTATTTCTATTTGGCTGATCGACTACCACACACAACATAGACATCATATTCATATGAGTTATAGTTCTTTGAGGTATAATTTTTGATAAATATATTATTGAATGTATCTTGTAAGCATGTGGTACATGCTCAATAGAAATATTTCAATCAACTTGAGGCCCTTGTAAAATGTTCATTTGTGATACTTGGATTAATATAAATTTCCATTTTCCAACAAAGAATTTGTAGTGATCGAGCGAAATTTATAATTTTTGCAAAGTATTTAAAAAAATCCAAATACGACAACAAAACCTCAAGGTCAAGAGGCATAAAAAAGGGAGAAATGATTTTTTACCGTAGTTTATATCTTGAAACATTTATCAAAAACTAACTTAAACTCTCTTGTTATTTAACTTTGACTAAAATCAAACTCTTGCACAATCAAACATGCTCCAAAAGATTCACACACATATAAGAAAATTTAACTCATTTATACATTATGTTCATTAACTTGCACATTATAACCTCCAGTGTGGTTGTTTTGGGATGATTAGTTTGGGATGATGTTCCTATAAACTTGTTAATGAATAAATGTCAACCATGATAGTGACACAGATTATATTACCCTAATAGTAATAAAGTCGTATGAAACTTGCACTATATGTCAACCTGAAGCACATGGAATCCATAATTTCTTCAAAGTCCATTAATCTCCCCTATAGCCTTTTTAGTACTCTGATGTGCGATCGACCTAATGTGTCTAACGGTATCTTAACTGCAAGTGCACAGTCTATCACGGTAGTAATAAAAGAATGTCGAATCCACAGGGACTTTGTAATCACTCTAGTGCTGGGAAAGTATGCTAATTTAGCTAAGGCGGATAATGTCACGTTTGGTTTTAGGGAGGTTAAGGAAAGTAAAACTAATTGATTTTAAATGAATAATGATAAAACGGTCGGTGTGTAATAGCGTGGACCTAAAGGATCTAAGCGTATAAGGATGGTCAACGTACTTGTTCTGTAGAAATAATCAGTTTAAAAACCCTCAACTCACACTTTCGTGGTCTTATCTGGGATTATACGTCTAAAGCCCTATGCCTGCTCTCGCTAGCCCATAAGTGTTTAGAAAATACTTTTTGAAAACTTAATTAATTCTAATTCGTTTTAACGCGCTCTCGCTGTATTTAAATCGAATGCCTAACTTTAGCTATCCGGTGAAAATCTCACACTTTCGTGGTCTCGACCCTAACCTATTTACTTTTCTTACTTTCGTAACAAAAAGGTTTTATTTTTAATAACAAAAAAATTATAACCAGAGTTTAAGTTGATTGAGGTTTTAGCTTAGGATCTATTAAATGCCTACTGCCTTTAACTATCACATACCGACACTAAGGATTTAGCTAGCCATTGCAATTAAAATGAACTCACAGTAAACAGAATAAAGGAATTGTAAATCAAACATTCTAAATAATTAATAAAACTTAAAATAAGCAATTTAATTATACTGTAAACCAAATGTAATATAAAAACCTGAAATAAGCAATATCCTACGTCCTTCTTCCATAAATCAGAAACTTGGACCTTCGGAATTCGGAAAGTAAAGAATTCTGAGGCTTGAAATAAATAAATCCTAACTAGAATAACAATTTCGTAATGTTGGAAATTGTTATTTGGACAGTAAAATAAACAAGGGAATAAAAACAATGCAGGGAAAATTAAAAACTGGAAAAGGCTTGGTTTTTTGAATTCGGAAGAGCTTCATGCGGTTAAACTTGATAATGCTCGTACCTTTCACTTTGTAGTCAAGCTATTTATAGAGTGAATACTTTGGAAGTTGGAAGTAGTTTCGTGGGCTTCACTTCAAAACTTGAAATAATCGGAAAGTGGGATGAATCGTGGGTTGAATTGTGGGTTGAGTGGAATCGAGTCAAGGACTCTTCATTGAGCTTTTCCACGTTACGCGTATTTCATAAATTGATATATGGCTTATTACGGTCGTGGCCCGTATTACGAGCATATTTCATAAAGCGACATATTCGGTCGTGGCCAAGCTATGGCGTCTGCAGCTTGAAGTGTCTTACGGTCGTGGCAAGGGGGTGACGACCATCATAGCAGCAAATTCTAGTTTTCTTGGCAGATTTATCTTTTCTCTTCTGGTCTTTGTTTCAAGCTTTGTATGTTTTATGTTTCCTTCAAGTTTGAGCTTAGATATGTGGTACCTGCAAAAAGTCATAAAAACTCGGAATATTTGGGAGTTAATCGGGTCAATATGATATAAAATAGGTTTATTTCATAGTAAATATATGATACAATTTCGTGTTATCAAATTTCCCCATACTTAAACCTTTGCTTGTCCTCAAGCAAAATAAACAATTAGAAAAGTCAGACAAGTTTTTTAAGACGAACATATCTAGTATACCTTTTGTTTTCAAATTATTGCAAGAAATCTTAAGCTAGTTCGGCCGATAATTAAGTAAAACACCAACGATACGCTAATGACACAAGCAACAAGCTAGTCGTTGACTTTCCGTTTTAAACAAAACATTCAATTATTCCGTTATAATTCAACTTAAAGTTTCTTGTACCTATTTCACCCGGTTTCGTTCTCGTGCAATCACATTAAGCCCATTGCCTTGCGCATGCGTAGTGGAGTAGCCGGTTAGTGGTTCGATCATAGCACAATGCTTTACGGCACAATAATGTGGCAACCTTTTCTATCAATTGCAATATGCGGGGATCGGACCGTGATACCCTACCAAGTTTAGTACCAGATGCTTCTAAACCACCTAAACAATGGACTCTTATGTTACTTAGTAAGATTTGCATCCGTTGGATTAAACGATCGGGTGAGGATCTCCCAATTTAATTGGTGCATTACCTATTTCCTTAAAGCATGTAACATTTTCTAAATAAATAGCGAGATCATCCACTTATATTCATCGGCTCTCCACGTGGTTTATGTTAAGACGGTGCCGACTGCTAATATAAACTACTAGGGGTTATTTTAGGACTTAAAACTCAAAATATCTGTATAACAGTTATTTAGACGGATCGCGTAAGTGGGAAGTCAAAGGTGTCATAACCGTATTGTTCTCATTGAATCGTTCTCGGCTTCCTAACTATGATTTCGTTTAAAGTAGGTAACAAAAGGCTATGCGAAAATAAAGAGCAAAAAATTTTGGTATGGCTGAATAAAACGGGGAGAAAATGAAACAACGAAAAATTACTAAAAATAGAAATTGAAATTACTCGTTTAAATTCAAAATGCGGTACTCCGTCATAGCAGCAAATTCTGGTTTTCTTGGCAGATTTATCTTTTCTCTTCTGGTCTTTGTTGCAAGCTTTGTATGTTTTATGTTTCCTTTAAGTTTGAGCTGAGATATGTGGTACCTGCAAAAATTCATAAAAACTCGGAATATTCGGGAGTTAATCGGGTCAATATGATATAAAACGGGTTAATTTCATAGTAAATATATGATACGATTTCGTGTTATCATACTCCAATGTCCTATTTGAAGGGTGTCCGCCTATATCCCGCTACATAATTTCATATGTGTCATACCCCAAAATTTTCCCTCCATCTTCTCAAGACATTCCATACATCCATACTCAAAGATTCCTCAAGAGTTGATCAGACAAAACTCTCTCCTAGACAATCAACCCAAACTAGGGTTTGGTAATTCTCATCTCCAGATGGACTTCCAACATCTCCAATGTTCATCATGCCTCCTCATATGCTTCAAAGATTCTCTATGTCAAGTTTCAAGCCTTACAAGTCAAGATTGCTCAGACAATTGCTCAAATGGTTGAAAATCAGTTGTATTGGACAAAAAGTCAACTGTGGTCAACATACAGTCAAACTTCATAATTTTTGGTCAACATCCTCATTTTGAAGTTACATTCATCATTTGATCAAGGTTTAATCATGATTCATCAAGAAAACTCAAGATTTGCTCAAAAGTCAAACTTTCTAAATTAGGGTTTCTAGGTGAAAAATCAACTGAACTTTGACTGATCATAACTTTCTCATACTTTCTTAGAAATTTTTCCACCACCTCTTGTTTTGAAGGAAATTCAATTCTCTACAACTTCATGTCTCACAAGAATGTCCAAAAAATGCTTCATTTGAGAGGTATGGCTCAAAACATTACAGATCATTTTCAAAGTCAACAAAAAGTCAACATTTTGTTTTGAAGATATATTGAGCATGAAAACTCCAATTGAGATGAGACCAAAAAGGTTGGTTATAGGACTCTTAGAGCTTTCCAAAAAGTCCAAGAACACTCAAATATGTGGAAAATTGAGCAAGATACACCATTCACAAGTTGGGCAATTTTGAAGAGATGCACAAAGAGAGATGCTTCTAAAAATCAAAATTTTTTCAAATGGGCTTACTTTTTCTTCATCCAAACTTGTTCCTTATACAATTAGGAATATCCAAGCCCAATGCCACGAATTTTTATTTTATTTTTTTATTTAATTTGGAATTTATTCATTTAAATACAAATTAAATTCAAAAATAAAGTATAAAATCAAAATTAAATGCAAAATTGATTTTTCTCTCTTCCTTGAGATCCAAGTAACTCAGTAAAGCCAGCAAATTTCGAAATTTGGTTGGATATGGCAAGATTGGATTGAAAATTGATCAAAAATTGAAAATTTGATTTTGTACAAAAATCAAATTTGATTTGCATTGATTAGTGATGATTTCTTCCACAAATCAGTTCCAATTCCATCTAATATAAATACACAATGCATAACACATGATTGAGGACGAAAAAATTGGCTCAAGAACCCTAACCTAAAACTCAAAAAACCGTGCACTTGAAGCAACTAGCAGCCATTGATCCAGCTTGTTTCAATTGGTTTTGAGGATCCAAACACGTTCCTTGACAT
Source organism: Vicia sativa (assembly GCA_021764765.1). Taxonomy (NCBI): domain Eukaryota; kingdom Viridiplantae; phylum Streptophyta; class Magnoliopsida; order Fabales; family Fabaceae; genus Vicia; species Vicia sativa. The sequence continues at coordinate 68,909,642 of CM038797.1, read as the reverse complement.
TCCTGGAAGCATTCCAGACCTTTACATTGTCAAAAACCATCAAGAAACAAGAAATCCGAATTCGGTTTGTTCCAATATATTTCAAAATCGATTTCTCATATTCATGCATTTTTAACACAATTTATTGTTGTTTTTGTGTTTAGTAGGAAGTTTGCAAACGATCTGGGCAATTTAATTGCATTTCCATGGCACAAACACGATTTGCCATTGTTAGGGTTTTGACCATAATTTAGGGTTTCCTTGAAGCGGAAAAATTGGACCTCGAGACCACTACCATTGCATTTAGAATGTGATTTCGATCGATTCATGTATTCCTAATGAATTTATATTATGTGTATGAGCTTTTGAAAAATGCAGGGACTATAGCGTCGCACTGAGGCCGACGCTATGTTTTCAAAAATTTAAAACGAAGAAGATGAAGCTTGGCGCGGAAACGATGAAGCCAGGAGATGACACTTGTTTTTCTTTTACTCGCTCTGGTTTTCAAGCGGTGAAACAAGCTCGATTAGTTAAGGCGTTTCCTGTGCATCGATGCTCTCCCAGGTCCCCAGTTCGATTCAGCCCAGGACCAGATTTGCATTCTTTTTTACAAACTTCAACTTTTTTTTTCATATTTTCTATTTTCATATTTATTTAATATTTTGCATCATTTTAATTCTTTTCATATTTTATTTCATGCATTAAAAATCATCAAAATATTTTTCCTTTTGCATTTATTTTCAAAAATACTTATTTAATTTATAAAATTAAAAATATTATTTTGCATGCATATTTATTTTATTCATAATTTAGCATTTAAATCAATTTTAATTAGTTTTTAATTATTAAATTGCATCCAAAAAATCCCAAAAATTTATTTTAGCATATTTATGTTATTTCCAGCATGTCATAATTTTCTCATTCAAAAATTTGCATTTTCACTAACATTTTCCTCTTATTCGATTTCATCGTATTTTCCGATTTTCTCATCTTTTCACAGGTTATCCGTTTGGACGATTTTCTTATCGTTTCTTTTTCCAATAATGTAACTGTTCATGGGATGTAATAGTTTAAATTAGGTTTTATTTTCCATAAGTATAAATTATGTATACGCCCAAAGCCATGTAATAGCGTAGGACATTTATCTTTCGCATCTTTACATTTCCGCATTTTAATTTCCGCACCCTATAAGCGCTAGTAATTAGGCGTGTATGGCAAGATAAAATTGAGCGTAGCTCACTCTAATTTTCAAGATAACATATACGAAATCAACACACTCCTTCACATGCACCTTAGGGTAATTCTCTCTCGTTGCCTACGAATACAAATGGTCATGTCCCACGAATGTAGAGGTATCCTAGCACGTTGCCTTCAAACAAATCATCATAGTCCCTTGATACAAGATCATAGACCCACGATGTAAGCCTACGAATACATGATCTTGACCCTCGATTGTCGCCTACGAAAATGATGATAGTCCTTGAATGTGCTAGGATACTTCTACAAGATTGCTTTCTATGACCATCGATGTCCTCGAATGTCCACACATCCAGCGAATAGGTTACCTACCAACTAATGGTACGGATAGCACTATTCTAAGGGCGTAAAACAACAAAACGACTTTTACTTCCTTAATTGGATAAAAGAAAAGTCGGTGGCGACTCTTGCTATCCGCACATTTGCAATACAAAAACCTACAAATTCGAGTTCACGTGTTCTGAGCTGGCGACTCTGTTGGGAGACACCTAAAGAATTACCTTAGGGATCTCTAAATCATTTCTTGCTTTCATTTGACTTGCTTGCTTTATCTTTAAGGGTTGCTTGGGTATTATATTGTGGGGATCCTACACGGATCGGGTTTCCTTTTAGGTAAGTAGCAATAAATCGTCGCGACCGTTAGGCGTATATCGAAGCGGTCAACATGATGGCTACGTTAGTGTGACACTTTGGATGTCTGATACTCTTCATTTCCAAGTTGAGGATAGTATTTGGATTAGCGTGGTGTCATCAAGAACTAACTAAACTTTTAGAACCTTAATTGACCCATCTTGGCCATTAGAAGGTAGTGAGATGGCGGCTTTGAGTGTGAGCCGAGGTTGGTTGATACTCGATGCTACGCTCATTGAGATCGAGACTTTTGGGATATTTTCGATCGACCACTTGGTAGTCGTATTGAAATAAACGCCTACGAGAAAGATCAATGATTTGAGATTCCTAGAACCCGGTTACTATTATAGGATAGGATGAACCAACTCAAACTTTTGGTGGGGTAATCACCTATACCTCTTGCAAGCCTTAAACTTAGGCTCATTGTGTGAATTGTTTGTGTGTGCCAAACATGACATCATGACATCATTTGCATTGCATATCATTTCTAACTATTTCAAGGACCTAGGGATTTATCTTTGCTCTGTTTTGTAGGGTATTATGGCTTCTAGAAAGACTATCCGAATCAACTTTATGGGTATACCTTCTCAGCTCAAAGAATTGGTTTCAGAAATTCCCGATCATGCTCAGTTCATCAAAAGACATGGTTATCTACTTAATTTGGTTATCTCCGGTTTTGAAGAAGATATGATGCATGTCTATTCGATTCTTGATCCGAAACACCATTGCTTTACATTCCCAGTTATCGGTTGGTTCCTACCTTGGAAGAGTTCTCTAAGCTACTTGGGATGCCTATTCTTGATCAAATTCCATTCACGGTCTAGAAAAGGTTCCTAAATGCGAAGACATCGCATCCGCCTTACATCTTAAGCGCTCGGACATTGAAGCCAATTGGGAAACCGAAGTGGAGTTAAGGGTTTACTTTCCAAGTTCCTAATTAAGAAAGCGAGAATTCCTCAAAGTTATGAGTTTCCATGCATTTGAAGACATTGTGGCCTTGCTAATCTATGGTTTGGTTCTATTTCCTAACTCGGATCAATTCATAGATGTCAACGCCATCAAGTTGTTCCTTACCGCAATCCGATTGCCTACTTTACTTGGAGATATCCTACATTCTCTCCACACTCGTACTACTAAGACAAGGAACTCTCATGTGTTGTATACCGTTACTTTCGGTGGTTTATTTGCACCTTCCTCCATCGATTTTGAAGAATGAACAAAGGTTGAGATGGTCTCAAGGTTAATGTCACTCTCTCATTCAGACATCCGTTGGAGTCTTTTCTCTCAAAGGACTTCACCTTCATTGGCGTTGTGGAGAATTCCTAATGTACCGCCACTTGGTATAAGGGAGGTACTAACCCTTCTCTAGCTCTCGTCGGTTTGGTTTTGCTCGAAGAGATGGTCCGCATGATATGATTCTCCAAGATATTGTGTTCGACTACAACCACGATCTCGAATTAAAGCGAAGGTTCATACACGCTTGGGGTATGGTAAAGAAGGCGATACCAAGACTTTGGGGCACGAGCGCCATTCCTTGGGAACCTTACCTCAAATGGGTGAGCTCGAGCTCAAAACCTCATGATGCCATTCACGCTGTTTTACCGATAATTATGGAACTGTTGCTATAAGTGGCGTACCTATCTTGTTCTCCATCGACATGCCTCACGATTTTGAAGACTTGAAGAGATCCTAGATTGACTTAAAGAAGAGGATACCTTTGAAGCTCGGTGTTATGCAAGTGAGAAGAAAGTGCTAGAGTTGACCAAGCTACTTCACGAGGAAGCATCATCAGCCTACCTCGGCACCAAGAGGAAGCGCCCATGGGAGACTTAGAGCTTTAGGATTTATATGTTTTCTTTTATTTGTTTGAACTATCTTTTGTAAGAAAAAGAATAATAAAAAGAATACTAATAAATGTTTGTTCATTGCTTGTTTAACAAATTTAAATCTCTAAGGTCCTTGAAAACATTGCATTGCATTCGCATAAACATTGCATATCATAGCATAACATTGCATCACAGGTACATTGAAGATTGGTTTTCTCATTTGCTCGCTATTTATTTTAGCAGAAATGGATCTTGAGCAGTCATCAAAGATCTCAGGCTCGAGCAGCTCGGTTTAGATGTTCACCAGCTTGGTCCAAGGCCAAGAAGATCTGAAGAAGCTCATCAACAGAAAGAAGAAGGCTGTTGGTCTTCTCAACATGGGCAGACGTTACAAAGGTTTTCCTAGAGTGGTTAGTCGAATTGAGCTCTCTGAAGGAAGTGTCAAGAAGGAGGATGAGCAAAGTAACAAGGGTGATGGCGAAGGTAGTCGACATGAGCACGAAAAGTCTATGATGATGGCCAATACTCGATGAAGATGACAAGTACAAGCAACTTGAAGACCGTTTGAATCTTGTGGAAAACACAGAAAATGTCGAGGCGAATTTTGATGATCGAGTCTTGTCCACAGTGTTGTGATTCCTCCCAAATTCAAAGTACCAACTTTTGCTAAGTATGATGGCATGTCTTGCCCTAAGTGCATTTGAAATCCTATGTCGGAAAATCGGTCCCCGCGATGAAGAAGTTGTGGATGCACTATTTTCAAGAGAGTTTGTCCGGAACCAGTTGGAATGGTACTATCACTAGAAACGACCGTATCCGTACTTGGGTGACTTAGGCGATGCTTTCTGACGAGTATGAGTACAATCTTGAATTGACACCCACTCGCATGCAACTACAAAGCATGTCTATGGGTCGTGATGAGAAGTTCAAGGTATGCTCAAAATGGAGATCTAGCGGTGAGTTCACCACCCTTGTCCAATAGGGAGTTGGTTGATATGTTTATGGGAACAGCGGGCCCGTTCTTCAATCATCGATCGGAAACTCTTGACGGATTCACGGGCGATATTGACGGCGTGTATTGAAGTGGTATCAAAGTGGAAAGATTCATGTGGAATCATCTTCAAATCTGCGAAGAGATCTTTTGGTGGTAAGAAAAAGCTAATCTTGTATGGTCGAAAAGCCGAGCCAAGACCGCGCTCAATCATGGGGGCAATTGTGATCTCAATCCTACATCGGCACAACCTCGGGGAGACAACAGCGTAACGAGAATGTGCCACGAAGGCGGTTCGAAGATCAACATGCCATTGTAAGCTTTGCAACACATGTTGGCGGTGATTACCTTGAGGATCCTCCTCAGTGTCAATACTTCCTCTCAGATACAATCCTAATGCTAAGTGTGCTTACCATTCCAATAGCCAGGACATATCTTGAGGATTGTTGGGCTCACGAAGAACAAAATTCAAGACATGATTGAAGCTAAGCAGTTGAGTTTGACCCTCTGTTGAGACTCAAATGTGATCAAGCGCTATGCCTAACCATGACAAGAGTTCCAATCTTTGTTGGAGAAGATACTTATGTTTTCAACATAGATGACTTGACCATTCCTCGATGGTATTAAGAAGAATTTGCTGGTGGTGTCAGGATGCCGGAGAATTGTCGTTGGTGCCGTCCGCTGATGGTTGTGCTTGGTTGAGAGGCGTGTTCGGTGCATGATGGACAACGTGAGATACTATTTCTAAAACCACACATGCGGGTGTGAAGAAATGTCTAAGTTAAAGATTGACAATGCGAATGAAGCCGCACCATCATGTGGGATACCTTGGGACAACCAAGTGGAAAGTATGATTACATGGTGAAGTACATTGTTCACGAGCTACAAGATTCCTATTGAAGATGTTATGGTAACGGATGGGGTGACGATTTCCCAGAAGACTATCTTGATGTTAACACCATAAGGATTTCCTCTGTGATTACGTGCCTAGAGTGGCACCTCTCATCATTACTTCTCCAAGACCAGTTCCATATTCCTCGACAAGGCTATCCCTTGGAATTATGGGTGATGTTTATTATCATGGTGTCAAGCAAGACCCTCGACCATTGAAGATCTTACGATTGAAGCTACCATTCGACATTGACAACATCACGGATCAAGTAAGGTGACCGAGCTGGAAGGTTTTCTCTCGGATATCTCTCCTCCAAAGACACGCGACTCAGCTCGCATTCCAGCTATTCAATCCATTCCCAAGCTAGAGGAAAGAACCGGTGACTCATCACCTTTCGGCGGAAGTACCAAAGGAAGTTCTGAAGACACCTCGAACAAGAAATGGAGAAATTAGAAGATTATCAAGAAGAGTGACTACAATATGGTGGAGCAGTTGGGACGAGACTCCTTCAAGATCTCCATGCTTGCTCTGCTCTTGTGCTCACGAGGCTCATACTAACGCCTTGGTGAAATTTACGAAGAATGCTCACGTGCGCAAGACACTACTTGACCGGTTTGAAGTTTGTATTGCTAGCACGGCTGCCAACAACGGCCTAGGCTTCTCGATGTTGATTTGACTCACGAGAAAGAAACACAACAAAGCCTTGCACATCTACATCGAATGCAAAGGCATTACATTGTCTCATGTTTTGGTGGATACGGTTACTCTGAATATCCTACGGCTTTTGATCGACTTGATATTGAAGGTTGGTTACGAAGCCCGTGGCGTAATTGTGAGAGCTTTTGATGGTTCTAAGAGAGCGATGCTTGGAGAGCTCATTTTCTGTTAAAGTCGGTTCCCGGACTTTTGACTCTACTTTCTTTGTCATGGACATCCTTCGACTCTTGCCTACTTGGGCCCTTGGATACATGGGCGGTTACCTCTACCTTACATGAAGTACCGGTGAAAGGGATGGTTATTACGGTGTGTGGTGAGGAAGAATATATGGGTCATCTAGTCCTTCGATACCTCGAGATGGAAGGTGAATTCTTGAGACTCCATCAAGCTTTTGAAACAATCCCAGAGTCATACATTGACTCTCCTGGCCTCTGAAATTACACAAACTCCGCCTAGGATGGCCTCTGAAAGATGCTCAGCTGCTTTGAACAAGGAGGTGTCTGGTTTGGGGTCAGCTCCGATCTTCCTTTCAAATCCGACAAGGCGGTTTAGGCTTCACCATCAAGGTCGGAAGATGATCGCGTGACGTGCGGCCAACTTCCTTCCGCATCGGCCAGTGGAATCCATGCTATAGAAGGCGGCGACAACGACTTGACATCGGCAAGTGGATCTTCCCAACTCCGGATCACGGACTCGGCAATTGGAAGGCGAAGGCGTCATACCAATCTCCTTTAGCAGGAGTAATTGCTCTTGTTTTGTTTTGCTTTTCGTATTTTTATGTTTGAACAATAAACTCTAAAGCCTAGTGCCTTACGGGGCATCATGGCTCGTTTGCGAGGTTATTATCATCGTTTGCGTATTTTCATTCAATAAATTCGTTGGACTTTTGCATTCAATTGTTTGTTTTCTTTCTTTACTTTATCACCTCAAAAAGCTATGTGTTTCTTACACACACCGTGATACGCAAAATCACTCCGAATCTAGTTGATATGACTATGCTATTGCTAAATATGAATTCGATAATCCGATCTACCAAGCCGAAGGCGAAGGTGAGGAAGATTGTGAAGTGCCGGAGAACTTGCGGGCTTACTGACAAGAAGAGCGGGTTATCTGACCACGAAGAGCAAGTTGAGGTTGTGAACTTAAGTGCGATGAAGGCAGAAAGAGATCAAGATAGGAGCGGGTCTTGAGAACAGTGTTAAAGGAAGATTGGTCCAGATGCTACGAGACTATATTGAGGTTTTTTCTTGGTCATACCAAGACATGCCAGGGTTAGACATTGATATTGTGGTACACCGATTGCCGACAAAAGAGGGTTTTCTCCTAGTAAAACAGAAGGTTCGTCGCATGCGTCGTGAGATGTTAGAGAAAATCAAAGCCGAAGTTATGAAACAGTTCAACACCGGCTTCCTAGCTGTTACTTCCTATCCACAATGGGTTGCAAATGTGGTGCTCGTACCCAAGAAGGATGTCAAAGTTCGAATGTGTGTGGATTACAGAGATCTGAACAAAGCGAGTCCGAAAGACGATTTTCCACTTCCTCATATTGATGTTCTGGTAGACAACACCGCTCAGCATAAGGTTTTCTCCTTCATGGATGGTTTCTCTGGTTACAATCAAATCAAAATGGCTCCTGAAGACATGGAGAAGACTACTTTCGTTACACAGTGGGGCACTTTCTGCTACAAGGTTATGCCGTTCGGTTGAAAGCAGCGGGTGCCACTTATCAGTGCTATGGTAACATTATTTCATGACATGATTCATCACGAGATAGAGGTCTCGTCGGCGACATGATAAGCGATCACGGTGAAGAAGAACATCTTGATCTTTTTGTTTGATAGGTTGAAGAAGTACAGACTGAGACTTAATCCTAACAAGTGCACTTTTGGAGTCAGATCCGGAAAGCTCCTAGGGTTTGTTGTCAGTGGTAAAGGTATTGAAGTTGATCCCGCCAAGGTCAAAGCTATTCAAGAGATGCGGTGCCCGTCTGAGAAGGAAGTCAGAGGTTTCTTGGGCCAATTGAACTACATTGCCAGATTCATTGCACATCTAATTGCTACTTGTGAGCCAATCTTCAAGTTACTAAAGAAAGATCAAGTAGTGGAATGGAATGACGATTGCCATATCGCTTTTGACAAAATCAAGGGTACCTACTGAATCCTCCTATCGATGCCTTTGCCAAGGAAGACCTCTTATCATGTACTTGCGGTGTTAGAGAACTCAATGGGGTGTGTGTTGGGGCAACATGGCAGTGCAGTCGAAAAGAGCATGCAATATACTACCTTAGCAAAAGTTTACAGCGTGAAACAAGATACTCAGCTCGAGAAAACTTTGGCAGCTTTAGCTTGGGCTGCTCGCCGACTAAGGCATATATGTTGACTCACTACTTTGTTGATTTCAAGATGGATCCGATCAAATACATATTTGAGAAACGACTCTCTCGGGAGAATAGCAAGATGGCGAGATGATCTTGACCGAATCGACATCAATACACTTCTCGAAAGCAATCAAAGGAAGTGTGGTAGCCGATCATTTGGCTCATCAAGCCGTAGATGACTATCGGTCTATGGGTTCAATTTCCAAGCGAAGATGTTTTACTAATTCTTGATTGTGAAGAACCGGGCCGGACGAAGGACACGAGCAAGGATCGATGGACCATGGTTTTGATGGAGCCTCAAGCGCTTGGCAATGGCATGGCGCCATCATTACATCACCTGACGGACATCGCCTTTCACCAGATTATGTTCGATTGCACTAATAACATGGCGAATCTGAGCGTGCATCATGGGTATCAAAGCGCTATTGACTTAAGAATCAAGTTCTTGAAAGTGTATGGAGACTCGGCTTTGGTGATCGATCGAGTTAAGGCGAGTGGGATCGAAGCATCCGAACCTCATTCGTATCGAGCATGTTTTGAGTTTGATCCTCTACTTCAAAGATTACTTTCAATCATATTCCACGAGAAGAGAATCGGTTGGCGGACGCATTAGCTACTATGTCATCTATGTTCAAGGTCGGATGGGACAACGAGGCTCCCGGTCATCATTGAGAAGTTTGTGAACCGGCATATTGTTATGAGCTTGATCTAGAGAAACCTTGGTACTATGGCGTGAAGAGATATCTTGAGACTCGGGAATATCCCGAGGGCATCATCAATGATAAAGTTCATGAGAAGATTTGCATCAAATTCTTCCTCGACGGAATCTTATACAAAGCGCAACCATTTGTGCTTACTCATTGTGTAGACGAGAAAACGCAATCGCATCATGGAAGAGTTACGAGGCGCATTTGGTACTCACTCCGGTGGACATACGATGGCTAAGAAGATTTTGAGAACGGTTACTTTTGGTCCACCATGGGCGATTGTCACCGCTATCTCGATCTTGTCACAAGTGCGGTTATGCGGACAAAGTGCGTACCTCGTACCTCACGAATGTCCTAACGCTCCTTGGCCTTTGCAATGTGGGGCATTGACATGATTGGAGAAATCAAGCCCACCGCTTCCAGCGGACATCGTTTCATCCTTGTGGCAATTGACTACTTTACCAAATGGGTGAAGCGACCTCGTTCGCATCGATTACCAAGAATGTTGTGGCTCGATTCATCAAGCATAATATTATCATCGATATGGCAATCCGAAAGGATTATCCCGGATAATGGCTCTAATCTCAACAACAAGATGATCATCGAACTACGCATGATTCAAGATCAAGCATCACAACTCTTCTCCATATCGACCTAAGATGAATGGCGCGATGGAAGCCGCCAACAAGAACATTAAGAAGATTATCTGAGAAGATAGCGGTGACTTACAAGGATTGGCATGAGATGTTACCATTTGCTCTTCACGGTTACCGCTTTTCTGTAGCGAACATCAACAAGGCAACCTTTATCTCTTATGTATGCGGTATGGGCGAGTCCTACCCATCGAGGTTTAGATACCCTCGACGAGTCCTCGGGACCTTGAGTTAGCGAAGATGATTGGGTCGGACTCCCTTGACGATTAATTTGATTGATGAGAAGCGACTCGCATCCATCGCCATGGACAGATCTACGAGCGAATGATCGAGCATTTAATAAGAAGGTCAAGCACCGAGTCTACCAAGTCGGTGATCTAGTAGTCAGCGCATCATTCTTCCACAAGGTGATCCGGGGCAAATGGACTCCCATCTCGAGGGACCATTTGTAGTCAAGACAATGTTTTCGGTGAACTATGATGTAGCTCCATGGATGGTGAAGACTTCCACACCACGTGAGCAGACATAGTCAAAAATACTACGCATGAAAGAGACCCGCTAGGTCGATGGACCTAGGCAAAAATAAGGGCATCTGGCGAACCAAAGGGTTCGGGCAAAGTTAAGGATATATCAAAACATGTACACGGAAAGTCGAAAACACGAAAAGGCGGCTTGGGCAAAAAGGTATCGGTGGCGAAAACTTCGAAAGGCGGTCTAGGCAAAAGTTAGGGATTTAAGCGTCGACTATGTCTCTTCGGATCACACCTTCCGGGCTACTATCAACATTCAAGATTCAAATGGCGAAGATCAGTCTACTCACTTTCTACTGACAGCAAGGAGATGAGATAGTTGAAATATATGAGTACTAGCATGGTTGGAACTTAACGAGATTGTTTCCGCATAGCCTTTTACCTTTCTTGTGTACAAACTACTTGGCCATCGCCACATTTCAAATGAATACAAGTTCTTTCTCTTTACATTTTTCACTATTCGTCGTTTGCAATAAGTCCAACGTTTGCTTTGAATGATTATATGCATTTGACAATAAGAATCTATTCACAAACATGCGAAAAGTGGACATACAAAAGCGATTACTACGGGCTCTAGGAATTGAGATGACGGCGAAAGTCACCAATGCATTTCCCCGAGCATGATCCCACAGGATGTCACTCACAACAAACCTTCCCCGGAGTATCGTTAGTCCCGACGGTGATTCCACTCAATTGAGCAATGTTACATGGTCTCAGCGAAACACTTCATCCCGGCCGAGGTATTTATTATCGTGAGAATATCTCTCAAAATTCCCCTTTTCTCAGCGGTATCGGACTTGAGACTTGGTCGGATAATGCCGGAGAAAATCTACATCTTCTATCCCCAATCGAGAGATTCCAGGCTAACCCGGTCTCCGGCAACCATCAGCGCTCTCCAGTGAGATCTACACTCAAAATCCCAGTGGGCGTCTCTATTTTGTCAGCAGGATCTACATACAAGATCCCCAGAGTTTTCTCCCGAGACTCTCCCAGCGGGTCTATGTATGAGATCTCAACAACGAGGTTTCTCAATCTCTACCTTCCTCAATAATATCTAGGCCCAAGACTTGGTCAGATAGTGCATCGGAGGGACGGAAGTTCTTTTCTTCTCAGGGTCTCCGTCCCCAAGCAGTCGAGAATCCTCAGCGGAACATCCGCATCTTCTTCAAGATGGAAATGTTTTGAAATACCACAACATCTATCATTCATACATTACTCATAAAAGTCATAATTCATGCATATGTCATTCATATACATTGTCATGCATCATACTTTGCATAAGACTAACAAATATTCTATCAAAGTTTCTCTTGTTTTCTCCAAAGCGGTGGAAATCACGGCAAGCGGTCGAGATTAAGCCACGAATCTCGCGGAAAACTATCGAAAGACCGCCCTAGTTGTCCTCCGACAAGCGGTCGAGATTAAGCCCGAATCTCGGCGGAAAACTATCGAGCGACCGCCCTCGTTGTCCTCCGACAATGGATCCGGGATTAATACCCGAAGCGGACGGAAACCCTATCGAGCGATCACAAGTTATCCTCCGATAATGGCGGTGGATCAATACCGATGCAGAGGACGATATCCACACTTTTCGAATTACTATCCCTCGGGTAATCCGCGAAGATCTATTACGAGATCCTTCTTATTATCAACAGCAACTACTGATGCGGCGTGCGACTCGGTTGCCTGGATGGCATTTAAGCCCATCTCGAGCTACTTATCAACATTTCTCCGCTTTGAGAATCTGCATATTTGGTTAAAAATCAATACAAATCAATAACTTCATTCAAATATGAGCACGAAGTCTAACATCGACTCCCTCGGATGGCATCTTAAGCCCATCTCCATGCTCCTTCGAAGCGACTACGAGCCTAGCGTCGGCTCACTCCCGCATCGACCTTTCGGATGGCATCTCAAGCCCACTCCAACGATTCTCCTCCTATCAACAACCTCGATCCTAGCATCGACTCATCCCCAGAAGTCTCTACCTTCTCCAAATGGCATCTGTAAGCCCATTCCCGCATCATCCACCAACAGCGAGTGCAAATTTTCAGGTGTACTCGAGTGTTCAATCATCTTCTACCTTTAGGTCGCGAAAGTCAAGTATGTCAATCTAACCTTCCAGTACAAGAAGATTGAACAGGGGCAGCTGTCATACCCCAAAATTTTCCCTCCATCTTCTCAAGACATTCCATACATCCATACTCAAAGATTCCTCAAGAGTTGATCAGACAAAACTCTCTCCTAGACAATCAACCCAAACTAGGGTTTGGTAATTCTCATCTCCAGATGGACTTCCAACATCTCCAATGTTCATCATGCCTCCTCATATGCTTCAAAGATTCTCTATGTCAAGTTTCAAGCCTTACAAGTCAAGATTGCTCAGACAATTGCTCAAATGGTTGAAAATCAGTTGTATTGGACAAAAAGTCAACTGTGGTCAACATACAGTCAAACTTCATAATTTTTGGTCAACATCCTCATTTTGAAGTTACATTCATCATTTGATCAAGGTTTAATCATGATTCATCAAGAAAACTCAAGATTTGCTCAAAAGTCAAACTTTCTAAATTAGGGTTTCTAGGTGAAAAATCAACCTGAACTTTGACTGATCATAACTTTCTCATACTTTCTTAGAAATTTTTTCCACCACCTCTTGTTTTGAAGGAAATTCAATTCTCTACAACTTCATGTCTCACAAGAATGTCCAAAAAATGCTTCATTTGAGAGGTATGGCTCAAAACATTACAGATCATTTTCAAAGTCAACAAAAAGTCAACATTTTGTTTTGAAGATATATTGAGCATGAAAACTCCAATTGAGATGAGACCAAAAAGGTTGGTTATAGGACTCTTAGAGCTTTCCAAAAAGTCCAAGAACACTCAAATATGTGGAAAATTGAGCAAGATACACCATTCACAAGTTGGGCAATTTTGAAGAGATGCACAAAGAGAGATGCTTCTAAAAATCAAAATTTTTTCAAATGGGCTTACTTTTTCTTCATCCAAACTTGTTCCTTATACAATTAGGAATATCCAAGCCCAATGCCACGAATTTTTATTTTATTTTTTTATTTAATTTGGAATTTATTCATTTAAATACAAATTAAATTCAAAAATAAAGTATAAAATCAAAATTAAATGCAAAATTGATTTTTCTCTCTTCCTTGAGATCCAAGTAACTCAGTAAAGCCAGCAAATTTCGAAATTTGGTTGGATATGGCAAGATTGGATTGAAAATTGATCAAAAATTGAAAATTTGATTTTGTACAAAAATCAAATTTGATTTGCATTGATTAGTGATGATTTATTCCTCAAATCAGTTCCAATTTCATCTAATATAAATACACAATGCATAACACATGATTGAGGACAAAAAAATTGGCTCAAGAACCCTAACCTAAAACTCAAAAAACCGTGCACTTGAAGCAACTAGCAGCCATTGATCCAGCTTGTTTCAATTGGTTTTGAGGATCCAAACACGTTCCTTGACATCCCTGGAAGCATTCCAGACCTTTACATTGTCAAAAACCATCAAGAAACAAGAAATCCGAATTCGGTTTGTTCCAATATATTTCAAAATCGATTTCTCATATTCATGCATTTTTAACACAATTTATTGTTGTTTTTGTGTTTAGTAGGAAGTTTGCAAACGATCTGGGCAATTTAATTGCATTTCCATGGCCTGAAGCACGATTTGCCATTGTTAGGGTTTTCGGCCATAATTTAGGGTTTCCTTGAAACGGAAAAATTGGACCTCGAGACCACTACCATTGCATTTAGAATGTGATTTCCAGTCGATTCATGTATTCCTAATGAATTTATATTATGTGTATGAGCTTTTGAAAAATGCAGGGACTATAGCGTCGCACTGAGGCCGACGCTATGTTTTCAAAAATTTAAAACGAAGAAGATGAAGCTTGGCGCGGAAACGATGAAGCCAGGAGATGACACTTGTTTTTCTTTTACTCGCTCTGGTTTTCAAACAGTGAAGCAAGCTGGCTCAGTTGGTTAAGGCGTTTCCTGTGCATCGATGCTCTCCCAGGTCCCCAGTTCGATTCAGCCCAGGACCAGATTTGCATTCTTTTTTACAAACTTCAACTTTTTTTTTATATTTTCTATTTTCATATTTATTTAATATTTTGCATCATTTTAATTCTTTTCATATTTTTATTTCATGCATTAAAAATCATCAAAATATTTTTTCCTTTTGCATTTATTTTCAGAAAATACTTATTTAATTTATAAAATTAAAAAATATTATTTTGCATGCATATTTTATTTTATTCATAATTTAGCATTTAAATCAATTTTAATTAGTTTTTAATTATTAAATTGCATCCAAAAAATCCCAAAAATTTATTTTAGCATATTTATGTTATTTCCAGCATGTCATAATTTTCTCATTCAAAAATTTGCATTTTCACTAACATTTTCCTCTTATTCGATTTCATCGTATTTTCCGATTTTCTCATCTTTTCACAGGTTATCCCGTTTCGGACGATTTTTCTTATCGTTTCTTTTTTCCAATAATGTAACTGTTCATGGGATGTAATAGTTTAAATTAGGTTTTTATTTTCCGCAAGTATAAATTATGTATCTGCCCCAAAGCCATGTAATAGCGTAGGACATTTACCTTTCCGCACTTTACATTCCGCATTTTAATTTCCGCACCCTATAAACTGTTAGTAACTAGGCGTGTATGGCAAGATAATAATCAACATAGCTCACTAATTTTCAAAGATAAACATATCTGAAATCAACACACTCTTTTCACACACGCACCCCTTAGGGTAATTCTCTCTCGTTGCCTTACGAATTCAAATATGGTCAAGTCCCTCGAACGTAGAGGTGTTCTAGCACCGTTGCCTTCCAAACAAATCATCATAGTCCCTTCGATACAAAGATCATAAGACCCACAATGTCGCCTCCGAATACATGATCTTGACCCTCGATTGTCGCCTACGAAAAATGATGATAGTCCCTTCGAATGTGCTAGGATACTTCCTACAAGTTGCCTTCTATGACCATCCGATGTCCCTTCAAATGTCCCTTCTACATCCAACAAATAGAGTTACCTACCAACTAATGGTATGGATAGCGCTATTCTAAAGGAAAGTAAAACGATACGAAAACGACCAATTCTGAGTAGGTAATAAGACTTTTAGTTGCTTGCTCAAATCAAATGCTTTTCACACCTCACACTTTTGTCAAAGTTCAAACTCTTTTCAAAACAAAACATTTCCAAACACTTTGTATACATTCCTACATGAATCATTACAAAGTCAAAGCGAAATGCCTTTTCAAAACATTTTTGTCAAACACACAGAAAGCACAATTTTAAAGTGATCTAAGAGCAACTAAGAGCCCGTAGATAACTACGGATGGAAAGGGGTGCTAATACCTTCCCTTTTCATAACCTTCTCCCTTACTCAGAACCTAACGAAGGTATTTTTCTGTACTTTTTACCTTCCCTTAATTGGATAAAAGAAAAGTCGGTGGCGACTCTTGCTATCCGCACATTTGCGATACAAAAACCTACAAAGTCAGTTCACCGTGTTACAATATGCACCAATTCAGATTAATCACCCACTAAGTTCCTTACAAGAATACAACACCGAACTAATACAATTAATATGAATACAATATTTCACATATAATTCATTATTTCACTTGTCTTTGCAATTTTCTTTAGTGACACTCATTTTCGAAACACATAGGTATTAATCAGATTTTATCCTAATGGATAATCTTAATAACATAATTTTAATCCTTGAGCGGGGATCAAATTGTCTCGAATATTTCTAGAAGTAAATCAATATTACCAAACTTTAAGATAACCAAAGATCCTTCATTTTTACTACTTCATTTCGAGAATCATAACTCTAGGGTTGATGAATCCAAACAAATAGAAAAATATTTAGAGACTTAATTCATTAATTAATCATTGTACTTGATTCATTAATTAATCATTGTACTTTATTCATTAACCAAATGAGTTAAACATAGCTCCAAATTAATCAGTATAAATTGACCTTGAGCTATGTATAATTCAACTCGTTTGGTTCATGAACCCTATTTCTCCCCTCCCTCTGTCCCCCCCATTTCCCTCTCTCTCTATCTCTCTCTCTCTCACTATCTCTTCCTCCCTCTCTCTCTCGAGTCTAGTTTGTTCCAAGTAGGAATGAA
Organism: Vicia sativa; assembly: GCA_021764765.1. Classification (NCBI taxonomy): domain Eukaryota; kingdom Viridiplantae; phylum Streptophyta; class Magnoliopsida; order Fabales; family Fabaceae; genus Vicia; species Vicia sativa. The sequence goes on along the minus strand of CM038797.1, from coordinate 68,892,895 downwards.
AAAAGTGATTCAATGTGAACCGAACCAAATAATATTTACTACTTCATTTCAAGAATCATAACTTTAGGGAAGGTGAACCGAACCAAATAATTTTTTTCTAGATTTGATTATTTAATTAATTGTTGGACTTGATTCATGAACCAAACGAGTCAAACATAACTCAAAATTTAGTCTGTACATATTGACCTTGAGATATGTACAATTTGACTTATTTGGTTGAAATTCTTGTTCCAACGGTAGATTCATATGCCATATAAGGATGTCTTGACATATGATCTGACATTATAAAAACAGACAAGGTAGAAATACAATTAACAGTGCATGAAACAAAAGAACACCCAGAGTTGTTCACTCAGTTTGGTTCTAACCAACCTACATCTAGGGGCATACCAAGTGAAATCATGCAGTTGAACATCGATTGATAAGATGTATCAATGGAGTCTCCATCGAACGTCTTTTATCTCGCAAAGGAGAAAGGAAAACATCGAGTAAACCTGAGAGGGAAGAAATCACAATGTTACGACTGAGAGATCTGGGTAAGGGAGTCTGTTACGCGAGGGGAAGGGATTAGCACCCCGCATGCCCGTAGTACTCTACGATATCCACTTCTATTTTCTATCTAAGGGGTGTGCTATATCTGTCTATCACTTAACCGCTATAATGCATGCAAAAGAAAAGGAAAATAAAGAAACCACGGGGAAAAGAAGGAAGTATTTACAAAATTGTGCTCGGCCGAGCCTTGTGACAAGATGCCTACGTATTGCCTCGTGCAATGGGAAAGTCAGAGCGTCGTAGTTTGGCTTACATGTTTTGGTGGTTTTTGTGTTTTTTACTTATGAAAAAGGTTTTAAACACGAAAGAAAGCGCCCGTAGGCAAAAAGGAGTTTGCATTGGTTGATTGCTTTTACCTTTAAGAAAGGAGTTTGAACCATTATTAAGTGTTTTAGTTTTCAAAAGAAAAAAAAAGAAAGATAGTCTTAGTTTTAGTTTTATTACATGAAAGGATGCAAAGGAGAGAAGCAAAACAAAAGAGAGACTAACTAGTATCAGCCCTAATGTTGTCATGCAAAGATTGTACCTATGGTTGAGGATGAAGGGGAATTTCTACCTATGTCGACATGTCAAGGATGTATATCCTAATGTCTAGGCTCAAGAGCTACCCTAACCGAGCGGTCATAAGGGAAAGCTATCATATATCCATCTTGGTTGTAGAACCAAGGGATGTATCAATCAAGTGTTTTGGCTGAAGCACACAAGCAATGCAATGTGTAAACAAATGTCATAGAAGCGCAGGAAAATGAGGAAGTCCCATAGTCTGCAAACGGTAACGAGCATAACCTGAGTCAACCAGGAGCCGACACATCCGATTCCCGTGAAGGGTATCACCTCATAACATGAATTGTCATGTGTGAAGAGCAATGAGTGCAGGTATCAGCAGTAAATGCAAACCCCAGGAAAGCGTGGAGAGTCAGAATAGGGGACTCTTGCCACTTTTATTATTGACTCGATAAAGGAAGCAACACGATTTGCGTGTGCTGAGTTGACACAGACTAGAACTGTGCGGGGGTCGATTGTGGACCCTTACGCGTGCCCGTCATATCATCATCATATGTATCAATAAGTATCAAAGCGGGACTTTTCTTGATGGCGCCACTCTGGGTTTCCTAACCACTCAGACCTATGCAAGCACAAATGTAAACACTTACTGAGAATTACCTCCCTATGCATGGTGGGGGATTTTAAACAAACCAAACACAATTAGCCCATAATTTGAAGAGTGCCTAGCTACAGACATTTAAACAGCGACTTTGAGCCCATCGCTCCTATCCTAAGCATGGAAAACAAAGAGGTAAACCGCTACTTCTCATGATTTCTAGGAAAACTGTAAATGAATGCTATACACAAGGGATAGCTAGTACCAAACGAATAACCAATCCGAAGAGCACTGTGAGTTAAAAGTACTCCGGAAAACTTCACGTACTGCAGCTAAGCAATAAGAGTAAATTAGTGAAAAATGCACTGAGGCATCAAAGCATATGTGGATTGCAAGTTCGTACGCATCCGAAACAATAAACCTGCAAGAGGTAACAATCCAGAAAAAGCAGACAAATCATTGCGTTTTCGTACGCAAAGAAAGTATCAATTTGTGCGTTCGTACACAAATGATACACAAACACCTGCATGAAAGGAGTAAAACCTAAAAAATAGATAATAGGATGCGTGTTCGTATGCAAAAAAGGATTAGAATGCACGTTCGCATGCATTCGAAAAAAGTACCTACAAGAAACCCACAATAACCAGACAATAGAATGTACACGCATGTGTACAAGCAATGGAATGCGCCTTCATACGCGTTGGAACAAAACCCCTGCAAGAATGGAGTAAAACCAGACAAGAAGACAATAGAATTTACACGCATGTGTACAAGCGATTGAATGTGCGTTCGTATGTATTAGAATAACACACCTACAAGAATGAAGTAAAACCAGACAAGTAGATGATAGAATGTACACGCATGTGTACAAGCAGTAGAATGCACGTTTGTACGCATTCTGATAAAGGTACCTACAAGAATGGTGTAAAACTAGACAAGAAAACAATAGAATATACACGCACAGGTACAAGCGGTGGAATGCGCGTTGGTACGCATTCAAACAAGTGGATAACCTGCAAGAAGGTGTCAATCCAAACAATATGCAAATAGTATACGCGTTCATACGTATACAAGCATTAGATTGCACGTTCATACGCATTCAAGATTGGATAACCTTCAAGAAAGGCGTAAATCCAAGCAGACAAACAATATAATTCATACGCATGTGTGCAAGCACAAATCAAAGGAAGCTAGAAGTCCATATCTCATATAAAAGAGGTCAACGTACATTGCACATGAAATAAAGTGTCAAAACTAACAAAGGAAATGCTAGAAATAAAGCACCAAATGCAAAACCGAGTATAAATATGATTATAATGTAGTATAAGCATGTAAGAAGTGAAATAAAATCACAAAAATCGGAATGGGAAGGCGGTTTTCCGAAATCGGAGAGAAAAAATAAACTTCTCGAAATCGATTAAGAATTGCATGGTTGCTTGCAAAGGCGTCAACGGATTCAAAAACGTAGGCAGTTTTAATTAATTTCGAGTGGAAATGGCATTTTTCCGACCTTAAAGTGACGGGGCAGCCACTTCGTTTTGGCACGCAGTGCTTGAAATTTGGTTTTGAAACCTCCAAAAACGGTTCCGGAACGTACCAAAATGTAGGGAACATATATCGTTACTTCGGACTTTCAAGGAAAAATGAGTTTCGACTCATGAAAGTACTAAAAAATGCTTACGGAATCGTAAAGTCCATGTTTTGAATTAAATTTCGATTTACATTTTGTTTGGTTTTGAAATGTGAAATGAATCAGATTTTAATTCACTACATGTAATCAATAATCCAAAACAAAATGAAACACAAGTTATGTACAAGTTTGATTGATTCAAAGAGTGTGTAAAAATGTATGTAAATGCATGCTTTCATGTACATTTTATGGCATGTGAATGAATTAAATGCAAGTGTATCATATCATATGACAATGATATATGTTAAATGCAAACTACCTACACAATGCAATGCATATCATGAGCTATGTCATACAATAATCAAATATGAAATATGTAGAAGTGTTGTGAATTCATACATGTGAAAATGTGTTATCAGCATGTGAAAAGTGAGTGAAAGTGAAGTTTCGACACACCTTAATGTCATGAAAATTGGACACCAGCACATAAACTTGATTCTTTTATCCTATATGAAAATGTATGAACATATAAGGATGCAAATTATGCCATGAGTGTGTGTTTAGATGCATGTGTATGTGTTATGTACAATGCAAATGCTCCTAAGAACTAATATGCACTTAGTTCTACATTTTGACACAATTATGTATGCAAAACAAACTTTGATTCACATGATTCAATGCATTTTAACCAAACTATATGCTTCCTAATGAATGGGCATGTGATAGATGATGCAAAATGCACACAATAATAGCCAACATGCGAAGGAAAATCACTATACAAGTGTATGTGTGTTATGTGCAAAACTCCTTCACATCGACACACCAAAACGCAATCAAATAAAAAAAATTCGACATAACAAATTTAATAACTGGAATCCATATAGAAAATTCAATCAATTCGACTATTCAATTTCAAGAAATACTGAAAGTCAAAAATAGTTTTAAATGAGTGCTAAATTGAATTAAACAATTACTTGAACTTGAATTTTGAGTCAACTTAAAGAGGAATTCCTTGTGCTTTTCAAAGAAACTATCGAATCAAGCTTCCAATTGATGAGAATTGCCGAAATCAGAGTAGAAATAGGAAGAATCAAGGTTTGAATTCTTGAAATTGAAGAAAATTGAAGAGGATGATCTTCCTCTAGCAAGAACCGAGGTCCTAAGGTGAAGAAGGAGGAGTTCCGGCCGGTTAGGAAAAGAGGCGGAGGGAGGAGGCCGTCCGTGCAAGGTCGGAAGAGAGGAAGAGAAGATCGACACAGAGATCGTCTGGTCTGGACGTGTTCGTCGGGCGGAGGTTGCCGGCGCCTGGCGATAAAAGGTGGTTCGGCAGGGGGCTGGCCGGCCGGGAAGGGCGCTGCGCCCGATGGCTGGCCTTGAAGGAAGGGTTCATGTTGGTGCTTGGGAGGAGGAGGGAAGACTTGCCTATTTGAATTTTATTCTTATTCTTCTTAATTTTTGAGAGAGAATTAGAGAGTTAAGAGTGATTTGAAAGAGAAATTTGAGAAAATGAATGTATTGTTGTGATTTGTGAAGACAAAAATTTATTTGTAGTTTGAAAATTTGGGCCTTAGAGTGCCTTGGATCCATAATTAAGCCCAAATCACAATTATCCGGATAATTTTCGTAATTAATTCAAAACAGCCCGATCCGTCGAGAATTTGGAGTCGAAATGTCAACGAAAAATATCCGAAACGCGAAAAATATTCGGAACGCGAACGCGATTTTGGAGTCAGAATGTCAACGAAAAATGTCCAGAACGCGAAAAATGTCCGGAACGCAATTTCGACTCGATTAGGGCGAACGGTCCGGGCAATACGAATTTTTGATGTTTCAACACAATTTTTAGGCGTCTGACACATTCAGGATTTTGTTTGCGCACTTCAGAGAAATTGCCTCGAACGAGGGTCTTTTGGTCAAAATTTGAACTTGAGTATCATTGAGACCAATCAAGCCAACAAATTTTTGAACTTTTGGCACTGGTCCCACCTCGTTTCGATAAAAATCGAGCGAGATATGATTTTTCAAACTTCGCGTATCAGATGAAAATTGCTCGGTTCAACTCAAAATCAACTTCGAAGAATAAAATTCTGGTATTGATTGGTGAAGAATTGGCTCTGGACTTGAAAATGAAAGTTGTAGAATATTTTGATACAAAATTTTAGGCACTGGCCTCGCTCAGTTTTGATTTTCCATCTAGGAATTAAGAATATTTTAGTGCATTGAGCTTACGGTACAACATAAAAATTCAGTTTAATCCACTTGAGAAATTCATTTCTTTAGGGACTTTCTTCACATAATTTCCTTCCGTCTTTCAAAATAAAGTTGTAAATAATAATGAGAGGGACTCGCCTGTCACAAACTATCAGAAAATACCTGACGAGCTGAGAGATAGCCTTCCGGAGCGCCCGAAACACACTAAAAACCCAAAATTCACTTTATTGAGAAATAAACAAATTAATTCTTTTTTTCTTAACAAAACGGCCTCCGATCTAAACAGATAAACTAGAGAATAAATTGATATGATCTCAATGTTCATGGAATCAAACCAAAATAGATTTCTGATAAAAAATCTTGCGATAGCCATACGAACCGAGAAATGTTGATTTTTGGCTCGAAACGATTTGAGATAGCCGAAACACATAGTTTCTTCCACAATTTGAAATTCTTTGAACAAGTGATGTGCGATAAACCTAATGTGTCTAACGGAATCTTAACTGCAAGCGCACAGCCTATCACGGTAGTAATAAAAGATTGTCGATCCCTCAAGGACTTTGTAATCACTCTAGTGCTGGAAAGTAAAGTTTGTTTAGCTAAGGCGGAAATTGTCACGTTTGGTTTTAGGAAGGTTAAGGAAGGTAAATTAATTGGTTCTAAAGTAATTATGAAATGAAATGGTCGGTATGTAATAGAGTCGACTTAAAGGATCTAATCTGGCTTAGGCATATAAGGATGGTCAACTTGGTTTGTCCGTAGAATTAATCAGTTTAAAAACCCTCAACTCACACTTTCATGGTCTTATCTCGGATTATACGTCTAAAGCCCTATACCTGCTTTCGCTAGCCTATAAGTGTTTAGAAATACTTTTTGGAAACTTAACTAATTCTAATTTGGTCTAAAGCGCTTTCACTGTGTTTAAATCAAATGCCTAACTTTAGCTATCCGGTTAAAAACCTCACACTTTCGTGGTCTCGATCTAACCTATTTATCTTCTTACTTTCATAACGAAGGTTTTATTTTTAAGCATAAAAAGTTATAACCAGAGTTAAGTTGATTAAAGTTTTAGCCTAAGTTGTTGATCAGATGCCTAATGTCTCTTACTATCCCATACCGACACTAAAGGTTTAGCTAGCCATGGAAATTAAAGCGAGCGTGGAAGTAAAGCAAACAAATATAAATTGGACATTATAAATAATAATAATTTAAACTTGCATTAATTAATTAAAGAATCTTGTAATACAATTGCAAAATAAAAACACGAAATAAAGCATTAACACTTCAATCCTTCTTCCACAAGTCGAGCTTCGGTTCGGTATCGGTAAAGTAATAAATTCTGAAGCTTAAATAAAAATCCTAAACTATAATAATAATTCCCTGATGTTGGAAATTATTATTTGGGCAATGGAAATGAAAAGAAAATAACTGAATGCAGAGGAAAATTAGAAGCGAAAATAATATTGGGTTCGAATTAGTGAGCTTCCGCAAGAAAATCATAAAAACGCTCAGTCCGTTTGATGTTGAAGTCTCAGGTATTTATAGATGAGTGAATCTGCAGTTGGTTCCTAAAACTTCTCACACGTAGCTTGCCTTCCACTTCTCCATGAATATAGGAATGTGGGTAGTTGAGGTTTGAATGTGCAAGCGTGGGAGTGAATCCGGAGAGAAATAAGGAGTTTCATAACTCATACATTATTTGGCCATGATCGTATTTTGAAATAAGCGATAAGCGCATTACGGTCGTGGTGAGGCGTTACGAGCGGGGTTGGTGCTTTCTCCGTGTTACGGTCGTCATGGATATGTTTGGTCGTAACACTCTTGAAATAATATACAGTCGTGGTAGGGGCGTTCGACCGTCCGACTACAAAGTTTGTAATCTTTGATTTGTCTTTTCTTCTATTCTTTTGATGTTTTCTTGCATTGTTTCATGTTTCCTTTTGTTTTGAGTGAGTTATGAATACGCAAAAGTAATGATAATCTCGAAATATTCGGGAGTTAATCGGGTTAAAATAATACAAAGCAGGTTAATTTCATGTAAAATAAGCGATATGATTTCGTGTTATCAAATTCTCCCATACTTAAACCTTTGCTTGTCCTCAAGCAAAATAATCAATTTAGAAATATCGGACAAGTTTTATAAACGCACATAACTAGTGTACCTTTCATTTTCAAATAATCACAAGAAATCCTAAGTTAGTTTGGCCAAGAAACGAATGAAACAACAGCGATACGCTAATGACACAAGCAACAGGCTTGTCGACGACTATCCGTTTTAGACGAAATGTCCAATTATATCGTTATAATTCAACTTGAAGCTCTCGTTCCTAGTTCACCCAGTTTCGTTCTCGCGCAATCACATTAAGCCCATTATCTATACACATGCGTAGTGGAATAGCCGGTTAGTGGTTCTGATCAGAATACAACGATTTCTGGCACAATTATATGGCAACCTCTTATATCCAATTGCAAGATGTGGGGGATCGGACCGTAGTCTGCCCTACCAAGTTCAGTACCAGATGCTTCTGAACCATCTAAACAATGGATTCTTACGTTACTTAATAAAAGCTTTCGCATCCGTTGGATTAAACGATCGGGTGAGGATCGCCCAATTTAATTGGTGCATTGGTTGTTTCCTTAGAGCATGTAACATTATTATTAAAGCAAGTATGCATGACCATCCACTTATGTTCATCGGCTTCCCACGTGGCTTGTGTTAAGACTGGTGCCGACTGCTAGTATAAACTACTAGGGGCTATTTTAAGACTTAAAACAGAAAGTATCGGTATAACGGAAATAGAGACGATTCGCGTAAGTAGGGAGTCGAAGGTGTCATAATCGTATAGTTCTCGTTGGATCGCTCTCGGCCTTCTAACTAAGATTTCAGTTAAAGTAGGTAACTAGCCGTTATGTGAATATAAAAGGCGAAAAAATTTTGGTATGGCTAAATAAAACGGGGAGAAAATGAAATAACGAAATATAACGAAAATAGAAATGAAATTACTCGTTCTGAAAATGAAATTGCAGTACTCCTCCCACACTATATCAAACATTGTCTCAATGTTATGATATAATGGCGAGGTTAAATGAAAGATACAACGGAAAACAAGGAAAACAACAAGAAAAAGAAAAACTACTGGCGACCGCGGCGGCTTCGGGTTCTTGAACTTCTGGAAGGAGTAGCTTCAGAGTCAGTGCTCTGTGGTCCAAGAGATGTAACATCCATCCTCAAAGCGTTAAGCTCGCTAAGCACTTCATCTAGTCTTTCATTAGTCGAGCGCTGACCACTCAAGATTTGGGCATGCATGCGGTAAGGCATCGGCGCTCCTTATGCACTCTCTCGGTTTGGGCACTCATCGGTTCGATGGTGAATGGCCGGAGGATGTCGTCATAAGATGGGCGGTGGAGCGAGGAGGACTCGGGAATGTCGAGTGCGAGGACAGCTCGGTCAAGTTCTTCTGCATCTCATCGTGAGGGCGGCGGGAGGTTCTTCTTGAGCGGCGGGGCCTTGAGTGCAAGGTTGAAAAGCCGATTGGCTCGGTTACGAGGTCGTCGATCCTGCAAGGCAAAACAATATTAGTGTAAGCGGTTTTGGATCCTGGATGGAACTTTCCATCGTCCGCTCGTAGATGAGGTGGTGATTTGCAATGGTCAAGAGTGGCGAGGCGGAGGTCGGGATGGTAGATGACCAAAGGTGTCACCATGGTTGAGTGCTAATGCAATAAGTGACAAGCCCTCCAAAATAGAAAGGTTTGCCTCCTCAGTGCGGATGGAGTGAATATGGGCGGGAGGAAAGGTGCGGCATTGACTTTCGACCGAGAATCGCAATGCATGAAGCGACTCCTTGGAGTTTAACTTGTAGTTCTTGTCTCTTGCGAGGATTGTGTTGCCTAGAATCACGGTGGAAATAGCGTATGGCGGGTTGTGGATTTGGGTGGCGTTGAGATGATCGTAGGAGTGAGCTCGGTTATTGGTGAGGCGATGCCAAGGTCGAAGATGCTTCTCCAAAGTTATGCGGTACACGGAGATGGGAACCTTCCTCGGTCGAAATCAAGAAATTGTCGAGCAGCGTTACGAGAGAACTCGTATTCGGTACCAAATATCGAAACTTCACGACACGAGAAAGTTGGTTAGTGGAACCGGAGTGATGTAAGGCGAGGAACTCGAGTGAGTGTCTCGTAAATGGGTTGGGGCTGGCTACGAGGCTCCACAGTTGACACTCTGAAGAAGGCGTTGAACACCTTCAAGCAAACCAAGGTCCCTCAAACAGTCAATATCAACATACCGAGTGGGGTGCAGACCACGGCGTTGAAATTTCAAAAACTTAATGCGTTGAGTTTCACCTTGCTCACCATTACGTAAAACAACTCCAGGAATAGGTTGGGGATTGTTTGCCATTTGCATGCAAGGATGTTCAAGTGAGAATGGGTGTTGTTGGTCATGAGAGAATGAGAATGTGATCGGGTAATGTGAATATATATAGTGTGAAAAGAGATGGTGGGAGTTTGAAAGTTGAGAGAGGATTGATGGTGGGTTGAGCAGGGGTTAATGGGTGGTTAATGGAGGAAGTGGGATGGTTGGGAGTTATGGAAAAAGAAGAGAAAGGTTGAGGAAGAAGAAAAGGCGTTACGCTACAGGTTCTTGATGTAGTTCGTGTTACGGTCGTAACACCTATCGGCGTGCGAGGGAGGCGTTATGACCGTGGGGAGTGGATTACGATCGTGGGCTACAAATTACGTAAATTTTCGAGAGAACACAGTCTGGTGACAAATATATGTTTCTGAGGACATTTCAACCATTCTAACATAAACATAACACTAATCCATTCAACATACATATTCCAATATAGATAATAAATTCGCAAGAGAATAGAAAACCATAAAACATTGTAAGCATAATAATGATTGTAAGTTTAAAAGCTGAAACTAACAAACAATTGCATTGAATCAAATTAAGTAACTTGTTCTTTTTGGAAGAATTTAAATGACTTGTAAATCGAAATGTGGTAATTTAACCTAGAATTGAAACTACCTAGAAACAAAGCGGAATAGGAAAATTCTAAAAACTAAGAATTGAAAAACTGAAAAAACTAAAAGACTAAAACTAAACACTTCATCAATTTTTCCTTTAATATCTCTAAAGCTTGGGTGATGTTATAGAATTGCTCCACTGTGATGTCAGTCAAACCAATAAGATCCAAGCGCATAGTCTTCAATTCATTCTTTATTCCATCAATGTCCGTTTTATAAGCATCCAAAGTGGTCAGAATGGTGTTTAAATGTGTAGGGTTTTCTCCTTGGTTTATGTCAGGGCCTACTTGTGCTTCAGCCATATTTGTAAAGTCATGGTAACCAGGAGGGGTTTCAGGATCTGTTTCGTTTTCAGACATGAAGTTATCAGCAACAAAATATGATTGTGGTGTTTCTGGTGTCTCTGGGTGGTCAGGTGGATTCAATTCATACAACCAATTATCACGGTTATGGACACTAACTCGGGCATGGTTCGGAAGGGTAAAAGAGTAACAACCGTTTCTTATCGGTAATCATAAGGTCAGGGCCTAAATTTCCTATTATCATGTTGTTGAAGCAATCAATATTCATAGGCCTAATTGATCCAAGCGGTGCCTGTTATTAAGTTGGTAGCGAAGTCCAAGAGCATTGCAATCATTGTAACCAATCCTCCCACCAGCGAGGAACATTAGGGTCCTCACTAATGCGGGTAAAGGTCTTCATCGAGGGGACAGCATTAACAGGCGTCTGTGTTTAAACAATAAAGCGAGATAGTTCATCCTTGGATACTGACATTTTGGTTTTGTTCTTTTCCAAACAGAGTGTGGGCAAGAATTCTATGGAAATAACGGATGGCTGGGTTATGTATTTCATTGTTATCCATGCTTTCTGGGTCAGGGTGATAGTTTCCGGTTAAAGTACCCCAGAAATAGTCCAGCTCAAAATCCAATAAATCGACCTCGGGGTAGTAAAGCTAAGGGTCCTTGGGGAATCCTAATAAGCAGACTAAGTCCCTATGGTTATAGGTGAACTCAATACCAAAAAGTCTGAAGGCAATAATTCCTTTGCGGGCTCCGACACCATGTTCAGGGATGTAAACTAAGGAACTCAAGAATTCAAGGGTGAGTTCTCGGTAAGTGATAAACCTATTTTTCAGGTGTGCTCTCTCCCATCCTAATTGGTTAAACATGTAGTAAACACTGTCAGTTATGCCTAAAGTGTCCATAGTGGGTTCATCATAATACAGGGTTAAACTGATGGTTCTTTGAGACAAAGCCTCAAATCTTCTCCTTTGGTTTCTACCTCTAAAGGTGGTTTCCATAAAGTTCTGTGGGGGATCCATAGTAAAAGTAAATCGGGAAGCAGTGGGAAAGTAAAAGAAAAGACTTTTAAATCACAGTAGCAAGTAAAATTGTTTTGAAATCGCGGAGTTTTATAAAAGTTTAAAAGATGAAAAGTACTTATATAGCAACCAAAAACAAATAAAATAAAAAAATAGCAAACAAAAACAAGATAGTAAATAGAATAGCAAACAAAAACAAATAAAATGGGTTGCCTCCATGGCTTTTTTTAACGTCATAAGCTGACGAAATACCTAGTGAAAGATTAGTCGGGAGAAATAGGTGGTAATTCTGAGTTTAAGCTTATTCGTATAATCTATTATCTATCGATGATCTTGTTTTAACAGCTGCCGTTTACAATAAGCAGGCACTATTTCTATCCTTAATTTCTACGCTCCGCTAGGAAATACTTTTGTAATTTCGAAAGGACGGACCATCTAGATTTAAGTTTTCGGGGAAAAGTCTAAGTCTAGAATTGAATAAAAATCGACATCTCCACACTAAATTCTTTCGAGATAAGCGTGATCGTGCCATTTTTAGTGCGTTCTTTGTAGATTTTAAGCGTTTTCATAGCGTCTAGTCTTAATTCTTCAGTTCATGTAAATCGAGGATTCGTTTCTCTCCGGTGTGTAGTTAATATTGAGTGTCTTGATCGCCAATAAGCTTTATGCTCTAATTCTTTGGGAGGTGACGAGATTTTCCGTAGACAAGTTTGAAAGGTGTAGTTCGATAGGAGTCTTGTAGGCTGTCCTATAAGCCCATAAAGCTTCGTTAAGCTTGGATGACCAATCTTTTAGAAATAGCGACAGTTTTCTAATATTTGTTTAATCTCTCTGTTTGAAACTTGACTTGTCCGCTAGTTTGCGGATGATAAGGTGTTGCTACGGTGTTTTACTCCATATTTAGATAGTAATTTATCAAATATCTTGAAATAAAATGAGATCCACCGTCACTAATAACAAGTCGAGGAACACCAAAGCGGAAAATTATATTCTGAAAAGCTTTATCACCACTCGTGTGTCATTTGTAGGAGAAGCTATTGCCTCGATCCATTTGAAACATAATCGTATTCAGTATAAACTTGTTTCCAAAGAAGATGGGAAAGGTCCCATGAAATCTATTCCCCAAACATCAAAGACTTCAACTTCAAGTATTCCTTTACGAGGCATTTCATCGGCGTCTGGAGATATTACGGTGCGTTGGCATCGATCACGATTTTAACGGCGATGTGGACATCCTTCCACAGGTTAGGCGGAAAAAGCCGGCTTGGAGAATTTTGGCACGTTTTAGAGGTGCTAGCATGTCCCCATAAGGAGATGAATGACAATGGAAATAGCGTCTTCTATTTCTTCGGTATATACAAGCGGAAAATTCCATCAGTCCTCGTTTGAATAAAAATGGTTCGTCCCAATAATAACTCTTGAGATCATGAAAGAATTTCTTCTTACATTGGTAAGTTAAGTCGGTGGGCAGCGGCGACTAAATAATTAACGATGTCGGCATACCAAGGCAATCCTATGGTCATGTCAATGGCTTCCATGACTTCCTTAGCCGGCTTATGTAAATCCAATTGAGCTAGGTAAACTTATCATATGTGCTATCGGATGTTCATAAGGAAAATAAATCGTTTATTGGCACTTGTTCGGGTTTATACCTTCAAGCAGGATAAATGATCCGCTTCTGACGTTTTCGGTTCCTTTCTTGTCTTTAATTTCCAAGTCAAATTCTTGTAAAAGCAAGATCCATCGGAGGAGTCTCGGTTTTGCATCTTTCTTGGCAAGTAAATATCGATAGCGGCGTGGTCCGTGTAGATGATGATTTTGCTCCTACAAGGTAAGCGAAATTTGTCAAGCGAAGACCACGGCTAAAGTTCTTTTCGGTTGTGGCGTAATTCATCGGTGAGTCTAGCGTTACTGGCGTAGTAAATTGCGTGAAGTTTCTTATCCTTTCTTTGTCCAAGAGCTGCGCTTCTACGTAATCACTTGCATCGCACATGATTTGAAAGGTCAGGCGGTTGCATGATTGGTGCAGAAATAAGTGCGGCTTTAAGGGTTTCAAAAGCTTTGAGACAATCGTCATCGAATATGAACTCAGCATCCTTCATTAATAGACCGGTAAGCGGTTTTGTAATTTTCGAGAAATCTTTAATAAAACGTCGGTAAAAACCTGCGTGTCCTAGAAAACTTCGTATTTCTCGAACGGTCTTAGGTGGTTGGAGTTCTTTAATCACTTCTATCTTAGCTTTATCAACTTCAATTCCTTTATTGGAAATAACATGTCCAATTACGATTCCTTCTCTGACCATGAAATGGCATTTTTCCCAGTTAAGCACAAGGTTCACTTTCACACATCGTTCTAAAACACTCTCTAGATTAGATAGACATCCTTCAAAGCTTTGTCCACACACAGAGAAGTCGTCCATAAACACTTCCATGATGTTGTCAATGAAATCTGCGAAGATGGCCATCATACATCGTTGGAAAGTTGCAGGCGCATTACATAATCAAGCGGCATTAAATGCATGCTTGAGCGTTCCATAGGGACACGTGAATGTAGTCTTCTCTTGATCATCAGGGTGAATAGGAATTTGGAAAAATCCGAAATAACCGTCTAAATAGCAGAAGTAGGATCGTTCTAACATTTGATCAATAAAGGGTAAAGGAAAATGGTCTTTACGAGTAGCTTTGTTCGATTTTCTATAATCAATGCACTCTGTGTCCACTAACTACTCTTTGTGTTATCGATTCGCCTTGTGCGTTTTTCACAGTAACACCTCCTTTCTTAGGTACGACATGCCTTTGGCTAACCCATTTCTTGTCGGGATCGGGTATATAATTCCGACTTCCATTAGCTTTTGATTTCATCTCGACTACGATCTTGAGGATCGGATTGATTCTTCTTTGAGGTTCTCGAGAGGTTTTGCAATCCTCTTCTAATAGAATCGATGCATACAAATTGAAGGACAAATTCCTTTTAAGTCGATATGTTGTAACCTAGCGATAGGATATTTCCTTAGAGCGTCTAAAAGTTTTCGGTTTCAAGCGGTCCTAAGCTGGAATTCACTATTACAGTCGAGTTTGTTCAATATCAAGGAATTCGTATCGTAAATTTTAGGTAAAACTTTCAATTCTAGTTTTGGTTTCTTGGGACATGGCATATGATTAGGTGTAAGTGCTAGACTTTCGCTTAGTGTCATCTTTATATGGTTCTGCCAATTATCGTCTTGAATATCGGAGGGTTTCAATTTTCATTATTTGAATATGTGGTTTGTTTAGCTTCCATCTCTCTCACGCACTCATCTATAATATCGAGTAAATAACATGTGTCATTCATGGCGGGTGCTTGTAGAAATTGAGTGAGGATGAATTCCACTTTTCCTCTCCGACTTGAATGTTAATCGCCCTTCTTTACATCAATTATAGCTCGGTTGTGGCTAGGAATGGTCTTCCTAATATGATAGGAGTGGCTGAATCTTGGTAATGTCCATAATTATGAAATCGGTCGGGATATAGAATTGACCTATACTAACTGGAATATTTTCCAGTATACCTACAGGATATTTAACTGATCGGTCGGCTAATTGAACAGACATTTTTGTAGGTGTAAGTTCTCCCATTTCGACTTTTGCAAATAGATAAGGGCATGACAACGATACTTGCTCCTAAGTCGCATAGAGCTTTGTCTATGACAAATTTTCCAATATAGGGTATAGAGAAACTACAGGTCTTTTAGCTTAGGAGGCATGTTATTACGAATGATAGCACTACATTCGTGAAGATGCTGTTCCGTTATCTTCTAACTTTTCTTGTTAGATAGGATTTCCTTAAGAAATTTATACGATGGCATCGAGTAATGGCTTACGTGAATGGTATTGTGATATTTAGTTGTTTGAAGTTCCACGAATCTCTTAAATTGGCTCATCGATTTAGAATTTGTTAATCTCT
The DNA here is from genome assembly GCA_021764765.1 of Vicia sativa. Lineage (NCBI taxonomy): Eukaryota > Viridiplantae > Streptophyta > Magnoliopsida > Fabales > Fabaceae > Vicia > Vicia sativa. Next base: position 68,877,107 of record CM038797.1, on the reverse strand, counting down.
GGGGATCTGAACTTGTGGTTTATAGGGCGGTGGAGGCACATAAGGTTTCTCTTTTCTCTGACCTCTTGAGTTTCGTTTTCCTTTTCTTTGGTCGCTCTCGTTTTCACTCGGCTTGTCTTGCTTGATACATAGTGGGTTTTCTAGTCTTGGATCAACAGGTCCGTCAAGTTCTTTTCCACTCCTAAGTATCACGGCATTAGCGTGTCCTTTCGGGTTAGGTTGTGGTTGACGGAAATATTCGGCAGGGAGCGATGGTGCTATTTGTTGAGCTACTGTGAAATCGAGTTTCAAGCATCTTGTTATGGGTAGCTAAAGCATCGACCTTGCTAGCTAATTGCTTAATTTGCTCGTTGGTATGTAAGTTTGATTTAAAACATCCTTATTAGTGCAGGATTGAGAAGCAATGAAGTGTTCTATCATAATTTCGAGGTTTGATTTCCTAGGAGCGTTGGAAGTATTAGGTCCGTTATTAGGATGATTCGGGATAGCTTTTGGATAACCGGTGGTGTAGCGGGAGCTTGTCGGGGCATACAACATTGTTGCTTTTATGCGAGAAATTTGGATGATTCTTCCAACTTTGGGTTATCGTATTCTTGTAGGGATTTCCTTGCGTAGTTAGCTTGTTCGGTGGTACTCCGGTCAAAGAGGACATTCGGAGCAAGATGTGATTGAATACCACATAGATCGCAAGTTGGAATCACTGCAGCTACGGTAGGCTGCTGGGTAATGGAAAGGTTCTCTAATTTTTGGGTAGAGCTTCCACTTTAGCATTAACTTGATCCGGCTGTTCACTTGACCTTGATACCTTTCGGTTGAGATTTCTCTACATTAACTCTCTCGCTTCCCCATTGGTAGTGGTTACGAGCCATACTTTCAATAAGTTGGTTCGCTTGGCATATGGTTTATCCATTAGTGCGCCACCCGGCGTCTATGGTTAATCTTGTGTTGTACAAGAGACCATTATAGAATGTGTGAATAATCAACCATTCTTCTAAACCATGATGAGGCCAGAGTCTTAGCATATCCTTGTATCGTTCCCATGCTTCGAATAAAGATTCATTGTCTTTCTGTTTAAAACCATTGATGTTGGCTCTAAGCATAGCAGTTTTGCTTGGAGGAAAATATCTAGCTAAAAAAACTTTCTTCAACTCGAGTGGTGATTGAGTTGGCGGGAAGAGATTGAAGCCACGAGCTCTGTCTCTTAAAGAAAAAGGAAATAGGCGCAATCGTATCGCCTCGGGGTTTACTCCATTCGCTTTCACAGTGTCTGCGTACTGTACAAACACGGATAGATGTAGATTAGGGTCGTCAGTAGGAGCTCGAGGCTGGTTCTGAGCAGCGGAAGAAGCGAAGGTTTCAGCTCGAAATCGTTTGAGCAATAGCGAGGCTGCAATCTTGTTATGAGGCTCCGCTTGAGAAGGCTGCGTAATCCTTAAGAGGGCGAGGAGGAGGTGGATCAGCCATTCTTCGTAACTCGTCGAGATCGGAGACGGAAGATTGTTGAGTGCAGTACTCTTGAATTCGTCTTCTTAATCGAAGATAACGCTCGATATAAATAAATGGGTATATGCAAAGTACCGCCTTGAGGCGTGTTGGCATACACAAAGGAAAATAAATAGTTGCCTTAGCCTGAGCGATTGCTACTTTAAGAGTGCACTAGTGACTAGATCAAAGTCCCGACAGCGCCAAAAACTTGATGTGCGATAAACCTAATGTGTCTAACGGAATCTTAGCGCAAGCGCTGACCTATCGCGGTAGTAATAAAAGATTATCGATCCCTCAAGGACTTTGTAATCACTCTAGTGCTGGAAAGTAAAGTTTGTTTAGCTAAGGCGGAAATTGTCACGTTTGGTTTTAGGAAGGTTAAGGAAGGTAAATTAATTGGTTCTAAAGTAATTATGAAATGAAATGGTCGGTATGTAATAGAGTCGACTTAAAGGATCTAATCTGGCTTAGGCATATAAGGATGGTCAACTTGGTTTGTCCGTAGAATTAATCGGTTTAAAACCCTCAACTCACACTTTCATGGTCTTATCTCGGATTATCGTCTAAAGCCCTATACCTGCTTTCGCTAGCCTATAAGTGTTTAGAAATACTTTTTGGAAACTTAACTAATTCTAATTTGGTCTAAAGCGCTTTCACTGTGTTTAAATCAAATGCCTAACTTTAGCTATCCGGTTAAAAACCTCACACTTTCGTGGTCTCGATCTAACCTATTTATCTTCTTACTTTCATAACGAAGGTTTTATTTTTAAGCATAAAAAGTTATAACCAGAGTTAAGTTGATTAAAGTTTTAGCCTAAGTTGTTGATCAGATGCCTAATGTCTCTTACTATCCCATACCGACACTAAAGGTTTAGCTAGCCATGGAAATTAAAACGAACGTACAGGAAGTAAAAGCAAACAAATATAAATTGGACATTATAAATAATAATAATTTAAACTTGCATTAATTAATTAAAGAATACTGTAATACAATTGCAAAATAAAAACCTGAAATAAAGCAGCCCAACACTTCAATCCTTCTTCCACAGGTCGGAAACTCGGATTCGGTATCGGTAAAGTAATAAATTCTGAAGCTTAAATAAAAATCCTAAACTATAATAATAATTCCCTGATGTTGGAAATTATTATTTGGGCAATGGAAATGAAAAGAAAATAACTGAATGCAGAGGAAAATTAGAAACTGAAAATAATATTGGGTTCGAATCCGGCAGAGCTTCCGCACAAGAAAATCATAAAAACGCTCTGTCCGTTTGATGTTGAAGTCTCAGGTATTTATAGATGAGTGAATATGCAGTTGGTTCCTAAAACTTCTCACACGTAGCTTGCCTTCCACTTCTCCATGAATATAGGAATGTGGGTAGTTGAGGTTTGAATGTGCAAACGTGGGAGTGAATCCAGGAGAGAAATAAGGAGTTTCATAACTCCTTCTGTTATGCTTTGGCCACGATCTGTATTTTGAAATAACTGATAAGCGCATTACGGTCGTGGTGAGACGTTACGAGCAGGGTTGGTGCTTTCTCCGTGTTACGGTCGTCATGGATATGTTACGGTCGTAACACTCTTCAGAATGTGTTACGGTCGTGGTAGGGAGCGTTACGACCGTCACAGCTACAAAGTTTGTAATCTTTGACAGATTTGTCTTTTTCTTCTATTCTTTTGATGTTTTCTTGCATTGTTTCATGTTTCCTTTTGTTTTGAGCTGAGTTATGAATACCTGCAAAAAGTAATGATAATCTCGAAATATTCGGGAGTTAATCGGGTCAAAATAATACAAAACGGGTTAATTTCATGTAAAATAAACGATATGATTTCGTGTTATCAACAAGTTAACCTCATGATTAATTTTATGCATGTATATGCATGTATATATATGATAATTCAATTATAAGCCAGAAACTTCAAAATGAAGAGGGTAAATTTTGGGGTACAACAGTTGCCCCTATTCAACCATCCTCTAACTTGGGAGTGAGGTTGGAGACTGCCTTCCAAGAGACAATGTAAGAGTTGATTGAATACCAAAATGGAATCAAAAATTTATGCTCTGATCCCAAAAGTTGTGTCAACAGGTAAATGCGAACTTCAGATGTTAAACCACAAGACGCGCGAGAGAAATTTTAATCAATTCCAACGAGCCCCAATGGAGAAGGGAACATGTTGTGCCGGGGAACAACTGCATCACAACAAAAGAAAGCAAAGAACAAAGTATCACTTTGTTTAGATAAGCACAAGTGTAAACCTGACCCAAAAGAATTGGCCTTGACCCAAATCGACCGTGTTATGCCAGGGAATGACTGAACATGTCACACGAAGTAAAGACTAGGTACGCTGACTAGACTAACCACATTACACAAGAGAACGACTGAGCGAGTTAGTGGAGTAAAGACTATAAAATGCCGAGTATACTTTACGAACTCAAAACGATGTACTCTAAGGAGAGAAACAAGTGTGAAACTTGTTCTCAAAAGGCACAGGGGGAAGGACCTGTCCTAAGGGTGTTGTACCAGGGGAAAGACTGGTAGTGCAACAAAATGAAGACTGGAAAAGCTGACCCGACTCCACACCTAGTGCAGGGATAACCTATAATGTGGGTGTATAATAAAGAGTGTGATGCTTGAACCTGTTCAAGAAGTTGTAGCATCTCAACTCTTGTGCAAAAGGGAGTTTTTTTCCAGAATAAGTACTATATCCTGAGGGAGAAGACAAGTGTCGGGCTTGATTTCAAAGAGAGGTACAGGGATATCCTGACCGAAAGGTTTTGTACTAGGAATATCTTAGTAGTGCAACAAATCAAAGAAAAGAATGGACGTATTGCGCCAGGGAATAATTGGAAACGCAATGGATTCCAAGGGGATATAAATATATCATAGAATTCATCCTTGTTGGGATTTTAGAGAATTACAAGAACGTCATTGCGGACAAAGATTATGTTCCTGGCTTATAATTCTATGCAATGTAGGAATTTTCTATGGATTAATGAAATGCGATGATGCATGTTTGAAACATAAAAAATGGGTAACTAGTGACCATAAGTCACAGAACGATCGAGCTCATATTAGGAGCTTCCTCCGGGGAAGAATACATGAGAGTGTTGTTGAAGCAAAAATACCGACACTAATTCGGCGATCATTGGGGAACTTCGGTAATGGATCTCTTGGGGATAAAATTTGCTAAGAAAACCAACCATCGTCAAATGGCCACACTGGGGAAACGATTTCATGGGGAATCGTGTACTGAACAACGATCTGCTGGGGAAAAATTGGAGACACTTGAAGAAGAACTTCCACCATTACATAACATGGCTTTAACTGGGGATGAAAACAATTTCCCATCTCAATTTGTTGAAAAGCGTACCATACAGACTTTTTCGCCTGACAACTCCATGGGGAATTCCATTTACATGCTTCGACTAGGAAGAATAAGATGAAATGCAACCACATCGGGGATAACAAGAGTGATTCACCCTGACTTCAACTGAGAAACCAGTACTTATACACTGGGGATATCATGAAGTACAAACTCACTGGGGATAAACATCCTCGGTCAATAGTTTGAGTGTCGCCTTCATAGGGGAACATTCATTCACGTTCACTGGGGAAAATGTTATTGACTCTTGCATCAGTACCTTACATACCTGCAAACAAACAAATATTCCTGCAACACATAGTTAGTGGAATGCCCCAGGTGTGATATGACAACTTTGCCTGCCACCCGGGTCACGCAAGTTTCAAAGTAAATTCAAAAGTTTCTCATCATGGCAGAACCAACAATGTTTCTATATGCAAAATTTTATCAAAAAATTATGAACGCTTTTGCAGTCATACCAGTAAATGGAAGAAATTAATTATCAATCAAAACTCATTTTATTGATTGGAAATGGGTTTGTAAATAGGCGAGTACAATAGGAAGCAATTCCTAAAATGAGGCAATTGCAAAATTAAAATAAGAGGAAAACTAAAACACATGGTAATGCGACAATGGATCCTCTTCGGGTTTCAACCCTGCTATCACTTTTATAATTCTGACTATCTCATCACTTTGATTTTCTCGAAAGAGATGATGGTACTGATCACTACCCTTTGGAGTAGCCAAAAATATAGAAATGAGGTGCGACCGTTGATCTGACACGAGATACATTCGTTTGCTCTTATTTCCTTTCTCGACTTGAACAAGTGTATGTATAGTATTTCTTGCCTACATCCACGTTTACGGGTAATGGAAAATCTTCTCCATCTATTGTTGTAAACCTCATGCCGTCACTAGAGTAAACTTTCTTTACAAAAAATGGTCCTTCGTAATTCGACATCCACATGCCCCGAGGATCACCTTGAAGTAGAATTATCCTCTTTAGCATGAGGTCTCCGGGCTTGTAGTTTTGAGGTCGCACCCTATTGTCATACACTTTACTCATCTTATGATGATAAACCTGCCCATGACAGATAGCCACTAATCTTTCCTCGTCAATGAGGCACAACTGGTCTAGTCGATTTTGCACCCATTCGTCTTCATCAAGCTTTGATTCATTCATGATTCTCAATGAAGGGATCTCAACTTTAACGGGTAGAACTGCCTCCATGCCATAAACCAAAGAAAACATGGTTGCCCCAATCGAAGTACGCGCGGTAGTTCTATAACCATTCAAAGCAAAAGGAAACATCTCATGCCAATCTCGGTAGGTCGCTACCATTTTCTGCATGATTTTCTTTATGTTCTTATTTGCCTCTTCGACAACACCATTCATCTTTGGGTGATACAGAGACGAGTTATATTGTTTAATCTTGAAGGACTCACAAATCTCCTTCATCATCTTTTTATTAAGATTTGACCCATTATCAGTGATGATCTTATAAGGAATCCCATAACGACAGATGATATTGTGCTTGATAAATCGGGCAACCACCTGCTTAGTGACGTTTGCATAAGATGCAAATTCAACCCACTTGGTAAAGTAGTCTATGGCAACTAGAATAAATCGGTGTCCGTTGGACGTGGTTGGACCAATCTTTCCAATCATGTCAATGTCCCACATAACAAACGGCTAAGGAGAAGTCAAAACATTCAAAGGCGATGGTGGCACATGTACCTTATTAGCATACACTTGGCACTTGTAACAGATCCAGGCATGATTAAAGCAATCAACCTCCATGGTATACCAGTAATACCCAGCTCGCAAGATATTTTTAGCAACGGTATGCCCAGTAGAGTAAGTTCTAAATGAGCCCTAGTGCATCTCCTCGATGATCTTTGTAGCTTCATTCTTGTCAACGCATCTGAGCAACATCCCGTCATGATGTCTACGGTATAGCCCACCGTTACTGAAGAAGAATTTTTCCGAAAACCTTCTCAAGAACTTCTTATCCGTCACAGGAGCTTCCTCAAGATACTCTTGAGTTTTGAGGTATCTCTTAATGTCATGTGAAACAACCAGATGAACATCATCCGATAACTATATCAATGAAGTCGCCATCAAACATTTTTCATCTCGCAAAAGGAGAAAGGTGAACGCATCGTGTAACACCCCAATATTACCCAAGGTTTTAAATATGAAAATCATAGTACATTAAAATTTCATAAATTTAATACTGAGGCATCACACCTTCAAAAACAACTCACTTTAAACAATTTGTTTTAAAGCATAAATCTCGGATCAGAGCATCGTCAGAAAATACAAATTGGTTCATAAAGATCACAACATCTTCATTAATACACTTCCTCATCAAATCATGTTTTCATAAAGTATGATTCTTCCTTACAAAAGGGAAGTAACAAAAGAACAACAACAAAAACAACATAAATATTCCCCCCGAGTGCTACGTATCAGAGCAACATCGACTCAACTAAAAGCAGCTAAAATCTCTGTCTTCATAACTTGCACATTACCAATATAAAGGTAACGGCGAAACAAGTAAAGGGTGAGATACTCCAAAACATATAATTAAAGGCATGATAAATATATATAGTTTGGAATTATAAGCGATATAGATTAGCAAGTGCATTCCACCACATATCTAAATCTCACCTACTTTTATCGTTATTCTAAAGTGTTTAATCTACACTTAACCGCCTAAGCCTTATCGGCACAATTCATCACAACAACACATACACCTCCGTCACCACGAGATCGTCACAAGCTAATACATCGCTAGTTAACACGGCAATCATAACAACCACATCAACCAACAATATTAAACAATGCTAACAACATGAGCAACATAAACAATCATCACAAATTGGTAAAGCCCATCGTCGCTTTTGGCATAAAGCCCATCATCACTTTTGGCATAAAGCCCGTCATCACAAACATCATCACATCCTATTTGCATTATGCATTTCATCAAGTTAAATCATCGCAAAACTCATCATTTATATTCATCGCATATTTATCATGAAATTACCAATTCATATTCATTTCATGTTCATCATAAAGATCATCACCGAATAAAGCATCATATATCATCACAATCCAACATCATTCATCAATTAAAAACTCAACGCCAAACAACTCAAACATAAACATAACCGACTCCATGAGACACGACTATGTTATGCATGTGGTACCTGTTGCTTTGTCCATAAATAGGAACACTTGGCATAAAAGCCTCGTCGCTTGGCATAAAATCCCATCGTCGCCAATGCAATGTATGTGACTCGACAATAAACAACACAACACAAATCATCATCATCGCTCATCAAAATTGGCATAAAGCCCACATCGCCATAATTTATCCAAAACAAGATAAATATATCGTCGCATCATATTTGCATTATGCAAAACATCACCAATAATTCATCATCATCAAAAATCATGCATTCACAAATTGGAAGCCTTTATTAACAACATCGATGTAATCATCACATCATCATGTACAAAGACATATATTATTGCATCGCAAATTAACAAGTATTCATTAATAAATACACCGTCGCAAACGTTATATTTATTTACACCGCATCATTATCAATTAATTCACCAAATTCCAAAAACGGAAAAAATAGTCAAACACCTATAATCGTCGCGAAAGCCATTCCTAATAACCGGTATTAATCAAAATTATCAACCTCGAAATCAGATTGTCCATACGTGCCTTAAATCCACTAAAATGCAATCTGATTCAATTTAACCGTAAATTGGCCTATTTCGGGTCATCTCATAAAAACTCGTAATTTCTAAAAACTAACCTCACCACTACGTTCTACACGTCGAACTTAGCTAGCACGTCAATTTTTGTTGAATTCGGAGCAACTTGCTCCGTCGTCAAATTTACCAAAATCGGAAAATCGGAACATAATCGGGTTCTAAATTTAATCAGCTAACTTGTGTCCTAGTTATATTTTATTAATAAAAATCATCACTATGTGAAATTGTAGAAATTGGAACAAACAGAATGGAATTATGCAGATGACAGAAACAAGTTATGCAGAAAAACAGACATACAGCAAACAGCAAAACACAGTTTTCCCAAATCTCCTCGTGCCACCATGGGACGCACGTCCCAGCCACAAGAAAGAAGTGGAGGCGGGTGCCTCAAGAAGGGGACGGCCACCCCTCAGCATGAGGTGGGCGCCTCCCCCATCGTCTCCCTTCCCACTCTATTCTTCCCTGTAAACATGGATTTTTCCATTACAGAGAGTGTTCCATTTTTCTGGTTTTTAGGTTTTCTAGTTTTTCATTTTTCCATTCTTAATACTTCAAGTTTCTACAAGGTAACACCTAAAATACCTACCATCCATACTCCTAATTCAAACTTTCTAAACCACTCAACAATCACACATACAACTCATAAATCAACCTATCAAATTTTCCCCCAAATCCAAAATATAACTATCAAAACCTAACAATATGAGATGGAGAATCAAACCCCTTACCTCACAAGCTTGGATGACTCAAGATGCTCCAACAAAACCCCAAATCCATGCTTGCTCTTGCTCCTCTTCTTCTTCTTCTCCAAACTCTCTCTTTCTCTCTAGCTCCCAAGTTTGGCTTATGATGTTGGAAAGGGAAAGAAAATGAGGAAAATGGCTTTTATAAGTTATGTTTCTACTAGCTTCCTCTCTTGCTCTTGTTTGGCTTTGGTGTTTTATGTTGGAAGAAAAACAAGGAAAGTGTTTGGATGGAAAGAAAATGAGGAAAGTGGTTTTATGATAACCTTACTAGTAAACTAAGGTGTAAACCCAATTCTTCCCAATTAATCCTCACACTCCTAATTTATTCTTATAAATTAACACACTAATAATATCTACCAATATTATTAATTCAATCAATTAAAATAACTCTGGGGAATTAAATATCGGATCCGAATAATATTTTAGCGGACCGAACGGAACGTCGCCAAATATATTATCATATATATCGATTAATATATTTATTCTCGTTGCAAAATAAATATTGATCGGTAACTCGAAAATATTAATATAATATAATATTAATTAAAACAGGGCGTTACACATCGCGAAAACCTAAAAGGGATAAGACACAGTCTTGCAACCGAGAGATAGGGTAAGGGAATCTATTACGCAAAGGAAAGGTACTAGCACCCCACACGCCCATAGTACTCTACGGTATCCACTTCTAATTTCTGTCTAATGGGTGTGTTTATATGTGTTTACTATTGAATCACTATATCTGTATGCTAAACAAGAATGCATGTGAAAGAAAGGAAAATAAAGAAAACCACAGGGAAAAGAAGGAATTATTAAAAAGTTTGCTCGATCGAGCCCCTTGACAAGATGCCTACGTATTCCCACGTGCAATGAGAAAGTCAGAGTGCCGTAGTTTGGCTAAATTGTTTTGGTGGGTTATGTGTTTTTTACTTATGAAAAAGAGTTTTAAGCACAAAGAAAACCTGTAGGCAAAAAAGTATTTGCATTGGTTGGTTATTTTTACCTTTTGAAAAAGGAGTTTAAACCATTATTAAGTGTTTTGTTTTCAAAAGAAAAAGAAAGCAAGTTTTAGTTTTATTATATGCAAGTATGCAAAAGAAACTAGAAAACAAAAGTTGAACCTAGGGTTGAGGATGAGGGTATCTCTACCTATGTTAACATACAAAGGATGTGAATCCTAAAGTCTAGGCTAGAGAACCTGGAGAAAAGAGAAACAATTAACCAAGCACAATCCACAAGTAGAATTTCCCTAAACAGGTCTTTAAATAAACCAGAGGGGTTCCTGAACATGCTCCAACTACGAAAGCCCCTTCATGTATCTCTATTCCTACTTCTCATGGCAAGGAAAGCGGTAAAGCCCTACTTCTCATGATATTTAGGAAAGTTGTAAGAGAATGCAATAAACAGTGTATAAACTACCAAACGAATATATAATCTGAAGTGCACCACGAGCTAAGAAATACTCCAGAAAACTTCAAGTACTGCGGCCATGCAATAAAGAAATCCGGTGAGAAGTAAGCGGAGGCACAAATAGCATAACCAGAATGTGTGTCATACACATCTGAAACAACTACACCTGTGCAAGATAGTAATCCAGACAATACAAATAAAGGATATGCATCAATATGCAAGGTCAAGAATGTCTGTTTATACACATTCGACATGTACGCAATAAACCTGCAAGAGACTATCCAGATGATACAGACAAAGGGTGTGCATTGATATGCACAATCAAGAATGTGTGTCTATACACATTCAACGTATATCCCATGAACCTGCAGAAAAGACATTAGGACCAGAAAACGAGCAAACGGAAAATATGCGTGGGTATGCCAACACCGGAGAAATGTGTCGTAGGTATATGCAACACAGGCCCCTGCATGAAACAAAGCCCAAATAGCAGCTAGCCATGGCTAGAGCATTCACTATTTGGTGTTAGAATCAAGAAAAAACAGAAAAATACACCAGCACAGGCTGCGCTAAGCTGCTATCCGCGCTAAGCGCGACCTGTGATACAGTGAACTGACTTTTTAGTGTTTTTGGTATCGCAAATGTGCGGATAGCAAGAGTCGCCACCGACTTTTATTTTTATCCAATTAAGGGAAGGTAAAAGTACAGAAAAAGACCTTCGTTAGATTCTGAGTAAGGGAGAAGGTTATGAAAAGGGAAGGTATTAGCACCCCTTTCCATCCGTAGTTATCTACGGGCTCTTAGTTGCTCTTAGATCACTTTAAAATTGTGCTTTCTGTGTGTTTGACAAAAATGTTTTGAAAAGGCATTTCGCTTTGACTTTGTAATGATTCATGTAGGAATGTATACAAAGTGTTTGGAAATGTTTCATTTTGAAAAAAGTTTGAACTTTGACAAAAGTGTGTGGTGTGAAAAGTATTTTGTTTGAGCAAGCAACTAAAAGTCTTATTACCTACTCAGAATTGGTCGTTTTCGTATCGTTTTACTTTCCTTTAGAATAGCGCTATCCATACCATTAGTTGGTAGGTAACTCTATTTGTTGGATGTAGAAGGGACATTTGAAGGGACATCGGATGGTCATAGAAGGCAACTTGTAGGAAGTATCCTAGCACATTCGAAGGGACTATCATCATTTTTCGTAGGCGACAATCGAGGGTCAAGATCATGTATTCGGAGGCGACATTGTGGGTCTTATGATCTTTGTATCGAAGGGACTATGATGATTTGTTTGGAAGGCAACGGTGCTAGAATACCTCTACGTTCGAGGGACTTGACCATATTTGAATTCGTAAGGCAACGAGAGAGAATTACCCTAAGGGGTGCGTGTGTGAAAAGAGTGTGTTGATTTCAGATATGTTTATCTTTGAAAATTAGTGAGCTATGTTGATTATTATCTTGCCATACACGCCTAGTTACTAACAGTTTATAGGGTGCGGAAATTAAAATGCGGAATGTAAAGTGCGGAAAGGTAAATGTCCTACGCTATTACATGGCTTTGGGGCAGATACATAATTTAAACTTTGCGGAAGATAAAATCCTAATTTAAACTATTACATCCCATAAACAGTTACATTATTGGAAAAAATAAAATGATAAAGAAGAAATCGTCTGAATCGGATAAACCTGTAAAAGAATGAGAACTCGGAAAATACGAGATGAATCGAATAAGAGAAAAAATGGTAGAAAAATGCAAGTTTTAAAATAAGAAAAATATGACATGCTGGAAATAATATAAATATGCTAAAATAATTTTTTGGGATTTTTTGGATGCATTTTAATAATTAAAAATGAATTAAAAGTGATTTAAATGCAAAATTATGAATAAAAATAAATATGCATGCAAAATTGAATTTTTTAATTTTATAAATTAAATAAAGGTTTTCTGAAAATAAATGCAAAAAGAAAAATAATTTTTGGTAATTTTTTAATGCATAAATAAAAATATGAAAAGAAATTAAAATGATGCAAAATATTAAAAGAATTATAAAATATGAAAAATATTAAAAAGCTTGAGTTTGGAAAAAGGAAAACAAAACCAGGTCCTGATGAGGTTCGAACAGAGGACCTTTTGGAGCATCTTTCAATCCCAACGCCTTAACCACTGGGACAACGTGTCTTTGGTGTTTGAAAAACTGAAAATAATTCAATATAAATGATGATGCGTCAGGGATATATTTCAAACTGAGTCAGCCACGCGTGGACCCCAGTTGACTGGATGGACGAATCAGATTGCTTGCTTTCGCCACGCCTGCTTCACCGGATTCAACATCGGTCAACGACGCCGGAGCCCTAGCTCTGGTCGTCTTCTCCGATCGAGCAAAATCCAAAACCTGCAAAACACGAAAGATAAATGGCAAAGGAATACCCTACCCCCCTAAAGCGACCCTTGCGATTCCAATGGTGGCCTCAGTTTTCCCTAAAAATGCCTGTATAAGCCGGTTCGATCGAAACAGTTCAAGAAGCCCTAGTCATGGCAAATCGTGATTCTCACGTACAAGCTTTGAAACGATGACCCAGATCCATCATATGCAACCTCATGAACACAACCAAATCGTTAAAATCAATTGAAACCAACAGATAATAAAAATGCAAAATTCAAAAAGTTTTGAATATGTATGTATGTATATGCATCGATTCATCTTGTTTTGATCAATGATAAGAGTGTATACTTACTCAAACCTACCTCCTGAAGACAATGGGATGGTTTTTGATGGCTGAAAGTGGTTGGCAATTGAAATTCGATTTTCAAAAGTTTTGAGAAAAAATTGGCAAGAATAAGGGTTTGGCTTGAGCTAGGGTTTCGTGTCTGTGGCTTGGCATATTGCTGAGTATTTATAGAGGCATTTGAGAGAGGAAAAAGAGTGAAAAAAGATTGATCAATCAATGTGCAATATTTTCTCTTTAAAAATAAATCAAATCTTTGAAAAAAATTGATTTTCCTTCCATGTAAGAGGATAGCACGAATTTGGTAATTGCTATGGGCTATCTTGGACTCCAAGGAAGATATAAATCCAACCCATTTGAAAAAATATATTATTTTCATATTTTATATAATTTATTTTTGAATTAAATATTCTAAAATTCAAAGATAAATCATAAAAATAGAAAATCACGATGGCCAAGCATTTATGGGTCAAGAATAATGTCATGAACAAGTTTGGATCAAAAGATTTTAGGCCCATTTGGAAAATTTTGCATTTTGACCAAAATGTCCTTTTGTGCAATTATCCAAAATTGCCCAACTTCTGAATAGTGTATCTTGCTCAATTTTCCACATTTTTGAGTGTTCTTGGACTTTTTGGAAAGCTCTAAGAGTCCTCTAACTAACCTTTTTGGTCTCATATCAATTGGAGTTTCCATTCTCAATATCTCTTCAAAACAAAAGGTTGACTTTTTGTTGACTTTGAAAATGACCTGTAATGTTTTGAGCCATACCTCTCAAATGAAGCATTTTTTGGACATTCTTGTGAGACATGAAGTTGTAGAGAATTGAATTTCCTTCAAAACAAGAGGTGGTGGAAAAATTTCTGAGAAATTATGAAGAAGTTATGATCAGTCAAAGTTCAGTTGACTTTTCATCTAGAAACCCTAATTTAGAAAGTTTGACTTTTGAGCAAATCTTGAGTTTTCTTGATGAATCATGATCAACCCTTGATCAAATGATGAATATAACTTCAAAATGAGGATGTTGACAAAAAGTTATGAAGTTTCACTGTATGTTGACCACGATTGACTTTTGTCCAATCAACTAATTTTCAACCATCGAGCAATTGCACGAGGAAACTTGACTTGTAAGGCTTGAAACTTGACATGGAGAATCTTTGAAGAATATGAGGAGGCATGAAGACCATTGGAGATGTTGGAAGCTCATCTTGATCTGAGAATTACCAAACCCTAGTTTGGGTTGATTGTCTAGGAGAGAGCTTGTCTGATCAACTCTTGAGGAATCCTTGAGTACGGATGTATGAAATATCTTGAGAAGATGGAGGGCAAATTTTGGGGTATGACTGCCTGTTCAATCTTCTTCTTTGGAAGGTTAGATTGACACGCTTTGTCTTCGTGACTGAAGGTAGAAGATGATTGAACACTAACACACAATTTGCACTCGCTGTTGGCTGATGATGCGGGAATGGGCTTATAGATGCCATTTGGAGAAGTTGGGGACTTCACTGGGGAATGAGTCATACGCTAGACTCGGGATTTCTGTCTGAATAGGAGAATTATCGGGGATGGGCTTAAGATGCCATCTGGAATGATTGATGCTGGGGAGTGAGTCGTACGCTAGGCTCTGTAGACGTTTCTGGAAATGGGAGGAGCATGGAGATGGGCTTAAGATGCCATCTAGAGGGAGTCGTACGTTAGACTTCGTGCTCATCTTTGAATGAAGTTATTGGTTTGTATTGATTTTTAACCAAATATGCAGCATTCTGAAGGCGAAGAAATGTTGACAAGTAGTCGGAGATGGGCTTAAGATGCCATCCAAGGCAGGCGTCGTCAGCTAGACTCAGTGATTCTTATTGATAATAAGGAGGGATCAGAATAAATCTTCGTGCCGGTTATTCTGAGGGAGGTAGTAGTTGGCAAAATGTGGATATCTTCCCTGTTGTGCATCGGGTGTTGATCCATTGCCTGTTATCGGAGGATAACCAGGGGCGGTCTTTCAGATAGTTTTCCCGTCGATTCGGGGCTTAATCTTGGACCAGCTGTCGGAGGACAACTAGGGGTGGTCTTTCAGATAGTTTTCCCATTGATTCGGGGCTTAATCCTGGACCAGCTGTCGGAGGACAACTAGGGGCGGTCTTTCAGATAGTTTTCCCGTCGAGATTCGGGGCTTAATCTTGGACCTGTTGTCGGAAGTGACTTTCACCTGTTTTGGAAAAAACAAGAGAAACTTTGATAGAATATTTGTTAGTCTTATGCAAAGTATGATGCATGACAATGTATATGAATGACATATGCATGAATTATGACTTTATGAGTAATGTATGAATGATAGATGTTGTGGTATTTCAAAACATATCCATCTTGAAGAAGATGCGGATGTTCTGTTTGAGGATTCACTTCGCTTGGGGAATTGAGTAGGGAGAACCCGCTTTTGAAGGAGAAGAAAGATATCTGGACTCCTCCGATGCACTATCGACCAAGTCTTGGGCCTAGATATTGTTGAGGAAGGTAGATTGAGAAGCTCGTCGTCGGAGATCTCATACATAGACCTATTTGGGAGAGTGGGGAGGAAGTCCGTTGGGGATCTTGCATGTAGATCCTGTTGGGAAGAATTAGGAGGCGCTCTACTGGGGATGTGGAGTGTAGATCTCACTGTAGGGCGTTTGATGGTTGCTGGGAGACCGGGTTGGGGCCCGTTGGAATCTCTGACTGGGGAATAGGAGATGTAGATTCTCTCCGGTGTATTATCGGACCAAGTCTCGAGTCTGGATACCGCTGCTGGAGAAAAGGAGAATTGTTGAGAGATATCCGCTGGGGATAAACATCTTAGCCGGGGATGAAGTGTTACTGCTCGGAGACTGATGTAACATTTCTCGGTGAGTGGAATCTTGCTAGTGGATTAACATATACTCCGCTGGGGGAGGTTTAGTGAGTGACACCTCTGCGGGGATTATGTTCTGCGGGGGAATGTTTTTGGTGACCTTCGTCGTCATCTCAATTCCTGGAGCCTGTAGTAATTACTTTGCATGTTCTCTTTTCGTATGTTTGCGATTAGATTCTTATTGTCACATGCGTATAGTCATTCAAAACAAACGTTGGACTTATTGCAAACGACAACAACAAAATTGTCGAGAGAAAAAGCTTGCGTTTATTTGAAAGGTGGCGTATGGCCAAGTGGTTTTACACAAGAAAGGTAAAAGCTATGCGGAAACAATCTCGTTAAGTTCCAACTATGCTAGTACTCATATATTTCGACTATCTCATCTCCTTCTGTTAGAAAGTGAGTAGGTGATCTTAGCCATTTGAATCTTGAATCTTGATAGTAGTCTAGAAGCAAGTGATCGGAAAAGACATAGTCGTGCGCTTAAATCTAACTTTTGCCTAGACCGCCCTTTGGGTTTTCGGTCTGGGATACCCTTTTTGCCCAAGCCGCCTTTTCGGGTTTTCGACTTGCCGGGTGTACATGTTTTGTATATATCCTTAACTTTTGCCCAAACCTCTTTGGTTAGCGGGATGCCCTTATTTTTGCCTAGGTTAAATCGACCTAGCGGGTCTATTTCATCGTAGTATTTTTGACTATGTCTACGTTCACGGGGTGTGGGATGTCTTCACCATCCATGGTGCTAAGTATCATAGCTCATTGGAAAACCTTGTCTTGACTACAAATGGTCCCTCGTGGGTGGGAGTCCATTTGCCCACAGGATCACCTTGTGGAAGAATGATGCGCTTGACTACTAGATCACCGACTTGGTAGACTCGGTGCTTGACCTTCTTGTTAAATGCTCGATCATTCTTCGATAGATCATCCATGGCAAATGGACGAGTCGTTCTCATCAATCAAGTTAATCGGTCGGCGATGCAGACGATCGTCTTCGCAACTTCTGCGTCTGGAGGACTACGGTTGAGGGTATCGAACCTCGATGGGTAAGGCGGCTTCCATACCGTATCTGAGAGAGAAGGGGTTGCCCTGCGGGATATTCACGAGTCTCAAGATACCTCTTCACGTTATAGTACCAAGGTTTCTCTTACGTATCAAGCTCATAGCAATATGTTGGTTTGTCAAACTTCTCAATGATGATGCAGGGAGCCTCGTTGTCCCATCGACTTTGAACATAGGCGACATAGTAGCCAATCGTCATCGTGATTCTCTTCGCGGAATGTGATTGAAAGTAATCTCTTTGAAGTAGGGTTAAACTCGAACATGCTCTCGATCTGGAATGAGATTTGGATGCTTCGTATCCACTGCCCATGTCGGTGATCACTAAAGTGAGTCTCCATATACTTGCAAGAACTTGATTCTTAAATCAATAGCGACTTTGATACCCATGATGCGCTTCATATTCGCCATGTTGTTCGTACCTGAAACATAATCTGGCGGTGAAAGGCGTATGTCGCTGTGTGGGGATGTAATGATGGCGCCAATGCCATTGCCAAGTGCGTTGAGGCTCCATCAAAGACCATGGTCCATCGGGATCCTTGTTCGAGTCCTTCGTTTGGGCACAGTTCTTCCTGTCGATGACTAGTAAAACATCTTCATCGGAAATTGAGCGCATAGGCGATAGTCATCTACGGCGATGAGCCAAATGATCGGCTACTACACTTCCTTTGATCACTTTACGAGAAGTGTCTTGGATGTCGATTCGGTCAAGATCATTTGCCATCTTGCTATTCTTCTGAGAGGCTGGTTTCTCAAATATGTATTTTATCGGATCCATCTTGAAATCAACAAAGTAGTGTGAGTCAACATATCTTGTCTTAGTCGTGAGCATGAAAGCGTTGCAAGTTTTCTCGGTGTGAGTATCTTGTTTCACGATCGGTAAACTTTTTGCTAAGGTAGTATATTGTATGCTCTTTTCGGCCAGACTCGTCATGTTGCCCCAACACACACCCCATTGAATTCTCTAGCACTGTCAAGTACATGATAAGAGGTCTTCTTTCGGTGGGCGGCATCAGGATGGGAGGATTCTGTAGGTACTCCTTGATTTTGTCAAAAGCGATCTGGCAATCGTCATTCCATTCCGCTACTTGATCTTTCTTTAGTAACTTGAAGATTGGCTCACAAGTAGCAGTTAGATGTGCAATGAACCTGGCAATGTAGTTCAATCGGCCCAAGAAACCTCTGACTTCTTTCTCGGTGCGGGGCGCTGGCATCTCCTGAATAGCTTTAACCTTAGCAGGGTCAACCTCAATACCTTTACCACTGACAACAAAACCTAGGAGTTTTCCGGATCTGACTCCAAAGGTGCGGTTGTTAGGATTAAGTCTCGATCATGCTTCTTCAACCTATCAAGCAGTTTACGCAAATGATCAAGATGTTCTTCTTGATCGTGATCGAGCTATCATGTCGTCGGCGTAGACCTCTATCTCGTGATGAATCATGTCATGAAATAATGTCACCATACGCGATAAGTGGCACCAGCGTTCTTGATCCGAGCGGCATAACCTTGTAATAGAAAGTGCCTTGTGTATAGCAAAGTAGTCTTCTCCATGTCTTGAGAGCCATTTTGATCGATTATAACCGGAGAAACCATCCATGAAGGAAAACCTTATCTTGGCGGTGTTGTCAACGAACATCAATATGAGGAAGTGGAAAATCGTCTTTCGGACTCGCTTTGTTCGGATCTACGTAATCCACACACATTCGTACCTTGCCATCCTTCTTGAGCACGGGTACTACATTACAACCTTGTGGATAGGAAGTAACAACTAAAAGGCGTTGAGCGCTTCATAACCCGGCTTTGATTTTCTCGACATCTCGGGACGCATCACGAACCTTCTATTTCTTTGGGAGAAAACCTTCTTTTGTTGGCAATCGGTGTACCACAATATCAATGTCTAAACCGGCATGTCTTCGTATGACCAAGCAAAAACCTCAATATAGTCTCGTAGCATCGAACCAACCTTTCTTTAACTTGTTCTCAAGACCCGCTCCTATCTTGATCTCTTTCTGTCTTCGTCGGTACCAAATTCACAACCTCAACTTGCTCTTCGTGTGGTGTATAACTTGCTCCTCTTCTTAGCGTTTGGCAAGTTCTCACGGCACTTCACAATCTTCCTCACTTTCGTCTTGACTTGGTAGATCGGATTATCGAAGTCATATTTAGCAATAGTATAGTGTTATTAACGAGATTCGGAGTGATTCTGCGTATCACGTGGGTGTGTGTAAGAAACACATAGCTTTTGAAGGGGTGATAAAGTAAAGAAAGAAAACAAACAATTGAATGCAAAAGTCCAACGAATTTATTGAATGAAAAGCGCAAGAGATAATAACCCTCATAAGCGAGCCATGATGCCGGGCAGGCACTAGGCTTTCAAAGTTTATTGTTCAAAACATAAGAAATCGAAAAGCAAAACAAAACAAGAGCAATTACTCGACTAAAGGAGATTGGTATGGCGTCTTGATCTTCCAATTGCGAGCCCATGATCGGGTTGGGAAGATCCACTTGCGATGTCGAAGTCGTTATCATTGTCTTCTATAGCATGGATTCCACTCGGCGGATGCGGAAGGAAGTTGGCCGACACGTTCGCGGCGTATCATCTTGACCCTTGCGGTGAAGCCTAAACCGGTCTTGTCGGTTTGAAAGGGAGATCGGGGGCTGACCCCAAATAGCACTACCACCTTCTTCAAGCGGCTTGAGCATCTTTCGGTGAGGCCATCCTAGGCGGAACTTTAGCAACTCGGGGGCGGGAGAGTCAGCGGGCATGACTCGGGTATTGTTTCAAAAGCTTGGGAGTCTCAAAGAATTCACCTTCCATCTCAAGGTATCGGAATGATATAGATGGTGACCATATACTCTTCTTCACCACATACTATAACAACCCTCCCTTTCACTGGGTACTTCAGCTTCGGATGTAAGGTAGAGGTATGACTTGTCCCATGTATCCAAGGCGTCCAAGTAGGCAAGAATAAGGCTGGACGGATGTCCATGACAATGAAAGTGGATTCAAAGTCGGGAACCGACTTTAACAGGAGTGAGCTCTCCAATCTGTTAGCTTAGAACCATCAAAAGCTCTCACAATTATATCCTTTGGGTCTCGAACCAACCCTTCGATATCAAGTCGATCAAAAGCGGTCTTTGGTAGGATGTTGAGCGAGCGGTATCCACAAAACATGAGATAATGTAGTGCCCTTGCATTCACAGAGATGTGCAAGGCTTTGTTGTGTTCTTTCCGGCGGGAGTTAAATCGACATCGAGAAACCTAGGCCGTTGTTGGTAGCCGGGCTAGCAATACAAACTTCAAAGCGGTGGGTAGTAGTGTCTTGCGGTACATGAGCATTCTTGAAACTTCACTAAAGCATTAGCATGAGCCTCGGAGCACAGAGCGAGCAAGCATGGATATCTTGGGGATGATCTGTCCCATTGTTCCACTACATTGTAGTCACTCTTCTTGATAATCTTGAATTTCCTCCATTTCTGTTTGGAGGTGTTTGATAACTTCCTTTGGTACTTCTAGTGACGGGATGAGTCTTTGGTTCTTTCCTCTAGCTTGGGAGTGGATTGAATAGGCGGAATGCGTTGGAGTCGCGGTGTCTTTTGGAGGAGAGATATGAGAGAATACCCTTCGGTTACGGTCACCTTACTAGATCCGGTGATGTTGTCAATGTCGGGAATGGTAGCTTCATGTAAGATCTTCAATGGTCGAGAGGGTCTTGCTTGGCGCCATGATAGTAAATATCGACTCCATAATTCTAAGGGATAGCCTTGTCGGAGGAATATGGGCTGGTCTTGAGAAGTAATAATGAGAGGTGCCACTCTAGGCACGGGATCGTGAGAGGAAATCCTTATTGTGTTAACATCGGCATAGTCTTAGGAACTCGTCACCCCATCCGATCGCCTTAACATCTTCAATAGGAATCTTGTAACTTTCGGGAGCGTGTACTTCACCATATAATCATACTTTCCACTTGGCTGCCCCAAGGTATCCCACACAGATAGTGCGGTTTCATTCGCATTGTCAATCTTCAACTTAGACATTTCTTCACTGACTTACACGGTGGTTTGAAATAGTATCTCACGGTTATCCATCATGCCTTGAACCGTCTTCTCAACCAAGCACAACCATCGGTGCGGATGGGCACCAGCGCAATTCTCGGGCATCACGGATTGACACGGCTTGTAGCAAATTCTTCTTATCATCGGAGGAATGGTCAAGTCATCTATGTTGAAAACATAAGTATCATCCAACGACATTGGAACTCTTGTCATGATTAGGCATAGGCGCGTTGATCACATTGGTCTCAGCGGAGGATCAAATTCAATGCTTAGCTTCAATCATATCTTGAATCTTGTTCTTGAGCCCAACAATCATCGATTACTATGTCTGGGCTATTGGAATGGTAAGCACACTTAGCATTAGGATTGTATCTCGGAGAGGAGGTATTGACATTACGAGGAGGATCCCTCAAGGTAATCGCTTTCAACATGTGTTGCAAGGCTTGCGACAATGGCATGTTGATCTTAAAGCATCTTCGTGGCGCGTTACGGTTCACATACGTTGTCTCGCGAGGTTGTCTTGATGTAGGATTGGAATCTGGCCCCACAGTTAGCGCGATCGGTCTTGGCTCGGCTTTTCGACCATACGACATTGGCTTCTTTCTTACCACCAAAGATCTCTTGCGTTTGAAGATGTCTCTATCGAATCTTTCCACTCTTGATGCCGCTTCAATCGCTCTTTGTTAAAATCAGCTCGGTGAATCCGGTGAAGAGTTTCAATCGGATGATTGAAGAATGGGCTGTCGGTGTTCCCATGAACATATCAACCAACTCCTATTGGACAAGGGTGGTTGCTCTCACTGCTAGGTCTCTCCATACGAGCATACTCCTTGAACTTCTCGTCACGACCCATAGACATGCTTTGTAGTTGCATGCGGTGGGTGTCAATTCAACATTGTACTCATATTATGCGTGAAAGCATCGGCTAAGTCACTCCAATACGGATACGGTCATTCTCTGGTGATAGTACCATTCCAGCGGGTTCGGACAAACTCTCTTGAAAATAGTGCATCCACAACTTTACGTCATCAGTGTGGGGATTGATCTTCTGGACATAAGACTTCAAATGCAACTTAGGGCAAGACATGCCATCGTACTTAGCAAAAGTTGGAACTTTGAACTTAGGAGGAATCACAACACCAGGGACAAGACTCGGTCATCAAAATTCAGCCGGACATCTTGAGTTTTCCGGCATTGAGATGGTCTTCAAGCTGCTTGTACTTGTCATCTTCATCAGAGTATTGGCCATCATCATAGTTTTTCTCAGGCTCATGCTGACTACCTTCACCATCACCCTTGTTACTTTGCTCATCCTCCTTCTTGACACTTCCTTCAGAGAGCTCAATTCGACTAACCATTCTAGGACCTCCTTTGTAGCGTCTGCCCATATTGAGAAGATCAACAACCTTCTTGTTTACATTGATGAGCTTCTTGGATCTTCTTGGCCTTGGACCAAGTGGTGAACATCTCTTTGGCCAGGCATTACGAGCTTGGAGATCTTTGTGATTGTTCAAGAGCCATTTCTACTAAAATAAATAGCGAGCAAATGAGAAAACCAATCTTCAATGTACAGTGATGCAATGTTATGCTATGCTATCACGATGTTTATCGAATGCAATGCAATGTTTTCAAGGACCTTAGAGATTTAAATTTGTTAAACAAGCAATGAACAAACATTTATTAGTACTCTTTTATTATTCTTTTTCTTTTTAAGTACAAAGGATAGTTCAAGACAGATAAAAGAAAACATATAAATCCTAAAGCTCTAAGTCTCCCATGGGCGCTTCCTTTTGATGCCGATGTAGGCGTTGATGTTTCGCTCCTCGTGAAGTAGCTTGGTCAACTCTAACACTTTCTTCTCACTTGCATAACACTGAGCTTCAAAGGTATCCCTCTCTTCCTTGAGTTGAATCCAGGATCTCTTCAAGTCTTCAAAATCGGTAGGCATGTCGGGATGGAGAACGATTATAGAAGTCGTCACCTATAGACAGGTTCCATAATTCTTGGTAAAGCAGTGAATGGCATCATGAGGTGTTGAGCTCGAGCTCGCACCCATTTGAGGTAAGGTTCCCAAGGAATGGAGTTCTGGTGCCCCAAAGTCTTGGTATTAGTCTTCTTTACCATGCCCCAAGCATGTATGAACCTTCGTCGGTAATTATGGAGATCGTGATTGTAATCGAACATAATGTCTTGGAGAAGCATATCATGCGGACCATCTCTTCGAGCAAAACCAAACTGACGTAGAGCTAGAGAAGGGTTGTAGGAAATACCTCCCCTTATACCAAGTAGTGGTACATTAGGGAATTCTCCACAACGCTCAATGAAGGTGAAGTCCTTTTGAGAGAAAAGACTCCAACGGATATCTGAATGAGAGAGTGACATCAATCTTTGAGACCACTTCATCCTTTGCTCGTTCTTCAAAACTGATGGAGGAAGGTGCGAAATAAACCACCTTGAAAGTAATGGTATGCAACACATGAGAGTTCCTTGTCTCTTAGTAGTACGAGTGTGGAGAGAATGTAGGATGTCTCCAAGTAAAGTAGGCACTGGATTGCGGGTAAGAAACAACTTGATGGCGTTGACATCTATGAATTGATCCGAGTTAGGGAATAGAACCAAACCATAAATTAGCAAGGCTACCATATCTTCGAATGCATGGAAACTCATAACTTTGAGGAATTCTCGGGCTTTCTTAATTAGGAACTTGGCAAGTAAATCCTTAACTCCACTTCTGGTTTCCCAATTGGCTTCAATGTCGGGCGCTTAAGATGTAAGCGGATCGATGTCTTCGTACTTAGGAACCTTTTCCAAACCGGTGAATGGCATTTGGTCAAAATAGTATCCCAAGTAGCAGAATTCTTCAAGGTAGGAACCAACGAAAATCAGGAATGTAAAGCAATGGTGTTTCGGAAGAAGCGGAATAGGACATGCATCATATCTTCTTCAAAACCGGAGATAACCAAATCAAGTAGATAACCATGTCTTTGATGGTGAGCATGGTCGGGAATTTCGAAACCAATTCTTTGGTGAGAAGGTATACCCATGAAGTTGATTCGGATAGTCTTTCTAGAAGCCATAATACCCTACAAAGCAGCAAAGATAAATCCTAGGTCCTTGAAATAGTTAGAAATGATATGCAATGCAAATGATGTCATGATGTCATGTTTGGCACACAAACAATTCACACAATGAGCCTAGGTTTAAGGCTTGCATGAGGTATAGGTGATTACCCACCAAAAGTTTGAGTTGGTTCATCTGTCTATATAAGTAAGGGTTCTAGGAATCTCACATCATTGATCTTTCTCGTAGGCGTTTATCTCAATCGACTACCAAGTGGTCGACCGAAAATATCCCAAAGTCGATCTCAATGGCGTAGCATCGGTATCAACCAACCTTAATGCGCACCAAAGCGCCATCTCACTACCTTCTAATGGCCAAGATGGGTCAATTAAGGTTCTAAAAGTTTAGTTAGTGCTTGATGACACCAGAAGCCAAATACTATCCTCAACTTGGAAATGAAGAGTATCGGGACATCCAAGTGTCACACTAACGTAGCCATCATGTTGACCGTTTTGATATCGTCTAGCGGTCGCGACGATTTATTGCTACTTACCTAAAGGAAACCGGATCCGGTGTAGGATCCCCAACAATATAATACCCAAGCAACCCTTAAAGATAAAGCAAGCAAGTCAAACAAAAGCAAAGGTGATCTAGAAATCCTTAAGGCATTCTCTCTTTAGGGTGTGTCCCAGTAGTCGATTACGTGATACGGTGAACCGACTTTTAGTGTTTTGTATCGCAAATGTGCGGATAGCAAGAGTCGCCACCGACTTTTATTTTATCCAATTAAGGAAGGTAAAAGTACAGAAAAAGACCTTCGTTAGATTAAGTAAGGAGAAGGTTATGAAAAGGAAGGTATTAGCACCCTTTCCATCCGTAGTTATCTACGGGCTCTTAGTTACTCTTAGATCACTTTAAAATTGTGCTTTCGGTGTGTTTGACAAAAATGTTTTGAAAAGGCATTTCGCTTTGACTTTGTAATGATTCATGTAGGAATGTATACAAAGTGTTTGGAAATGTTTTGTTTTGAAAAGAGTTTGAACTTTGAAAAAAGTGTGAGGTGTGAAAAGTATTTTGATAGAGCAAGCAACTAAAAGTCTTATTACCTACTCAGAATTGGTCGTTTTCGTATCGTTTTACTTTCCTTTAGAATAGCGCTATCCATACCATTAGTTGGTAGGTAACTCTATTTGTTGGATGTAGAAGGGACATTTGAAGGGACATCGGATGGTCATAGAAGGCAACTTGTAGGAAGTATCCTAGCACATTCGAAGGGACTATCATCATTTTTCGTAAGGCGACAATCGAGGGTCAAGATCATGTATTCGGAGGCGACATTGTGGGTCTTATGATCTTTGTATCGAAGGGACTATGATGATTTGTTTGGAAGGCAACGGTGCTAGAACACCTCTACGTTCGAGGGACTTGACCATATTTGAATTCGTAAGGCAACGAGAGAGAATTACCCTAAGGGGTGCGTGTGTGAAAAGAGTGTGTTGATTTCAGATATGTTTATCTTTGAAAATTAGTGAGCTATGTTGATTATTATCTTGCCATACACGCCTAGTTACTAACAGTTTATAGGGTGCGGAAATTAAAATGCGGAATGTAAAGTGCGGAAAGGTAAATGTCCTACGCTATTACATGGCTTTGGGGCAGATACATAATTTAAACTTTGCGGAAGATAAAATCCTAATTTAAACTATTACATCCCATAAACAGTTACATTATTGGAAAAAATAAAATGATAAAGAAGAAATCGTCTGAATCGGATAAACCTGTAAAAGAATGAGAACTCGGAAAATACGAGATGAATCGAATAAGAGAAAAAATGGTAGAAAAATGCAAGTTTTAAAATAAGAAAAATATGACATGCTGGAAATAATATAAATATGCTAAAATAATTTTTTGGGATTTTTTGGATGCATTTTAATAATTAAAAATGAATTAAAAGTGATTTAAATGCAAAATTATGAATAAAAATAAATATGCATGCAAAATTGTATTTTTTAATTTTATAAATTAAATAAAGGTTTTCTGAAAATAAATGCAAAAAGAAAAATAATTTTTGGTAATTTTTTAATGCATAAATAAAAATATGAAAAGAAATTAAAATGATGCAAAATATTAAAAGAATTATAAAATATGAAAAATATTAAAAAGCTTGAGTTTGGAAAAAGGAAAACAAAACCAGGTCCTGATGAGGTTC
This sequence comes from Vicia sativa, assembly GCA_021764765.1. Lineage (NCBI taxonomy): Eukaryota > Viridiplantae > Streptophyta > Magnoliopsida > Fabales > Fabaceae > Vicia > Vicia sativa. The sequence goes on along the minus strand of CM038797.1, from coordinate 68,850,326 downwards.
GAACAGAGGACCTTTTGGAGCATCTTTCAATCCCAACGCCTTAACCACTGGGACAACGTGTCTTTGGTGTTTGAAAAATTGAAAATAATTCAATATAAATGATGACGCGTCAGGGATATATTTCAAACTGAGTCAGCCACGCGTGGACCCCAGTTGACTGGATGGACGAATCAGATTGCTTGCTTTCGCCACGCCTGCTTCGCCGGATTCAACATCGGTCAACGACGCCGGAGCCCTAGCTCCGGTCGTCTTCTCCGATCGAGCAAAATCTAAAACCTGCAAAACACGAAAGATAAATGGCAAAGGAATACCCTACCCCCCTAAAGCGACCCTTGCGATTCCAATGGTGGCCTCAGTTTTCCCTAAAAATGCCTGTATAAGCCGGTTCGATCGAAACAGTTCAAGAAGCCCTAGTCATGGCAAATCGTGATTCTCACGTACAAGCTTTGAAACGATGACCCAGATCCATCATATGCAACCTCATGAACACAACCAAATCGTTAAAATCAATTGAAACCAACAGATAATAAAAATGCAAAATTCAAAAAGTTTTGAATATGTATGTATGTATATGCATCGATTCATCTTGTTTTGATCAATGATAAGAGTGTATACTTACTCAAACCTACCTCCTGAAGACAATGGGATGGTTTTTGATGGCTGAAAGTGGCTGGCAATTGAAATTCGATTTTCAAAAGTTTTGAGAAAAAATTTGCAAGAATAAGGGTTTGGCTTGAGCTAGGGTTTCGTGTCTGTGGCTTGGCATATTGCTGAGTATTTATAGAGGCATTTGAGAGAGGAAAAAGAGTGAAAAAAGATTGATCAATCAATGTGCAATATTTTCTCTTTAAAAATAAATCAAATCTTTGAAAAAAATTGATTTTCCTTCCATGTAAGAGGCTAGCACGAATTTGGTAATTGCTATGGGCTATCTTGGACTCCAAGGAAGATATAAATCCAACCCATTTGAAAAAATATATTATTTTCATATTTTATATAATTTATTTTTGGATTAAATGTTCTAAAATTCAAAGATAAATCATAAAAATAGAAAATCACCATGGCCAAGCATTTATGGGTCAAGAATAATGTCATGAACAAGTTTGGATCAAAAGATTTTAGGCCCATTTGGAAAATTTTGCATTTTGACCAAAATGTCCTTTTGTGCAATTGTCCAAAATTGCCCAACTTCTGAATAGTGTATCTTGCTCAATTTTCCACATTTTTGAGTGTTCTTGGACTTTTTGGAAAGCTCTAAGAGTCCTCTAACCAACCTCTTTGGTTTCATCTCAATTAGAGTTTCCATTTTCAATATACCTTCAAAACAAAATATTGACTTTTTGTTGACTTTGAAAATGACCTGTAATGTTTTGATCCATACCTTTCAAATGAAGCATTTTGTGAACATTCTTGTGAGACATGAAGTTGTAGTGAATTGAATTTCCTTCAAAACAAGAGGTGGTGGAAAAATTTCTGAAAAAGTATGAAGAATTTATGCTCAGTCAAAGTTTGGTTGACTTTTCACTAAGAAACCCTAATTTAGCAAGTCTGACTTTTGAGCAAATCTTGAGTTTCCTTGATGAATCATGATCAACCCTTGATCAAATGATGAATGTAACTTCAAAATGAGGATGTTGACCAAAAATTATGAAGTTTGACTGTATGTTGACCACAGTTGACTTTTTGTCCAATACAACTGATTTTCAACCATCTGAGCAATTGCTTGAGGAAACTTGACTTGTAAGGCTTGAAACTTGACATGGAGAATCTTTGAAGCATATGATGAGGCATGAAGACCATTGGAGAAGTTGGAAGCTCATCTTGATCTGAGAATTACCAAACCCTAGTTTGGGTTGATTGTCTAGGAGAGAGTTTGTTTGATCAACTCTTGAGGAATCCTTGAGTATGGATGTATGAAATATCTTGAGAAGATGGATGGCAAATTTTGGGGTATGACACGACCCAAACAGAGGCCAACGCGCGTAGCATGCCCCGGACCGCGCTAAACGTGACCTGCAAAACAAAAGTCAGTAAATTTGGCGCTTAGCGCATTCCTGGTGGCGCTAAGCGCGGTCTACAACCTGCAAAAAATGTTGTTTTCGGTCCGAAATGCCTGTCCAGGATGCTTTCATAATAAAATCCGATCCATACTATTATGCAACTATTCCAGTGCTCATGTATGCGATGTTATGCATGGACATCTAAAGACCGCGAGTTGACACAACGGTTTCGGTGCTCATATGCGCAATGCCGTGCATGAATATGTGTGGAATGCAAGGGATGGTACGAATAACTCCAATACTCATGAATGCATGAACATATAGGGAATGCAAATGAGGATACAAATAGCTCCAATGCTCATGAATGCATGAACATATATGGAATGCAAATGAAGATGCAAATAGTTCCAATGCTTATGAATGCATAAGCATATAGGGAATGCAAATGAAGATACAAATAGTTCCAATGCTCACGAATGCATGAACATATATGGAATGCAAATGAAGATGCAAATAGTTCCAATGCTCATGAATGCATAAGCATATAGGGAATGCAAATGAAGATACAAATAGTTCCAATGCTCATGAATGCATGAACATATATGGAATGCAAATGAAGATACAAATAACTCTTATACTCACGAATGCATGAACATATATGGAATGCAAATGATGAATCCTAAGATCCTCATATGTATGGTTATGCATGAACGTGCTAAGAGTATAATGTGAAATCAAAATTCATATGCTCATCTGCAACGCTAAATACGAACATGTAGGGAATGCAAGCAATCAACCACTCTAATGCATATAATGCAAGCCGGCGCATGAATATGCTTATGATGCAAATTGTGTCAACAACCTAATGTCCCACGTGTAAAGCAAAGACACGAGCAAAGCATGTCACAATGAAATAAGGAATATTCGTGTCAAGGCCTAATTGCACATTAACACAAACACTTGGAATGCATATGCATGAACTATGTACAATGCACAATGTACTTAATGAACAAAATGCTTTGGAAATTACATGTCGATACACCACAAATGCAAACTATACCTTAGTTCATCACGTGTCAATGCAACTCAATCAAACTAAATGCCTTCCGATGCATGAACATGTGTTAAACGATGCAAGATGCATGAGTTTGTGGCCAGAATGCAAAGAGAATACAAATGCATTTATGCTATGTACAAAAATCTTCACACCAACACCAATAACGTTGCAAAATCCAATTCGAAACAAAGAATTCAAGCATGAAGGTTCAAGAATTAGAATCTACAAGGAATTTGCAAGTGATAACAGTGTTCAATTTCAAGAAAAGCTAAAAGTTAGAAATAGCTTAAATTAAGTGCTTAATTGACCTAACACTTGTCATACCCCAAATTTTGACCTAATATACCACCTTACATTTGCATCATTGCACAACTAACAGTTCAAACAACATTAATCGGGTGTAGCATTCACAGGTCAAAATTAGGGTTTCATCAGATTTTCATCTGATTCAAGAGCTAACCAATTAGGGTTTGAGATTTTCTCATCTTATTTGATCTATCTTGATCAAATCATCAACCTTCAATCCTCAGATATCAAATTTTCTCACAGATCAATCGAGGATCGACCAATTAGGGTTTTGATCGGGCATGAGAATTCTCTGACTTTTTGAACAAGAAATAACTTTTTTGGATAGAGATTGGTCATTATATCTTAGATACAACATCTTGACCTAATTTTTGGATTCAAAACATCACGAGAGTTCACGAATTCATCGATCGTTTTGAAACATCGATGAAATTTCATCTGCAGAAAAGTCAAACTTTGACTTTTGGTCAAATTTTTCAAAACAAAACTTTTTCCAAACATCAAAATACTTCAAATGATCCATCATGATCATAAAAAAATCAAAGAATTTGAAAAGTCAACAAAAAGTCAAAAGTTTTTATACTTAGAAATTTTTCTAAGTGTTGAAATTTCTTACTTTTTCCAAACTTCAAGCCATTTTTTCACCAAGTTCCAATTTGAATTTGAAAATACTCAAAACATGAAAGTTGTAGCTTGTGGAAAGATCTTTCCAAAATGTCCAAGAAATCTCAAATCCATGGATTCTAGCTATACTTTTGAAATTGAAACATAAGGCTCCATGAAACTTGATTTTCAAAGATCAAAACATCAAATTATAGGTCATTTTTGTGTTTCTTCATCTAGAAGTTTTCTAACCTTGCCAAGTGGATGGATGAACTGATAAATATCAGCCTAGAGTGATAATTGAAAGGATTGGATCAAAATGTAAAAATATAGCACATGGTAAAAAAAGGAACCTTCATTTTGCTTTACAAAAGACTTTCTTGCCCCTTAAGCTTTCTTTGAATTACCAAATGCCATGTCCTTCTTGCCTAACATTGAAGTCCTAATTGGCCTATAAAAGGATCACATTTCAAGCCTAAATCAATACCAAAAACAATACAAATTCATGCTTTCTTTCACTTTCTTGAAAATCAAGTAATATAGTGCAAATTGAGAAAACATAGCATTTTCAATTTGAGCTAAAACCATGATGAAATTTGGTGTCATACATGTTGCATAATCACTATCAAACTTGTTACAAGCTTAAAATCAAATTGAACTAAGCTTAAAATCAGTTTTCATTTTCATATTTTCAAAACTTGCAAAGCGCCATAGGATTCGAATCGAAGTTTGGTTGGATTAATTGTGTTGTGAGCATCCTAACACCTTCCATGAACATCATATGAGTGAGCCAAAACAAGAACAATCATACGTAACACGATTTACTTGAAATCCAGTTGCCATTTTTGAACTGCGGTCGACTTGGCGGGATGATCGAGATGAATCCATGATCGCGAGACCACTCACATAGCTTCCTTACATGCCGTTGGAGCTCACACAATCAAGAAACAACAAGCTGGAAACACGTTTGCCCGAATTCGATTCTCATTTTCCCAGGTATGAACACGAACTTGGTTAGCATGATTCTTTGATTCTTTTGACAAAACTCTTGGCCAATTGTTTTACGCACTCATAACGATCCTTAACCCTCAAAAATCCAAGAATCATCAACATACATCATTTAATTTGAGATTTTCAGATTAGGGTTCTTCGTGTTTTTCAAAACCTAAATCGTTCTAGACTGAATATAAATGAAATTAACAACCATATTCATGTTCGTGGTGCAAAATTGATCAACTTTGATGTTTACATCATTGAATTTCATGGAGAAAGCGAAGATTTTAGGTTGGATTTGGTGAAAATCAAAATGCAAGCCCAGAAATTCGCGCGTGTTCTTCATTGTTCTTCATTTTCAAATTTTTAAACTTTCCACTCTTATGTTAACACGTGTGTTAGTCCACTGAACACAGATGCACGTTTGGTCTAGTGGTTCCTGGCTTGGTCTTAAGTCTTCTTGCCACGCGTCCACTCAATGGTCATGGGTTCAACACCCATCAGGACCATTTTTCACTCTTTTTTACAAACTTCCAATTTTTTCATGTTTTTTTTATCAAACTTTCAACATTTTTTTTGACCAATCAAAACTTCTCATTTTGAGATGATTTTTTAAACACTTGTCAATAAATACATCTATTTTGTGATAGTGCAAAATTTTCGAAAAAACTTTCATCGATTAAATTTTAATCGGAAAGCGCGTTACGAACACTTTTCAAACCTCCTTAAAGGTGAATTTTTCAAGTTTTCGACTTCCGATTTTTTTCAAAAAACTTTTCATAAATGAACAAACATTTTCAAAACATTTTCAAATCATTTTTCAAAACATTTCATCAAACTTGCATCTTTTACCATGATCAATCCGATTTAAAGCGATAAAGCGATTTCGTCTTCTCTCGAATTTCTCGATCGATCATGGGCCACCCTTATGGTGTAAGTCCCAATCCTTTATGTACATATTTAATTTTACTTGTACATACTCAAATCATCATTGTTAATATTCAAACATAAACAAATTTCTTTCGTTTTCATTCGTTTGTTTATCTTGAATCCATTGGTTCTAAAGGAAGGTTTCTTGGCGAAATTTCTTTTTGACCAATGGGCCTCCATCAGTGTAAGTCCCATAACATTCTTTTATGTACATAATATTTCTTTGTACATATCAAAAACTTTCAAAACACATACAAATTTTTATACGTACATAATCTGAGATACTTCTTTTATACTCAATAGACAAACTTGATCGTTTGTTTTCACTTCACTTGTGTATACAAACCAAACATTCTTTATGTACATACACAATCTTTTCCTTGTACATATCAAACTTTTATCTGTACATAATGAGATACCTTTTGAATAAAACTTCAATCAATTATTTCCGTTTCATCTGCATTTTACTGAATACCATTGACATTGAAAGGAGCATTATTCCCTGTGAAACTACTTTCAAATCAATGGGCCTCCCTTATGGTGTAAGTCCCAACCCTCCTATGTACATCCATCTTTCTTTGTACATAAAAACTCGTCCGTGTACATATTCATTTCCTTGTACATAGTACAAACTTGTGAATAATCAAGTTGCGCTCGTTTTAAACGTTCGTTTCACAGACACTTGTTTATATTTCATAAACTTCTATAAATAAACATCATGCATTGTTTATATTTCCTTCATAAACTCCTGTGAATACATATCACACACACACACACCTGTTTATACAAACCGTCTAATAATAACATAACAATTAGACTAATCAATAGGTTCCTAGAGTTTAGCCTCCGCTTGGGCTTCATACAAGATAACTCATCCCCAGTTGAGTTTAGCCTCCGCTTGGGCTTCATACAAGATATTTTTATCTCCAACAGAGTTTAGCCTTCTCTTGGGCTTTATACAAAGAAACTCTCCCCACAGAGTTAGCCTCCGCTTAGGCTTCATATAAGACAACACTCCCATGTTGAGTCAGCCTCCTCTTGGGCTTCGTTCAAAAGAACTCCTCACTGAGTTTAGCCTTCTCTTGGGCATCATACAATGAAAGAGGAAATCTCTTATGACCTCCTATTGGGCTTCCAATACAAAGAATCACCAGCTAAGATAGAACCACGAAGGATGGTTTCTCGGTGAAAACTTTCAAATTCCCTTATTGAAATTTCTCTGAAATCCCTTTCAAGCCAAAGCCGACCATACCCTATAGCTTCCTCTTGAGCTTCATACAAGGACCCTCGATGACCCTCGGAATGCCTCCTCTTGGGCTAACAATACAAGGACCCATGGGCTTCTTAAAAGCATCCCTCTAATCCAATCAATTTCTCCTTGAGATTTAGACATCTATCATCTCTATGGAAGAAGTATCTCATCCATCACATCACATACAATCAAAAAACTTTTCAAACTTTTTAAATTCTTTTCAAACAAAAACATCTATTAATTGTAAGTGGTAACGCTTGTACACTCAAGTAAAACACCCAATACTTACAGTTAAAAGATTTAATCATCTTTTTCATCTTTCTTAAACATGTAAGTGGTAGCGGCTTGTACACTCAAGCAAAGCACCTAATACTTACGATGATGATTTTATCAATCAATCAAACTTTTCAAAATGTATGTGATGAAATAGATTAGATACATTTTCATTAAAGATGACATTTATGCATCTCTTAATAACATCCGTTGCTTTCCACTAGCATAAGTGGGAACTACGATTGCTCGACTTTCTCAACATACCTTTGAGAATACGTGAGCACAAGGTCTCATCCTTTGAGCAAATTTCTTTCTCCCTCGGACCAAACAAACCATAGAACCACAGCAGATCCGAGCTACAAATGCTCGATTCCCACTAGGGGATATGTGAGAAGATCCACGGATCTTTGCAAGCACAATAATAATAAGCTAGAATCCCACAATCATTTCTTAAAATCCCAAAGGAGAAACTATCCTAATCATAGAAATAGCAATTAAAACACACAAACATATCAAGCGTATTCATATATAAAGGTAGATAACTACATATATTTAGGGTGCTCCATCTATTCCTTTTATATAACAATCCCCTTACTCAGAATCTCCCCGATGCGTTATGTCTAGTTTGCGCTAGTTTCATACCAATATCAATTGAGGGTATTTGCTTTCCCTTTTCATAATCATTAAATCATCTTTCTTGTGTTGAAAATAATAAAGCTTGATGCTTGCGGCATCTTTATAAACAAATCAAAAGATTTAAATCGTTGCGTACCAGAAGATCCGAACTCACGTTCGCATCCTCAGGCGCGTCACCTTTTAACGCGAACAACACTTACCTGAGTTTTGAGTTTGGATCAAATTGAAGAGGAATTCCTTGTACTCTTCACATAAAATACCAAATCCACAGCGAATCGATGATAATTTGTGGAATTAACCTTGAATTCTTCAAGAAAACATGAGATCTTCAATGGAGGATTGAGGAAGATGAAGGAGAAACCCTTGGATCTTGAAATTGAAGAGAAATCAAGATGAAACCGTTCCTTCCATGTCAAAATCGAGCAGAAGAAAGACGAGAATATCTAGATTGATTAGAGAGATGTTGCGATGAAAAAAACCAGACCTCGCAGGGCGCGCTTAGCGCGGGAGGCACGCTCAGTGCGGTCTGTGGCTAAGATAGGTGTTGGATGGAGGTCCGGTGGCGGCCTGTGGTGGTTGCTTGGAGCGAAAGCTGAAATTTGACTTCAGTTTCTGAGTTTTTGCTTTTTGGATTGTTGAGAGAATTTGGGTGTAATTGGTAGTGAGAATTAAAAAATGAATCTCTTCCTTTTTGTGAAGGAAAAAATGTATTTATAGCTTTGGATCCATAATCAAGCCCAAATTATGATTATCCGAATAATTTTTGTAATTAACCCAAAATTGTCAAATCCGTCGAGAATTTGAAGTTGGACTCTAAATGAAAAGTGTCCAGAACGTGATTTTGCTTGAGTGAGTCAAATTTTTGACACGATCAGAGGACCGATCGAGACAGGATAAATTTCCGAAGCTTCAACACAACTTCTAGAAGGCTGACACATGTAGAATTTTATTCTTCTTCTTTTTTTCTCCACTCAGACTACCCTAAACAAGATATCCTTATGATTGATGCCATGCACGCGACCATGTGCATGTTTATGTAATCGAAATATAAGCCAGAAATGCGGAAATGAAGAGGGAGAATTTTGGGGTGCAACATCATGGAAACATGGGTTACCATATTTTTCCGCTTCAACCTCAAAGCAAAAGGCTGTATCATCCAATATCTGAATGGTGATCAAGGGCGCTTCATTAGCCTACATGACTGTAAACATTGATGCCAGGATAGCTAAATCATCAGCCATATTATTCGGTTCTCGTGAAATGTGATCAAAAGAAATCTCCTTGAAGTAAGGAACCAGTTTCATCACATGCTCTCGGTAAGGAATCAAATTTGGGTGACGAGTCTCCCAATTGCCATGGATCTGGCTTATCACAAGTGCGAAATATCCATACACTTTCAAATGCTTAATTCTCAAATCGATCGCACCTCGATACCAAATATGCAAGCCTCGTATTCAGCCATGTTATTGGTGATCAAAGCAAATTTTGGCTGTAAACAGAATATATGAAAACCACTCGGGGTAGTGATTACTACACCGATACCATTTCCCAAAGCATTAGAGGCACCGTCAAACACAAAAGACCATTTCAATCTTGGTTCAGGTCCTTCACGTCAGGAATGTTATAATCCCTGATGTACATGATGTCCTCGTCTGGAAATTCAAATCTCATAGGCTGATAATCATCCACTGGCTGGTGGGCCACATAATCTGCCAATACATTACTCTTGATAGCTTTCTGAGTAGTATACTAGATGTCATACTCTGTCGAAATCATTTTCCATCTAGCAATCTGACCTATCAAAGCTAGTTTTTCAAATATGTATTTAATCGGATCCATCTTGGATATCAACAAGGTAGTATGAGTCAACATATATTGTCTTAGTCGGCGAGCAGCCCAAGCCAAAACGCAACTAGTTTTCTCGAGCAGTGAATATTTTGTCTCACAGTTGGTAAACTTTTTGTTAAGGTAGTATATTGCATGCTCGTTTCGACCAGACTCGTCATATTGTACTAGCACACACCCTATTGAGCCTTCAAGCAATGTCAAGTACATAATCAACGACCTACCCTCCACGGGAGGCATGAGGATCGGAGGTTCCTACAGATACTCTTTTATCTTATCGAATGCGACTTGACAATTGTCATTCCACCTGACCACTTGATATTTTCGCAATAGTTTGAATATCGGTTCACACGTGGCAGTCATGTGAGAGATGAATCTAGAGATGTAGTCTAACCTCCCTAGAAAGCTAAGGACCTCTTTTCTAGTTCTTGGCTCAGGCCTTTCTTGAATTGCTTTTACTTTAGCAGGATCAACCTCGATGCCTCTTTCGTTTACAACAAAGCCTAGAAGCTTTCCAGATTGTACTCCAAAAGTACACTCATTTGGATTCATCCTCAACCTAAATTTTTGCAGCCTATCAAACAACTTTATTAAATGCACTAGGTGCTCTTCTTGATCTTGAGATTTTTCAATCATGTCGTCGACATATAATTCAATCTCTTTTTGAATCATGTCGTGAAAAAGAGTCACCATTGCTCGCTGATAAGTTGCCCGACATTCTTCAATCCAAAAGGTATTATATTATAACAGAACATCCCCCACAGGGTGATAAAAGTTGTTTTAGCCATGTCTTCTGGTGCCATCTTAATCTGATTGTACCCAGAGAAGCCATCCATCAATGAAAACACTTTTGCATGAGCCATATTGTCCCCCAATATATCAATATGGGGAAGTGGAAAGTCATCCTTTGGACTAGCTCTGCTCAAATCTCGATAATCCACACACATTTGCACTTTTTCGTCCTTTTTAGGCATAGGCACAATGTTGGCAACCCATGGGGGATAAGAAATGACATTGAAGAATCCCGCATCAAGCTGTTTCTAGACTTCCTCTATGATCTTCTTAGACATCTTAGGATGAGTTCTTCGAAGTTTTTTCTTAACAGGAGGGCAGTCTTCTTTCAAGGACAACTTGTGCATAACAATGTCGGTATCCAACTGTAATACGGTGAACTGACTTTATAGGTTTTTGTATCGCAAATGTGCGGATAGCAAGAGTCGCCACCGACTTTTCTTTTATCCAATTAAGGGAAGGTAAAAAGTACAGAAAAAGACCTTCGTTAGATTCTGAGTAAGGGAGAAGGTTATGAAAAGGGAAGGTATTAGCACCCCTTTCCATCCGTAGTTATCTACGGGCTCTTAGTTGCTCTTAGATCACTTTAAAAATTGTGCTTTCTGTGTGTTTGACAAAATGTTTTGAAAAGGCATTTCGCTTTGACTTTGTAATGATTCATGTAGGAATGTATACAAAGTGTTCGGAAATGTTTCGTTTTGAAAAAAGTTTGAACTTTGACAAACGTGTGTGGTGTGAAAAGTATTTTGTTTGAGCAAGCAACTAAAAGTCTTATTACCTACTCAGAATTGGTCATTTTCGTGTTATTTTACGTTCCTTTAGAATAGCGCTATCCATACCATTAGTTGGTAGGTAACCCTATTCGTTGGATGTAAGCGGGACATTCGAAGGGACATCGTATGGTCATAGAAAGCAACTTGTCGGAAGTATCCTAGCACATTCGAAGGGACTATCATCATTTTTCGTAGGCGACAATCGAGGGTCAAGATCATGTATTCGGAGGCGACATCGTGGGTCTATGATCTTTGTATCGAAGGGACTATGATGATTTATTTTGAAGGCGACGGTGCTAGAATACCTCTACGTTCGAGGGACTTGACCATTTGAATTCGTAAAGGCAACGAGAGGGAATTACCCTAAGGGGTGCATGTGTGAAAAGAGTGTGTTGATTCAGATATTTTATCTTGTATTAGAAGTGATCTACGTTCATTTTTATCTTGCCATACACGCCTAATTACTAGCAGTTTATAGGGTGCAGAAATTAAAATGCGGAAATATAAAGTGCGGAAAGATAAATCCTACGCTATTACATGGCTTTGGGGCAGATACATAATTTAAAATGCGGAAAATAAAAGTCCTAATTAAACTATTACATCCCATAGGCAATTACAAAATATGAAAAGAAAGCGATAAAAGAAATCATCCGAAACGGAATAACCTGTGAAAAGATGAGAAATCGGGAAATACGAGAAAATCGAATAAGAGGAAAATGTTAGTAAAAATAACAATTTTTGAATGAGACACATTTTTCATGCTGGAAATAACATTAATATGCTAAAATAATTTATTGGGATTTTTTGGAGTTAATTTAATAATTAAAAACTAATTAAAGGTGATTTAAATGATAAATTAACAATTAAATTAAATATGCATGCAAAAATAATAATTTTAATTTCATAAATTAAATAAACATTTTCCTGACATGTATGCAAAAAATAAATATTTTTTTGTGTTTTTAAATGCATGATAAAAATTGTGAAAGATAAATTAAATTAACATGAAAATATTAAAGAAAATAAGAAAATAGAAAAAATTGCAAAACATGTAAAAATCACTTTGCCATGGCTGGGGATCGAACTCAGGACCTTGCCTTCACAAGCCCACGCCTTGACCAACTGAGCTGGAGTGCACGAGTGTCATGGAAATGGAGCGAGTGGTTTGTAAACAAGTGTCATCTCCTGACTGCACCAATCACGCGCCAAGAACTTCATCGTTCTCGTTTGAATTCTGGGAATTTTGCGTAGGCCTCAGTGCGACGCTATAGTCCCTGCAATTCTCAAAATCTCATACACATAATATAAATGAATTGTGAGTACATGAATCGATTGGAAATCACATTCTAAACACAATGGTGATGGTCTTTTGGTCCAATTTTTCCTATTTAAAGAGTCCCTAATTCGGTTCAGAAAACCCTAACAATGGCATAGTTCGATTCAGGCCATGAAAACTCAATTCGATTGTCCAGATAGCTTGCAAACTTTGTTCTAAACACAAAACAAACATCAAAACACATTAATAATGCATGATAAACAAAATTCGATTTTTTGAAAAAGTAAGAACAACCCAAATCGTGCTTTCTCAATTCTAGATGTTTTTGAGAGTTGTAAGGGTCTGGATCGATTCTAAAGACCTCAAGGAAGGCAATGGAATGCTTGGAATCAACTGAATCGAGCTAGAACTGTGGCTGCAAGTTGCTTCAAGTGCACGGTTTTTTTGAACTAGGTTAGGGTTCCTCCAAGCAATTTTTCTGTTCTCATTCATGTGCTATGCCTTGTATATTTATATTGGATGGAATTGGAGCTGATTTGAGGAAGAAATAATCATCAATCAATGCAAAAATTATTTGATTTTGTACAAAATCAAATCTTATCTTTTTTGATCAATTTCAATCAAATTCTTGCCATATCAAGACCAATTTCGAAATTTGCCAGCTTTCTTGGGTTACTTGGATCTCAAGGAAGAGAGAAAAATCAATTTTGCAATTCATTTTGATTTTATACCTTATTTTTGAATTTAATTTGTATTTAAATGAATAAAATCCAAATTAAATAGAAAAATAAAATAAAAATTCGTGGCATTGGGCTTGGATGTTCCAAATTGTATAAGGGACAAGTTTGGATGAAGAAAAACTAGGCCCATTTGCAAAATTTTTGATTTTTACAAGTATCTCTCTTTGTGCACTTCTTCAAAATTGCCCAACTTGTGAATGGTGTGTCTTGCTCAATTTTCCACATTTTTGAGTGTTCTTGGACTTTTTGGAAAGCTCTAAGAGTCCTCTAACCAACCTCTTTGGTTTCATCTCAATTGGAGTTACCATGCTCAATAAACCTTTAAAACAAAATGTTGACTTTTTGTTGACTTTGAAAAGGACCTGTAATGTTTTGATCCATACCTTTCAAATGAAGCATTTTTTGAACATTCTTGTGAGACATGAAGTTGTATAGAATTGAATTTCCTTCAAAACATGAGGTTGTGGAAAAATTTCTGAAAAAGTATGAAGAAGTTATGCTCAGTCAAAGTTTGGTTGACTATTCACTAAGAAACCCTAATTTAGCAAGTCTGACTTTTGAGCAAATCTTGAGTTTCCTTGATGAATCATGATCAACCCTTGATCAAATGATGAATGTAACTTCAAAATGAGGATGTTGACCAAAAATCATGAAGTTTGTCTGTATGTTGACCACGATTGACTTTTGTCAATCTGTTGATTTTCAACCATCTGAGCAATTATCTAAGGAAACTTCACTTCCGAGGCTTGAAACTTGACATGGAGAATCTTTAAAGCATATGAGGAAGCATGATGACCATTGGAGATGTTGGAAGTCCATCTTAATCTGAGAAATGCCAAACCCTAGTTTGGGTTGCTTGTCTAGGAGAGGGTTTGTCTGATCAACCCTTGAGGAATCCTTGAGTATGGATGTATGAAATGTCTTGAGAAAATGGAGGGAAAATTTTGGGGTATGACACCAACCCGAGCATGTCTTCATAAGACCAGGCGAAGATATTTGAATATGGGGTGCAATTCAATCTTCTTGTCTTAGGAAGGGTTAGATTGGCATGCTCGCCTTTCGTGACCCGGAGGTAGAAGATGATTGAACACTCGAGTACACCTAAAAATTTGCACTCGCCGTTGTCTGATGATGCGGGAATGGGCTTACAGATGCCATTTGGAGATTACTCTAGGGAATAAGTCGTACGCTAGACTCGAGATCATGGTCTGAATAGGAGATTCGTCGGAGATGGGCTTAAGATGCCATCTGGAAAGATCGATGCTGAGGAGTGAGCCGTACGCTAGGCTCTGTAAACGTTTCCGGGAGTGGAAGGAGCATGGAGATGGGCTTTAAGATGCCATCCGGGGGGAGTCGTACGTTAGACTTCGTACTCATCTTTGAATGAAGTTATTGGTTTGTATTGATTTTTAACCAAATATGCAGCATTCTGAAGGTGGAGAAATGTTGACAAGTAGTCGGAGATGGGCTTAAGATGCCATCCAAGACAACTAAGTCGTACGCTAGACTCTGTAGTTGCTGTTGATAATAAAAGAGCGTCAGAATATATCTTCGTGCTGATTACTCTGAGGGATAGTAGTTGGCAAAAATGTGGATAGCTTCCCTGTTGTGCATCGGGTATTGATCCACTGCCTGCTGCCTGTTATCGGAGGATAACTTGTGATCATTTGGATAGGGTTTCCCGTCTGGCTTCGGGTATTAATCCTGGATCCGTTGCCGGAGGCCAACGAGGGCGGTCGTTCAGATAGTTTTCCCGTCTGGATTCGGGTCTTAATCCTGGACCAGTTGTCGGAGGACAACTAGGGCGGTCTTTCAGATAGTTTTCCCGTCTGGATTCGGGTCTTAATCTTGGACCTGTTTGCGTCAGAAGTGATTTTCACCTGTTTTGGAGAAAACAAGAGAAACTTTGATAGAATATTATTAGTCTTATGCAAGGAATGATGCATGACAATGTGTATGAATGGCATATGCATAAATTATGACTCTATGAGAAATGTATGAATGATAGATGTTGTGGTATTTCAAAACAAATCCATCTTGAGGAAGATGCAGATGTTCTGCTTGAGGATTTCTGACTTCTGTTTAGGGACGGAACGGAAGGAAATCCTGAGAAGGAAGATAACCTTGATTCCTCCGATGCACTATCTGACCAAGTCTTGGGCCTAGAGATTGTTGAGGATGGTAGAGATCAAGAAATGCGCCGCTGAGGATCTTGTGCATAGACCCTGTTGGGGAGAATCTAGGAGGTACTCTGCTGGGGATCTTGCATGTAAATCCTGCTGGAGAGTATTTGATAGTTGCTGGGAGACCGAGTCAGAAGAATCTAGAGCCCGTTGGAATCTCTGACAAGTATAAAAGGTGCAGGTTTCCTCCGATGCACTATCTGACCAAATTTCTAGTCTGGATACTACTGCTGGAGAAAAGGGGAATTGTTGAGAGATATCTTGTTGGGGACGAATACCTCGGCCGGGGATGAAATGTTATTGCTTGGAAACTGATGCAACACAAACTTAGTTGAGTGGAGTCACTGCTCGGGGATTCACCTCTACTCCGCTGGGGAAGGTTTGTAGTGAGTGACACCTCTGGGGGGATCATGTTTTACGGGGGAATATCTTGGTGACTTCCGTCGTCATCTCAATTCCTGAAGCATGTAGTAATTACTTTTTTATGTTTACTTTTCGCATGTTTGTGGCTAGATTTTTATTGTCAAGTGCATATAATCATTCAAAGCGAACGTTGGACTTTATGCAAACAACAACAATGAAAATTGTAAAGAGGAAGAAACTTGTATTTATTTGAAAAGCGGCGTATGGCCAAGTAGTCTGTATACAAGAGAAGTAAAAGCTATGCGGAAACAATCTCGTTAAGTTCCAACTATGCTAGTACTCATATATTTCAACTATCTCATCTCCTTGCAGTCAGTAGAAAGTGAGTAGACTGATCTTTGCCATTTGAATCTTGAATGCTGGTAGTAGTCTGCAGATAAGTGATCTGGACGGGACATAGTCGTACGCTTAAATCCCTAACTTTTGCCTAGACCACCCTTTCCGGGTTTCAATCTGGGATACCCTTTTTGCCCAACTTTTGGTTTTCGACTTGCGGTGTACATGTTTTGTATATATCCTTAACTTTTGCCCGAACCCTTTTGGTTGCATGAGGATGCCCTTATTTTTGCCTAGGTCGATCGACATAGCGGGTCTCTTTATGCATAGTATTTTTGATTATGTCTGCGTTCACGGTGTGGGAAGTCTTCACCATCCATGGTGCTAAGTATCATAGCTCCGCGGAAAATCTTGTTTGAATACAAATGGTCCCTCATAGGTGGGAGTCCATTTGCCCCTGGGATCACCTTGTGGGAGAATGATGCGCTTGACTACTAGATCACCGACTTGGTAGACTCAGTGCTTGATCTTCTTGTTAAATGCTCTGATCATTCGTTTCGATAGATCATCCATGGCGGATGGGCCAGTCGTTCTCATCAATCAAATTAATCTGGTCAAGGTGAGTCTGGACCCAATCGTCTTCGCCTAACTCTGCATCCTGGAGGACTCTGGTTGAGGGAATCTGAACCTCAATAGGTAGGACTACTTCCATACCGTACACAAGAGAGAAGGGGGTTGCCCCTGTTGATGTTCGTACTGTAGTGCGATAACCATGAAGAGCAAATGGTAACATCTCATGCCAATCTTTTAAGTCCTTCATCATCTTATATAATCTTCTTAATGTTCTTGTTAGCGGCTTCCACTGCGCCATTCATCTTAGGCCGGTAAGGAGAAGAGTTGTGATGCTTGATCTTGAACTACATGCAGAGTTCGGTGATCATTTTGTTGTTGAGATTAGAGCCATTATCTGTGATAATCCTTTCGGGAGTGCCATAGCGACAGATAAGATTATGCTTGATGAATCGAGCCACAACATTCTTGGTATGATGCAAAGTGCCTCTACCCACTTGGTGAAATAGTCGATTGCCACAAGGATGAAGCGATGTCCGTTGGAAGCGTGGGTTTAATTTCTCCGATCATGTCAATGCCCACATTGCAAAAGGCCAAGGCTGTTAGAACATTGTCTGGAGTGCGTGTACTTTGTCGGCATAGATCAGGCATTTGTGACAAGATCGAGCATAGCGGTGACAATCAGCTTCCATGGTGGACCAATAGTAACCTGTTCTCAAAATCTTCTTAGCCATCGTATGTCCACTGGGGTGGGTACCAAATGCGCCTTCGTGTAACTCTTCCGTGATGCGTTCCGCTGCTTTCCGGTCTACACAGCGGAGTAAGCACAAGTCGTGGTTGCGCTTGTATAAGATGTCATTGCTAAGGAAGAATTTGGATGCAAAACTTCTCAAAAACTTCTTATCATTGACAGATACCCCTGCGGGATATTCTTGAGTCTCAAGATACCTCTTCACGTTGTAGTACCAAGGTTTCTCTTTTGTATCAAGCTCATAACAATATGCTGGTTCGTCGAACTTCTCAATGATGATCTGGGGAGCCTCGTTGTCCCATCTAACCTTGAACATAGATGACATAGTAGCTAATGCGTCTGCCAACTGATTCTCTTTTCGTGGAATGTGATTGAAAGTGATCTCTTCGAAGTAGGGGATCAAACTCAGAACATGCTCTCGATACGGAATGAGATTCGGATGTTTAGTATCCACTCGCCCGTGTCGGTGATCACTAAAGTGAGTCTCCATACACTTGTAAGAACTTGATTCTTAAGTCAATAGCAGCATTGATACCCATAATGCACGCGTATTCGGCCATGTTGTTAGTGTAAGCGAAACATAATCTGGCGGTGAAAGGCGTATGTCACTTTGTGGGGATGTAATGATGGGCAATGCCATTGCCAAGTGCGTTTGAGGCTCCATCAAAGACCATGGTCCATCGGGATCCTGTTCGGGTCCTTCGTGCGGGCCAAGTTCTTGTAATCTGTAACTAGTAAAACATCTTCGATGGAAATTGAGCTGCATAGGGATAGTCATCTACGGCGATGAGCCAAGTGATCGGCTACTACACTTCCTTTGATCGCTTTCGAGAAGTATCTTGAATGTCGTATTCGGTCGGGATCATTTGCCATCTTGTTATTCTTCGGAGAGTGGTTTCTCAAATATGTATTTTATCGGATCCATCTTGGAATTCAACAAGGTAGTGTGAGTCAACATATCTTGTCTTAGTCGTGACAAGAAAGCGTTGCAAGTTTTCTCATTTGTGAGTATCTTGTTTCACGTTGGTAAACTTTTGCTAAGGTAGTATATTGCATGCTCTTTTCGACCAGACTCGTCATGTTGCCCCAACACACACCCATTGAGTTCTCTAACAACATCAAGTACATGATAAGAGGTCTTCCTTGGCGGTGATCGGGAGGAGGAGGAGGTACTCCTTGATTTTGTCAAAGCGATGGAAATCGTCATTCCATTCCACTACTTGATCTTTCTTAAGTAACTTGAAGATTGGCTCACAAGTAGCGATTAGATGTGCAATGAATCGGAAATGTAGTTTAATCGGCCCGAAACCTCGACTTCCTTCTCGGTGCGGGGGCGGCATCTCTCGAATAGCTTTAACCTTGGCGGGTCAACTTCAATACCTTTACCACGACAACAAACCCTAGGAGTTTTAGGATCGACCAGAAGGTGCACTTGTTAGGATTAAGTCTCAACCTGTACTTCTTCAATCTATCAAACAGTTTCTGTAGATGATCAAGATGTTCTTCTTCAGTCTGTGATCGAGCTATCATGTCGTCGACGTAGACCTCTATCTCGTGATGAATCATGTCATGAAATAATGTCACCATGGCACGCTGATAAGTGGCGCCCGCATTCTTTAGTCCGAACGGCATAACCTTGTAGCAGAAAGTGCCCCACTGTGTAACAAAAGTAGTCTTCTCCATGTCTTCAGGAGCCATTTTGATCTGATTGTAACTAGAGAAACCATCCATGAAGGAGAAAACCTTATGTTGGGCAGTGTTTTCAACCAGAACATCAATATGAGGAAGTGGAAAATCGTCTTTCGGACTCGCTTTGTTCAGATCTCTGTAATCCACACACATTCGTACCTTGTCGTCCTTCTTGGGCACAGGCACCACATTAGCAACCCACTGTGGATAGGAAGTAACAGCTAAGAAATCGGCATTGAACTGCTTCATAATTTCGGCTTTGATTTTCTCTAACATCTCAGGACGCATGCGACGAACTTTCTATTTCACAGGGAGAAAACCCTCTTTTGTCGGCAATCGGTGTACCACAATATCAATGTCTAAACCCGGCATGTCTTCGTATGACCAAGCAAAAACCTCAATGTAGTCTCGTAGCATCTGAACCAACCTTTCTTTAACGCTGTTCTCAAGACCCGCTCCTATCTTGATCTCTTTTACATCTTAAATTCACAACCTCGGTGGTCATGTAAGTCATTTTATGATAGTCATAGTAGCATTATCAGCGAGATTCGAGTGATTAGCGTGTATCACATGGGTGTGTGTAAGAAACACATAGCTTTTTGAAGGGGTGATAAAGTAAAAGAAAGAAAGCAACAATTAAATGCAAAAGTACAACGATTTTATTGAATGAAAATATGCAAATGACAGATAATAACCCTCACAAACGAGCCATGATGCCCCGGGCAAGGCACTAGGCTTTAGAGTTTATTGTTCGAAACGTAGAAAATATGAAAAGAAAAACAAAAACAAGAGCAATTACTCCTGTCTAAAGGAGATTGGTATGACGTCTTTAGTCTTCCAATTGCTGAGTCCACTGTCTGGAGTTGGGAAGATCCACTTGCTGATGTCGAAGTCGTGGTCGTCGTCTTCTATAGCATGGATTCCACTGGCTGATGCGGAAGGGAAGTTGGCCGGCACGTTTGCGGCGTATCATCTTCGACCCTTGATGGTGATGCCTAAACCGGTCTTGTCGGTTGAAGGGAAGATCGGGGCTGTCCCCAAATAGTCTTGTTGCTTCTTCAGCTTGAGCATCCTTCATGAGGCCATCCTAGACGGAACTTTAGCATCTTGAGGAGTGACAGGAGAATCAACAGGCATGACTCTGGGTATTGTTTAAAAAGCTTGACAAGGAGTCTCAA
Organism: Vicia sativa; assembly: GCA_021764765.1. NCBI lineage: Eukaryota > Viridiplantae > Streptophyta > Magnoliopsida > Fabales > Fabaceae > Vicia > Vicia sativa. The sequence continues at coordinate 68,829,780 of CM038797.1, read as the reverse complement.
AGAATTCACCCTCCACCTCGAGGTATCGGAATGACTGTAGATGACTGACCATGTACTCTTCTTCACCACATACTTTAACAACGTTCCCTTTCACTTGGTACTTCAGCTTCTGATGCAGGGTAGAAGTAACAGCGCCTGTCCCATGTATACAAGGGCGTCCGAGTAGGCAAGAGTAAGTTGGACGGATGTCCATGACAAAGAAGGTGGAATCAAAAGTCTGGGAACCGACTTTAACAGGCAGAATGAGCTCTCCAATCTTGTTAAGCAAAACCATCAAAAGCTCTCACAATAATGTCACTGGGTCTCAGAACCAACCTTTCGACATCAAGCCGATCAAAAGCAGTCTTCGGAAGGATATTCAGAGCAGAACCGATATCCACCAAAACATGAGGCAATGTAATGCCCTTGCATTTAACAGAGATGTGCAAGGCTTTTTGTTCTTTCCGGAGTCAAATCGACATCGAGCCTAGGCCGTTGTTGGAAGCCAGGCTAGCAATACAAACTTCAAATTGGTCAGTGGTAGTGTCTTGCGGTACGTGAGCATTCTTCAGAAACTTCACCAAGGCGTTAGCATGAGCCTCAGAGCACAAGAGCAGAGCAAGCATGGAGATCTTGGACGGAGTTTGTCCCAACTGTTCCACAACATTGTAGTCACTTTTCTTGATAATCTTCAGAATTTCCTCCATTTCTCGTTTGGAGGTGTCTTCAGCAACTTCCTTTGGCATACATGCGGCGGATGACTCACTGGTTCTTTCCCTCTAGCTTGGGGAATGGGTTGAATAGCTGGAATGCGAACTAAAGTCGCAGTGTCTTTTAGAGGAGAGATATCTGGAGAGAATACTCTTCCGGTTCTGGTCACCTTACTAGATCCGGTGATGTTGTCGATGTTAGGAATGGTAGCTTCAACTGTAAGATCTTCAATGGTCAGAGGGTCTTGCTTGACGCCATGATAGTAAACATCAGCTCCATAATTCCAAGGGATAGCTTTGTTAGAGGAATACGGAATGGGTCTGGGAGAAGTAATGATGAGAGGTGCCACTCTAGGCACAGGATCAACAGAGGAAATCATTATAGTGTTAACATCAGCATAGTCTTCTGGGAAATCGTCACCCTATCCGGTCACCTTAACATCTTCAATAGGAATCTTGTAGCTCACGGGAACAGTATACTTCACCATGTAATCGTACTTGCCACTTGGCTGCCCCAAGGTATCCCATGCAGATGGTGCTGTTTCATTCACATCTTCAATCTTCAGTTTCTTAGACATGTCTTCACACAGACTTTCCACATGTGGTTTCAAGAATAGTATTTGGTTATCCATCATGCACTGGACACGTCTTCTCAACCAAGCACAACCATCAGGCGCAGATGGGCACCAATGACAAATCTCTGGGCATCCTGGATTGACACCGGCCTGTAACAAATTCTTCTTAACAGTCATCAAAGGAATGGTCAAGTCATCTATGTTGAAAACATAAGTATCCTCTCCAACAGCATTGGAACTCTTGTCATGGTTAGGCATGGGCGCGTTGATCACATTCGGAGTCTCAACAGGTGGGTCAAACTCAATCTGCTTAGCTTCAATCATATCTTGAATCTTGTTCTTCAGAGCCCAACAATCATCAGTGTTATGTCCAGGGCTATTGGAGTGGTAAGCACACTTAGCATTAGGATTGTATCTCGGAGAGGAAGTGTTGACATTCTGAGGAGGATCCCTCAAAGTAATCAACTCTGCTTTCAACATGTGTTGCAAGGCTTGCGACAATGGCATGTTGATCTTCGTAAACTGTCTTCGTGGCGCGTTCTGGCTACGCGCGTTGTCTCGCTGAGGTTGTGTTGATGTAGGATTAGAGATCACAACTGCCCCCACAGATTGAGCGCGGTCGGTCTTGGCTCGGTTTTTCTGACCATACACAGCATTAGCTTCTTTGTTACCACCAAAAGATCTCTTTGCAGCATTTGAGGATGACTCTACCTGAATCTTTCCATTCTTGATACCAGCTTCAATACGCTCACCTGTCAATATCAGCTCGGTGAATCCGGCTGAAGAGTTTCCAATCAGATGATTGAAGAATGGGCTCGTCAGTGTTCCCATGAACATATCAACCAACTCCCTATTGGACAAGGGTGGTTGAACTCTGCCGGCTAGATCTCTCCATTTCGGAGCATACTCTTTGAACTTCTCATCACGACCCATAGACATGCTTTGTAGTTGCATGCGAGTAGGTGTCAATTTAGCATTGTACTCATACTGTCTGTAGAGAGCATTTGCCAAGTCACGCCAAGTACGGATACGGTCATTCTCTAGCTGATAATACCACTCCAATTGAGTTCCGGACAAACTCTCTTGAAAATAGTGCATCCACAACTTTCTGTCATCAGTGTGGGGGTTGATCTTCTGAACATAGGACTTCAAATGCAGCTTAGGAAAAGACATGCCATCATACTTGGCAAAAGTTGGAACTTTGAACTTAGGAGGAATCACAACACCAGGGACGAGACTCAGGTCATCAAAATTCAGCCCGGACATCTTCAGGTTTTCCACAGCATTCAGACGGTCTTCAAGTTTCTTGTACTTGTCATCTTCATCAGAGTACTGGCTATAGTCAGAGCGATCCTCTCCTTCTTTCTCAGGCTCTCGCTGGTCATCTTCATTACCCTTGACACTCCCCTCATTCTTGACACTTCCTTCAGAGAGCTCTATGCGACTGACCACTTTAGGACCACCTTTGTAGCGTCTGCCCATGTTGAGAAGACCAACAACCTTCTTCTTCCTGTTGATGACATTTTTTCAGATCTTCTTGGCCTTGGACCAAGCTGGTGAACATCTGCTGAAACTGAGCATTCTGAGCCTGGAGATCTTTGACGGACTGTTCAAGAGCCATTTCTGCTAAAATAAATAGCGAGAGAATGAGAAAACCAATCTTCAATGTACCTGTTATGAGATGTTATGCTATGATATGCGATGTTTATATAAATGCAATGCAATGTTTTTAAGGACCTTAGTGATTTAAATTTGTTAAACAAGCACGAACAAACATTTATTAGTTCTCTTTTTATTCTTTTTTCTTTTTAAGTACAAAAGATATTTCAAAACAATAAAAGAAAAACATATAAATCCTAAAGCTCTAAGTCTCCCATGGGCGCTTCCTCTTGGTGCTGAGGTAGGCATTGATGTTTCGCTCCTCGTGAAGTGGCTTGGTCAACTCTAGTACTTTCTTCTCGCTTGCATAACACTGAGCTTCAAATGTATCCCTCTCTTCTTTAAGCTGAATCCAGGATCTCTTTAAGTCTTCAAAATCAGTAGGCATGTCAGGATGGAGAACAGTATAGGGTACGTCGCCTATAGCAACAGGTTCCATAATTACTGGTAGAACAGGCGTGAATGGCATCATGAGGTTTTGAGCTCGAGCTCTCACCCATTTGAGGTAAGGTTCCCAAGGAATGGAGTTTTGGTGCCCCAAAGTCTTGGTATCAGTCTTCTTTACCATGCCCCAAGCGTGTATGAACCTTCGACGGTAATTATGGAGATCATGGTTGTAGTCGAACACAATATCTTGGAGAAGCATATCATGAGGACCATCTCTTCGAGCAAAACCAAACTGGCGTAGAGCTAGAGAAGGGTTGTAAGTAATACCACCCCTTATACCAAGTAGTGGTACATTAGGGAATTCTCCACAATGCTCAATGAATGTGAAGTCCTTTTGAGAGAAAAGACACCAACGAATATCTGAATGAGAGAGTGACATTAGTCTTTGAGACCACTTCAACCTTTGTTCGTTCTTCAAAACTGATGGAGGAAGGTGCAAAATAAACCACCTGGAAAGTAACGGTATGCAACAAATGAGAGTTCCTTGTCTCTTGATAATGCAGAGAATGCAGAGAATGCAGAATATCTCCAAGTAAAGTAGGCACAGGATTGTGGGTAAGAAACAACTTGATGGCGTTGACATCTATGAATTGATCCGAGTTAGGGAATAGAACCAAACCATAGATTAGCAAGGCCACAATGTCTTCGAATGCATGAAAACTCATAACCTTGAGGAATTCTCGGGCTTTCTTAATTAGAAACTTGGCAAGTAAACCCTTAACTCCACTTCTGGTTTCCCAATTGGCTTCAATGTCTGAGTGCTTTAGATGTAAGGCTGATGCAATGTCTTCGTACCTAGGAACTTTTTCTAGACCGGTGAATGGCATTTGGTCAAGAATAGGTACCCCAAGTAGATTAGAGAACTCTTCCAAGGTAGGAACTAACTGATAATCTGGGAACATAAAGCAATGGTGTTTCAGATCATAGAACTGGAATAGGACGTGCATCATATCTTCTTCAAAACCGGAGGTAACCAAGTCAAGCAGATAACCATGTCTTTTGATGATGAAGCATGGTCGGGAATCTCGAAACCAATTCTTTGGTGAGAAGGTATACCCATGAAGTTGATTCGGATAGTCTTTCTAGAGGCCATAATCCCTACAAAATAGAGCAAAGATAAATCCCTAGGTCCTTGAAATAGTTAGAAATGATATGCAATGCAAATGATGTCATGATGTCATGTTTAGCACACACAAACAATTCACACAATGAGCCTAGGTTTAAGGCTTGCATGAGGTATAAGTGATTACCCACCAAAAGTTTGAGTTGGTTCATCTGTCCTATAATAGTAACGGGTTCTAGGAATCTCACATCATTGATCTTTCTCGTGGCGTTTATTTCAATACGACTACCAAGTGGTCGACCGAAAATATCCCAAAAGTCTGATCTTAATGAGCGTAGCCTCGAGTATCAGCCAACCTTAGTCTGCACCAAAGCCGACCATCTCACTACTTTCTAATGGCCAAGATGGGTCAATTAAGGTTCTAAAAGTTTAGTTAGTGCTTGATGACACCACGCAGAAGCCAAATACTATCCTCAACTTGGGAATGAAGAGTATCAGGACATCCAAAGTGTCACACTAACGTAGCCATCATGTTGACCGTTTCGATATACGTCTAACGGTCGCGACGATTTATTGCTACTTACCTAAAAGGAAACCCAGATCCGGGTGTAGGATCCCCCACAATTAAAATACCCAAGCAATCCTTAAAAGTAAAGCATACAAATCAAACAAAAAGCAGTAAAAATGATCTAGAAATCCCTAAGGTATTCTCTCTTTAGGGTGTCTCCCGTGAGTCATGATTACATGTCTGGTGAAGCCGACTTTATAGGTTTTGTATCGCAAATGTGCGGATAGCAAAGTCGCCACCGACTTTTCTTTTATCCAATTAAGGGAAGGTAAAAAGTACAGAAAAAGACCTTCGTTAGATTTTGAGTAAGGGAGAAGGTTATGAAAAAGGGAAGGTATTAGCACCCCTTTCCATCCGTAGTTATCTACGGGCTCTTAGTTGCTCTTAGATCACTTTAAAAATTGTGCTTTCTGTGTGTTTGACAAAATGTTTTGAAAAGGCATTTCGCTTTGACTTTGTAATGATTCATGTAGGAATGTATACAAAGTGTTCGGAAATGTTTCGTTTTGAAAAAAGTTTGAACTTTGACAAACGTGTGTGGTGTGAAAAGTATTTTGTTTGAGCAAGCAACTAAAAGTCTTATTACCTACTCAGAATTGGTCATTTTCGTGTTATTTTACGTTCCTTTAGAATAGCGCTATCCATACCATTAGTTGGTAGGTAACCCTATTCGTTGGATGTAAGCGGGACATTCGAAGGGACATCGTATGGTCATAGAAAGCAACTTGTCGGAAGTATCCTAGCACATTCGAAGGGACTATCATCATTTTTCGTAGGCGACAATGGAGGGTCAAGATCATGTATTCGGAGGCGACATCGTGGGTCTATGATCTTTGTATCGAAGGGACTATGATGATTTATTTTGAAGGCGACGGTGCTAGAATACCTCTACGTTCGAGGGACTTGACCATTTGAATTCGTAAAGGCAACGAGAGGGAATTACCCTAAGGGGTGCATGTGTGAAAAGAGTGTGTTGATTCAGATATTTTATCTTGTATTAGAAGTGATCTACGTTCATTTTTATCTTGCCATACACGCCTAATTACTAGCAGTTTATAGGGTGCAGAAATTAAAATGCGGAAATATAAAGTGTGGAAAGATAAATCCTACGCTATTACATGGCTTTGGGGCAGATACATAATTTAAAATGCGGAAAATAAAAGTCTTAATTAAACTATTACATCCCATAGGCAATTACAAAATATGAAAAGAAAGCGATAAAAGAAATCATCCGAAACGGAATAACCTGTGAAAAGATGAGAAATCGGGAAATACGAGAAAATCGAATAAGAGGAAAATGTTAGTAAAAATAACAATTTTTGAATGAGAAGAAGTTTTCATGCTGGAAATAACATTAATATGCTAAAATAATTTTTTGGAGTTAATTTAATAATTAAAAACTAATTAAAGGTGATTTAAATGATAAATTAACAATTAATTAAATTAGCATGCAAAAATAATAATTTTAATTTCATAAATTAAATAAACATTTTCCTGACATGTATGCAAAAAATAAATATTTTTTGGTGTTTTTAAATGCATGATAAAAATTGTGAAAGATAAATTAAATTAACATGAAAATATTAAAGAAAATAAGAAAATAGAAAAAATTGCAAAACATGTAAAAATCACTTTGCCATGGCTGGGGATGGAACTCAGGACCTTGCCTTCACAAGCCCACGCCTTGACCAACTGAGCTGGAGTGCACGAGTGTCATGGAAACGGAGCGAGTGGTTTGTAAACAAGTCTCATCTCCTTACTGCACCAATCACGTGCCAAGAACTTCATCGTTCTCGTTTGAATTCTGGGAATTTTGCGTCGGCCTCAGTGCGACGCTATAGTCCCTGCAATTCTCAAAATCTCATACACATAATATAAATGAATTGTGAGTACATGAATCGATTGGAAATCACATTCTAAACACAATGGTGATGGCCTTTTGGTCCAATTTTTCCAATTTAAAGAGTCCTTAATTCGGTTCAGAAAACCCTAACAATGGCATAGTTCGATTCAGGCCATGAAAACTCAATTCGATTGTCCAGATAGCTTGCAAACTTTGTTCTAAACACAAAACAAACATCAAAACACATTAATAATGCATGATAAACAGAATTCGAGTTTTGAAAAAGTAAGAACAAACCAAATCGTGTTTTCTCAATTCTTGATGTTTTTGAGAGTTGTAAGGGTCTGGATCGATTCTAAAGACCTCAAGGAAGGCAATGGAATGCTTGGAATCAACTGAATCGAGCTAGAACTGTGCTGCAAGTTGCTTCAAGTGCAGGGTTTTTTTGAATTAGGTTAGGGTTCCTCCAAGCAATTTTTCTGTTCTCATTCATGTGCTATGCCTTGTTTATTTATATTGGATGGAATTGGAGCTGATTTGAGGAAGAAATAATCATCAATCAATGCAAAAATTATTTGATTTTGTACAAAATCAAATCTTATCTTTTTTGATCAATTTCAATCAAATTCTTGCCATATCAAGACCAATTTCGAAATTTGCCAGCTTTCTTGGGTTACTTGGATCTCAAGGAAGAGAGAAAAATCAATTTTGCAATTCATTTTGATTTTATACCTTATTTTTGAATTTAATTTGTATTTAAATGAATAAAATCCAAATTAAATAGAAAAATAAAATAAAAATTCGTGGCATTGGGCTTGGATGTTCCAAATTGTATAAGGAACAAGTTTGGATGAAGAAAAACTAGGCCCATTTGCAAAATTTTTGATTTTTACAAGTATCTCTCTTTGTGCACTTCTTCAAAATTGCCCAACTTGTGAATGGTGTATCTTGCTCAAGTTTCCACATTTTTGAGTGTTCTTGGACTTTTTGGAAAGCTCTAAGAGTCCTCTAACCAACCTCTTTGGTTTCATCTCAATTAGAGTTTCCATTTTCAATATACCTTCAAAACAAAATATTGACTTTTTGTTGACTTTGAAAATGACCTGTAATGTTTTGATCCATACCTTTCAAATGAAGCATTTTGTGAACATTCTTGTGAGACATGAAGTTGTAGTGAATTGAATTTCCTTCAAAACAAGAGGTGGTGGAAAAATTTCTGAAAAAGTATGAAGAATTTATGCTCAGTCAAAGTTTGGTTGACTTTTCACTAAGAAACCCTAATTTAGCAAGTCTGACTTTTGAGCAAATCTTGAGTTTCCATGATGAATCGTGATAAATCCTTGATCAAATAATGAATGTAACTTCAAAATGAGGATGTTGACCAAAAATCATGAAGTTTGACTGTATGTTGACCACAGTTGACTTTTTGTCCAATCTGATTTTCAACCATCGAGCAATTATGCGAAACTTGACATCTGAGGCTTGAAACTTGACATGGAGAATATTTGAAGCATATGAGGAAGCATGATGACCATTGGAGATGTTGGAAGTCCATCTTAATCTGAGAAATGCCAAACCCTAGTTTGGGTTGCTTGTCTAGGTGAGGGTTTGTCAGATCAACCCTTGAGTATGGATGTATAAAATGTCTTGAGAAAATGGAGGGCAAATTTTGGGGTATGACACCAACCCGAGCATGTCTTCATAAGACCAGGCGAAGATATTTGAATACTCTTGGAGTAATTCAATTAGTATTTACTTCACATTGTCTTCTAAAGCATCCCCAACTTTAACCTCTCTGACCATATCTTCGGTGCCAAGATTCAATTTCTCAATCTCTTCCTGATGTGGTTGGATAACCCTTTCTTCATGTTTCAACAATCTCTCTAACTCTTCGGGGAGTGCACAATCTTCCTCACCTTCTTCTTCGGCTTGGTTGATCGGATTATCAAAGTCATAAGAAGTGATATCAGAGTCGTTATCAAAGGGATCCATTAAGATTGTCGGATTATATTTGCATGCTTAATTTTATGTTTATTTTAGTTTTTTGGATGAAAAATAGAAAAATAAAGCATTGCCATTTTGAGCTTTAAAATTGTGATGTAAAATAGAAAAACAGAGAGCAAAATATTTGAATGAAAAAGCATTCTTTATTTCATGATAAAAATGTTTCATATACAAACAAGGTGGCCCTACATATGATTAACTGTGCCTTAGGCTGAGCATAGAAATTATTGCATAATAAGAGAAAACAAAAGAAAATTACACTTTGACTATTGTGACTGGGACACAGTCTTTAGTAGTTTAATTATTCAATTCCACACCAGGCACACTGGGGAGGATCCACTTGTCAATGTCAAACTCATTATCAGAATCATCAATAGCATTCACTTGTCCAGAACTGATATTGGCGCTTGAAAACTTGATAGACGTGGCCAGATTAGGCGCCTTGAGGATTTGACGATGCAAAACAAGGTCGAAGCCTAACCCAAACTTGTTGTACTTTGGCGTTACCTCTACTACAATGCCCCAGCCTTCAGGGCATCCACCTTCAACTACAGCCTTTGCATCCTTTAAGGAAGCTATTGAAGACTCATGCTTGTCTCTTTTCTTCTCCTCCTGCTGAGGAGTCTTCAACATATGCACGGTTTCATGCACTTCGCTGTCAACTTCAACATATCTAAACGAGGTGAGGTAACTCACAACGTACCCTTCCTCAGCATAAACTGTGATGGTCTTCCCATTGACAGAGTACTTGAGCTTCTGGTGGAGAGTAGATGTAACTGCTCCCGTTATATGAATCCATGGATGGCCGATAAGGCAACAAAAAGGAGGTTGAATGTCCATGACAAAGAAATTAGTAGTAAGCAACGAGGGACCAATCTTGGTTGGAAGGTTCAACTCTCCCAAGATAGAACGTCTCGATCTGTCAAAAGTTTTTACTATCAAATCACTGGGTCACAGTTCGAGACTACCATAATCAATTTTCATCAATGCTGACTTGGGAATCACATTCAATGAAGAACTAGTATCAACAAAAACACGAGAGGATATGTAATGCCTTGTTATGGTTCCTGCCTTCTGGCGGGAGATCAAAATCTGTGAAACCAAGGCCATTACTAGAGGATATGCTAGCATAAACATTTTCAAACTGACCAACAAATATCTCTTGCAGGACATAAGTGGTACTCAGCAAATTCATCATGGAATTCTTATGGGCTTCAGAATCTCGTAACAAGGATAGAATGAAGATCTTAGGAGGGTTTTGAGCAAGTTGATCAATCACACGGAAGTCACTTTTGCGAATATATAGCATTATCTCTTCAACATCTTTTGTCAAATCAGGATTAGCGATTTGTAACTCAGGCTCTTTCGATACTTGCTCATCTTAGGATTTCTCCAAAGCATCTGCACTACGTGATACGATTCGAGCAGCAAAAATATGACCACTTCTGGTTACTCTGCCACTGCCAGCAAAATTATCAGTGTTAGCATCGTCAGATTCTTCATCCTTCTTAGCACAAGAGGGACGACCTACTTGTTTGACTCTGTGATAATAAACATCTGATCCGTAGTTCCATGGATCAGCTTTATCACTCTCATATGGAATAGGACTAGGTCTGGTGATCAACAACGGAATAGGCTTCGTGCATGCAGATATAACAACCGGTTTATAGGGAATGGAAATCATAGGCACATCTCGTGCTTTACCCTTCTTACCCTTCGTACCCTTCTTAATCTTATCAAACTGTAATTCACCACTAGTGATCAAGCTTTAGATACCATTCTTCAAACCTTCACAGCCATTTGAAAAATTTCCCCATTCAACATATTCGGATTCACAACCCGCAAAGACGCCTCTCTTGATCAGATACTTCTTAACAAAAGTCAGCAGTGTCTTCACTAAATTTACATCCATGATAAAGTTCAGGACCTCACCATCCTCCATGATAGCCTGGACTACCCCACCGACATGTTGCAGCATCGGGTTTTGGATCACATTAGGCCTAGGTTGTTACTGCTTTTAAGCGTCAAACTAAGTGGCTTTGGAATCAATCAAGTCTTGCACTTTTCACTAGAAAGCATAACATTTCTCGATACTATGTCCAACGGTACCGGGATGGAATTCACAACTGGCCTTAGCATCATAGTTTCTCAGACACCTGTCGGGGGGGTGGAGGTAATGCAGCCCTTGCGACTACTAGTTTCAAATCAATCAATCGGGTCAACATTTCAGCATAAGTCATGGGAACCACATCAAATCTTATTGGAATGCCTTTATTCTGCTGACCTTGATATTGTTGGAGAGGAGCTTGTTGAGCAGCCTGAGTTTAATGAGAAGAGATGGTCACAACATTGACTTGAGCCTTGCCCCTATTTCCATAAACAACACTCGTTTCTCCTTTTTCCTTCTTAGGGTGACCACTTAATTCCTTTTTGGTATAAGAAGAACTTCTAACTTCCGTGTACTGGATTTTACCATATTTCAAACAACTTTCAATCCTCTCACCATATCGAACCATTTCAGCAAAGTTGGCAGAGGTACTACAAGCAACATGGTAGTGTCCTAAAAGAGTACTAGTAAACATGTATATTATTTCTCGCTCCATCATGGGCGGTTGAACTCTGGCAGCGAGCTCACGCTACTTCTGAGCTTACTCTTTAAAAGTTTCACCAGACTTTTGAGATATATTCAATAATTGGGTACGATTTGGATCCATATCAATGTTGAACTGATGTTGCTGGACAAAGGAATCAACTAAATCACGCCGTGTCTTGACATGATTCCTTTCAAGATGCATATACCACTCCAAAGAAGCTCCAGTTAAACTCTCTTTAAAGAAGTACATAGGGAGTATTTCATCTTCGGTATATACAACAATCTTGCGGAAGTAAGCTGTGATATGAGTTTTTGGACAAGTAGCTCAATTATACTTATCAAAAGTAGGAACTTTGAATTTTGGGGGAAGCCTCACCCTCGGTGACAAACCCAAATCAGAAAGATATAATTCAGATATATTTTGACCCTCAACGGCCTTCAACCTCTCCTCTAACAAGCAATACTTATGGTCCTCATCTGGGAAACTAGCCTCACTACCGTTAATGGAATAAAATTCTTCATTATGATCAAAATCATGACCCTGGGATCGGGGATGACCTCTACTGGGATTCTCAGGCATTCCATTGTCATAAATATAAGGTCCTGGAGGGGGTGATGGTGGAGGTGGGAACCTGATCGGTGGTTTTTACACAGTTATTTAGCATTGAGTTTCGTTATCGTTTCTTTTATTTGTCTAGTGTTATATGTCTTTTTATCGCATTTTACGCTTTGGTTATGTGTCTAAGTGTTTTCAGGGATAGAAGAATGAAACAGAACAAATCGGGACAAAAGAAGTGCAAAAAATCAGAATATTAGAGGCTACAGAAGAATCAACACGGGAACCCGTGTGAATCAACACGGCCCGTGTTGAAAAGCCAGTGGAAAGTGAAAATTAGCCCAAGTCAGTGGATCAACACGGGCACCCGTGTTCATCAACACGGCCCGTGTTGATTGACCTAGAGAGTTCCTTTGGATTTTGAAGACCAACACGGGCACCCGTGTTAATCAACACGGGCACCCGTGTTAATCAACACGGCCCGTGTTAATGGACGCGGGAGGAAACTTTATTTTGATGTGTTTTGGATCTCTTCTTTGTCATTAAGGGTATTTTGGACTTTGGCTAATATTGGGATGTGACTGAGACTATTAGAAGGAATTTTGGGAAAAAGAGTAGGATTTTTGGAAATCACGAAAGAAAATATCAGGAGAAAAGAAAGCTTCGGAGAGGAATTCAGAGACGGCGAGATTCAAGGGCAGCAACCATTGAATATCAAAGTCATCATTCTTCTTTGTAATGTTTAACTCTATTTCGATGTTTTCTTCTAATACTATGAGAGGCTAAACCCCCCACTGCTAGGGGGTGGTCCTGATTTGATTATTGTATGAATTCGAATACTTGATTTCCTTAATGCAATGTTTTTATATTTCAATTTAATTGTGTAGTGTTCTTATGATCATGTATCAGACAAATACATGTAGACCTATGACTAACAATTGGCAGGACTGTGATTGTTAGGGTTTCTACACAATTAGGTTATTAGGAGTCTAACCTAGGACTAGGGAGTCTCTTTTAATCACTTGAATTCTTGATATTTTTATGGTTAAAACTAAGATTTGTTTGAATGGACATTTGAACAAGGATTAGGGTTTTAATAGTTGTCTTAATTAAGGACTTAAGGAAGAACAATCTAGAGATAAGTAATTGATAGTATTCATTTGCAATTAGGAAATCTTAATTCGGATCATAGTTCTGTTAAATCAACCACTCACCCTAGCATCATTCTCATTATATTTCGTCAGTCATTACTTGTTACAAGCGTAATTGAAAGTTTTAAAATCAACCCAACCATTGTTTTTGTTCAATTGAATTAAGAGCACGAATAGGTATTTACTACAGGTCCTCGAGATCGATACTTGGGAAACTCATTATAACTACATCGTGAAAATAGTACACTTGCTATTTTTCCGATCAAGTTTTAAGCGCCGTTCTTGGGCGCCAAAATCTTGATTTACTCTTAGTTTAAGCGAAATTTTATTGCTCGCAATTAAAATTTTTCTATTTATTGTTCATTTATTTTCTATTAAATTGTACTAGAACTAATATTGTGTCTAACATTTTATGCGAGGTCGGGCCTCGTGAGAATATCTTTGGCGTAGAAATAGAGAGAACCCTTGGCTCGCGAAGAAGCAAAACAAGCAAGGCGGCGAGGAAGGAGATAGGAATTCAACACACTCCATTTCAGTCGAAGGCGAACCAATGAATCCACCTCAGAGAGATTGCTAGGGATTATGGAGGCGAATGCAGGAGGAAGACTAACCATTGTCAACCAACGGTGAATGTTCCTAACTTTCAGACTCCATCCGAGCACCATCACTCGATTGGAGAGAGATCCTTCTCTAGAAGGGTTAATGAAGATGCTAACAAGCATTTGCAACGATTTCTGACTATGAGCACCACTCTGAAGATTGATGGGCATACTGAAGAACAGAAAAAGTTGCGAATGTTTCCGTTCACCTTGGCAGATGAAGCGGAGGAGTGGTTCTATTCTCTTCCAGCCGGTAGCATTACATCTTGGGAAGATATGGAAACAGCATTCCTCAACGAGTATTTTCCAGCGTCAGTGTTCATGAGGAAAAGATATGAGATCCTGAATTTCAAGCAGAAGGAGGGTGAATCATTAGGAGACTCTTTCAAGAGATTTAAGAGACTCCTGGTGGCGTGCCCTACTCATAACTTGGATCAGACTGAGCAGATGCAGATGTTTGTGAATGGTCTGAGAATCAAAACAAAGTAACTCATTGACACAGCAGCTGGTGGCTCATCCAACTTCTCAATGACCACGGTATCAAGAAGATTATTGCAACTATAGCGCAAATGAGCATCGGAATTATATGACTGCAAGCAAACAGAGGAGTGATTGATTTGAAGTTGGAAGTAAATAAACAACTCAAAATCAAAGAGGCAATAGCTGCAGAAGTGGAGAAAAAGCTTAAAGCTATGAACATGGGCACTCAACAGGTAGCACAAGTTAAAAATGTGGTGTGTGACATTTGTAATGGACACATGGTACAATGTCTTGCAACTCCAAAACAAATTGAGGAGATAAAATTCTTGAGGCAGAATAATCCTTATTCTAACACCTATAACCCTGGGTGGAAGAATCATCCGAACTTTTCTTGGAAAGATCGTGACAACAAGCTCCTCGGAAGGCGAGAATGGGAAGTGGCATTTGAAAAGATGGCTTCACACTTCCCAATTCAAGAAGAAACACAATCACAGGAACACCACGGTGCGATTAAAAATTTGGAGGTTCAAATGGGGCAAATTGTGCAACAAGTAGCAATGCAAGCACAAGGCAATCCGAAGAACCATGAGAATGTGAATCTTTGTCACGACGGGGTGCAAATGTTTCCAAAGAAGAGAAGATGAGGTAAAGTTGATGATGAACTTATAGAAGTGGATTTAGAAGTGAGAGAGAACAAGAGGAAAAAGGAAGAAGTGGCGCTAGGTGAAGCCATCTGAAGAAAAAGTAAACACGTGATTAGGCTTCCATATCCTCTGAGTGGCAAAGAAGGACGAAAAAAGAAAGAGTTCGATAAATTTGTCAAATTGTTCAAGAAGCTAGAGATCAACATACCTTTGTTTGAAGCACTCGAGAAAATGCCTTTGTACACAAAATTCATGAAGGAGATCCTATCAAAAAGAGGCCAACGAGATGATGAACATGGACTCGTTGATGAAAAGTTGTGTGCAATCGCACCGAGAGAAAAATACACATCAGCAGATGGATCTGGATCGGTGGCAATACCATGCACCATAAAAGATAAAACTTTCAAAGGGTTCTAATTGATTACGGCTCTAGTGTGAGTTTAATGCCATTATGAATTTTCAAGAGGCTTGGCATTGAAAAGATAGCGGGAGTGGAACAAAATTAAAATTTCTTGATCACACCATCAAGAAGTCTTATGGGATAGTGAAGATGTGTTGGTCGAGATTGAAAAATTTGCTTTTCGGTGGATTTCGGATCATGGACATACCTGAAGATGAAGAGACCCCGATCATTCTTGGTCGACCTTTTTTATTGACTAGCAGGTGCAATTTTGATATTGAGACAAGTCATCTAACGCTAAAGTATTTTGAAGAGGAGATAACCATGAAGGTGTTTGAGGTCCAGGAACAAGGTGCAGGTGAAAATAATAAATTTTACATTGATGCGGTCAAAATTGAGGGAGAGAGCAAAATTTCAAATTCACTCCCTGAAGAAGTCTCGGGAAGAATCTCTCAGGTGGCATCAATTAAAGTTCCCAAGTTCAGTCAAGAAGCCAAGCAGGGAAAGAAGAAGGTAGACAAAGGTGAGAAGATGAATGTTGGAAGTAACGTGAATCACGCAGTGGTTCGGGCTCTTGAGGGGGTTGAATTTTGGGATGCGGAAAGTACAAGCACCAAGGTGTGGAAGAGAAAGTACCCCCGTAAGGGGATGACCCGTCGAGCCATGCGATGTTAAACGAAGCGCTACGTGGGAGGCAACCCACGTTTTTCATAACTTAGTTTTCCTTTGTGTTTTGTTTGCAGGTAATAAAAAGGGATCCTATCTTGCGAAAGCTAGGAGGTAGCAAGTGGTGTTGCATCACCCTTTGTGAGTCACTTCTCTCGAGTTTGATCTGACACATTGAGGTCAATGTTTAGTTCATGTTTGGGGGAGGTTTTATTGCTTTGTTTGATTTTATTGCTTTGTTTGATTTTTGTTAAGTTGATGATAAATGTTGTGTAATAACACTAGTAGAAATTCTCCCAAATCTTCTGAGTTCTTGACCAAAAATTTTGTTTTGTTTTACACAAGAGCTTGTATTTCAACAAAGGTCGGGGTTGATATTGTGTGAGATGCAGGGATGATTGTTTGAAGGTAGGAAAGTCGGAATAATGTGACATTGATACAAATCCAGCGTGTCGATTAGTACTAAAGTGCTTAAGGTCTGAAGTACTCCTTGAATAGTTTATCTATCTGATCGGCATAATTTTGATTCACATGCGGTATGATTGGTTGAGAATCAAATAAAAATGGCGATGAATGATGAAAAACGGTAAAAGGCAACCAGCCCGCTAAGTTGGGTAGCCCTCAGGTTATTCAGCCCAAGGGGTTGATCCCCAAGCGTCGTCGATAAAGGACAATAAATAACCAAAAGGTTTGAAAATTTCATCGATATTAGAAAATGGCAAATGTTGTTCGTTTGGTGCCTAAATAAGTGAAGTTCTTGGCTAGTCATATGCATGTGATGATTATCATAATTCCCAGTGCCTTAATCTGATTGTGCGAATGAAAGAGGAGGAAAAGTGGAAGGAGAGTATTTAAGTGCGAAGCATAGTTGGAAGGTGTTTTAGTGTCATGTGAATGCTGAGCACACTACTTTCTGAGCAATAAGAACTGAACTCGCGCATATGAGTACCGATCTGCTTTAATTTTCATTAGCTCATTAATCGTAAGCGAGGTCAAGCAACAGTTTAAGTTTGGGGGAATTTGATCGGTGGTTTTTACACAGTTATTTAGCATTGAGTTTCGTTATCGTTTATTTTATTTGTCTAGTGTTATATGTCTTTTTATCGCATTTTATGCTTTGGTTATGTGTTTAAGTGTTTTCAGGGATAGAAGAATGAAACAGAACAAATCGGGACAAAAGAAGTGCAAAAAATTAGAATATTAGAGGCTACAGAAGAATCAACACGGGCACCCGTGTGAATCAACACGGCCCGTGTTGAAAAGCCAGTGGAAAGTGAAAATTAGCCCAAGTCAGTGGATCAACACGGGCACCCGTGTTCATCAACACGGCCCGTGTTGATTGACCTGGAGAGTTCCTTTGGATTTTGAAGACCAACACGGGCACCCGTGTTAATCAACACGGCCCGTGTTAATGGACGCGGGAGGAAACTTTATTTTTTTTGGTTTTGGATCTCTTCTTTGTCATTAAGGGTATTTTGGACTTTGGCTAATATTGGGATGTGACTGAGACTATTAGAAGGAATTTTGGGAAAAAGAGAAGGATTTTTGGAAATCACGAAAGAAAATATCAGGAGAAAAGAAAGCTTCGGAGAGGAATTCAGAGACGGCGAGATTCAAGGGCAGCAACCATTAAATATCAAAGTCATCATTCTTCTTTGTAATGTTTAACTCTATTTCAATGTTTTCTTCTAATACTATGAGAGGCTAAACCCCCCACTGCTAGGGGGGTGGTCCTGATTTGATTATTGTATGAATTCGAATACTTGATTTCCTTAATGCAATGTTTTTATATTTCAATTTAATTGTGTAGTGTTCTTATGATCATGTATCAGACAAATACATGTAGACCTATGACTAACAATTGGCAGGACTGTGATTGTTAGGGTTTATACACAATTAGGTTATTAGGAGTCTAACCTAGGACTAGGGAGTCTCTTTTAATCACTTGAATTCTTGATATTTTTATGGTTAAAACTAAGATTTGTTTGAATGGACATTTGAACAAGGATTAGGGTTTTAATAGTTGTCTTCATTAAGGACTTAAGGAAGAACAATCTAGAGATAGGTAATTGATAGTATTCATTTGCAATTAGGAAATCTTAATTCGGATCATAGTTCTGTTAAATCAACCACTCACCCTAGCATCATTCTCATTATATTTCGTCAGTCATTACTTGTTACAAGCGTAATTGAAAGTTTTAAAATCAACCCAACCATTGTTTTTGTTCAATTGAATTAAGAGCACGAATAGGTATTTACTACGCAGTCCTCGAGATCGATACTTGGGGAAACTCATTATAACTACATCGGCGAAAATAATACACTTGCTATTTTTCCGATCAGAACCGATCACTAAGATATAGACCATGACCACGAAGATGATCATTAACACCCAAATCGTCATTGTCTTGAGCATTGATTACATGCGGCTGCCCGCAGAGAAGTCATCAAAAGGATTATCATGGTGTTCACCCTCAAAACGAGGTCTTTCCACGAGAGCCCTCAGTTCCTGTTGACTACGGTTCATGGTAGTGATTACTTCCATAAACTGTGCCATCTGAGCTTCCATCTGCACCTTCATCGCGGCCATATCTGATTGGAGTTGTTCCATGTGACGATGTTCGTTGCTTAGAGTTGAGTAACGGTGGAATATTGAATGATCAATTTTTCTGCTAAATAAAAGCAGAAGCCATTGATAAGAACTCTTGAGCAAAACCTGTTATGTATGGTATATGCATGTACGAATGTTATGTATGATGCATGAAATGATCATTTCCAGGATGTCCTTGTAATTTCTTATCCAGCATCAAATAATGATAGGAATGTTGACAACAATAATCATCAGGACCAACAACAATCAATGTGAGAATCAACTGCTCATTTCATGGATGAAATGAAAATCATACAAGAATCCCATAATAAAAGAATATTAATACAAACATCATGTCAAAGGAATCCCATCCAAGAATCCTGGAGGTGATCCATAACAACTCAAATACAAATAATATCAGATAATGTTTGCATCAACTTCAAAAGAGGCCACTCGTGCTTTAAGCTCTTGGATCTCGGCCATCAACTTTGACACATGGATATCTTGTCCTCTAAGCATAACATGCACTTCATATCACTCATCTTTGGATGTCTGTAACTGAGTCTTCAACTCTTCAACCTCTTTGGAAAGCATAACCATCTGCTCGACCTTGTACTTCAGCTTCAAGTTCTCTCTTTTGTATGAGTAAATCTTTTGCATCAGATTCTTCTTTGTGAAGTTGCTTCTTCAAGACTCGGATCTCTTTGCCGTGTTTTTCCTTTAATTTCCCATTTTCCACTTACAGATGTTTCAACTTTTCTTGGGTCTTTTCAAGATCTTCGGACAACTGATCAAATGAGAGGGAATTGCCGCTTCTAACCTTCTTGGTCTTCTCAAGTAAGCCATAAGCACTTAACACTTGGTCCTTTTGTTCGATTACGACGAATAATCTCTTCTTATCTTGTAGAGAAAATGCTAGATCTATGGCTTGATCTTGCAATTGTGCCTTCAAAGATGAATTCTCCGATTGGAGTTTCTTGTAGAGCTCGAGACCCACAAAACCTGGTATAGAAATAACGGATGAAGAAGAGGAACAGGCGAAATTTGGTGCAAGACCTTCAATCATAGAATCAGGTTGAGGATATATTGGTGCTTCCCTTTTGAATGGTAACAAAAAATTTGAGACTCGATCCTTCAACCAGTTCACATAAGGATCAAGTGCGTAGTTTCCCTTTTGGCCAAATAAAACTGTGCCCCTTCTGTGAAGTAGGCGCCATACATCAATAACCTACTTCAACATAATCAGATCCTCGCCGTTTACAAACTAAACACTTTCTGTTACCTGACGAACAATGTGTGCTTCCGTTTGGGGATACCCTAATTGACGGTGAGCCAATGTAGGATTATAACATATACAACCCTTAGTTCCCATCAAATGAATGTTTGGCAACTCCCAGCAATTGACAATAATCTCCGCTCCGCTCGACATTGTGTTCCATACTATATCATATGATGTGA
Source organism: Vicia sativa (assembly GCA_021764765.1). Classification (NCBI taxonomy): domain Eukaryota; kingdom Viridiplantae; phylum Streptophyta; class Magnoliopsida; order Fabales; family Fabaceae; genus Vicia; species Vicia sativa. Next base: position 68,809,795 of record CM038797.1, on the reverse strand, counting down.
GTGCAACGATCTAGATAGACCACTTCATGATCTTGGCACAATCAACAAATGCACCATTCTTTGGAAAGTTTGTATTGAACCAACGATAAATCAAAGGTATACAAAAAGTGACACACCCTTTCTTGCCATGGTGAGAGTGAATAGCATAATCTGTATCAGCCAAATGATAACACGAAAATGTATCGATTATTTAAGCCAATTTATATGTTTTTTATCTGCATTTTAATTAAATAAATTATTCTTTATTCGTATTATGCCGGTTTTTTCTATGTTTTCAGGTTTTTACCGATTATTAGGCTCGTGCGAAGAAAGTCAAGAAAATTCGGATAAATCAAAGTCAAAATCCACAAAAAGAGAGAATTTATTGAAGTGTGTATGCATAGTATGAAGTGGGGGTGTGAAGTAAGCAAAAATTAAAAAAGAGATTCAAACGAACAAGGCCCATCCCACTTAAAGCGAACAAAGCCCAACATGTTACAAGGTGTACGCAAGCCCTAAAGGCTGTGGCGACCGTTACAAGGTTGAGGCGAATCTTTCTCCGCACGCAAGAGTTGTGGCAACCGTTACAAGCTGGAGCTGGCTCCGTAGCGACTGCTACGGAGGAGATTTAGGAGGCGAGATTTTCTCAAGCAGCTTCGGAACCCTAGCTCTCACACGCCTATATATATGTTGCTTCAGCTCACTATCAACACACATTTTTTTCCTCATTCCAGTACCGTCACTCTGCCAATTTTAATTCCTATTCCGCATTTAATTTCAGTTTTATTTTTCCATATTCAGTTTCTTTTCTCGTAGTGAAATACCCGGCCGAAAATCAAAGGATATAACTATATATCAATGAAGTCGCCATCGAAGGTTTTTTATCCCGCCAAGAGGGAAAGGTAAACATCGAGCAAACTTGAAACGAAGAAATCACGGTGTTGCAACCGAGAGATCGAGTAAGGAAGTCTGTTACGACGCGAGGGGAAGGGATTAGCACCCCAAGCGCCCGTAATATTCTACGGTATCCGCTTTTACTTTCTATCTAACGGGTGTAAAGGTCTAACTATATCTGTATATGGTATAAGGTATGCATATTTAAAAAGAAAAGAAAAGAAGAAAAAGAAAACACGGGGAAAAGAAGGAAATATTTACAAAGGTTGCTCGATCTAGCCCCGCGACAGGATGCCTACATATTCCCTCGGGCAAAGGGAAAGTCAGAGCACCGTAGCTCGGCTCACTTGTTTTGGTTGGTTTGTGTTTTTTAAATTAGCAGACGAAACAACAAACGATGACGAAACACCTCCATGATGACGAAACATTAGCTACTGATGGGATGATGAAACATCGGGAGACGGGATGACAAAACATCAGCAAACGAGATGACGAGACATCAAAGGATGAGATGGCGAAACATCAAAGGATGAGATGGCGAAACATCAGCAACAGGACGACGAAGCATCAACAGCAAACAGGACGACGAAGCATCCTAGACTAATTGGTTTGTATCTTTTACTTTGGAAAAAGTTTCATATTATTAGAATGTTTTAATGCACTTGACAAAAACAAGATTTTAGTTTTAACGATGCAAAAGGGTAAAGGTAAAATGGCTAAGGGAAACTAACCTACTTCTAAATCCTAATGTTATCATGCAAAGTTGCTCCTAAGTTATGGATATAAACAAGGGGAAGATCTACCAAAAGTTATCATGCATGGATAGCAGACCTAAGGTCTATTTAGTTCAAACTTGGAGAAGCATGAACTAAAGATCCTATGGGGAACATGGCAATCTCGTGAAAGAGATAAAGAAGCAAACAATCACACTTAGAATGAATGATAAGACATGTATGGCAAAACATCATGTAAAGGATAATAAAATGTATGAATGACAGCACATCAGGCATGGATGACAAAATATCATGATAATAGACATGGATGGCAAAACATCATGTAAAGAATAATAAAATGCATGAATGACAACACATCAGGCATGGATGAAAAAACATCATGATAATAGACATGGATGGCAAAACATCATATGAAGAAAGATAAAATATGAATGGACGATGATACATCAAGAATGAATGATAAAACATCATGCATAAAGAGGGTGATGATGATACCTAATGGAGAAAGTCCGTTGCCCCTTCAACATGCACAAGGTAAGAAAGCTATGCTGGAAAGCGTTACCGTCCATCCAAGTGTGCCCAAGTTGCATCAATAAACGATCATGAACTCCTTTTCATTGATAAATATCACAAGATGAAGTTATGTGTTCATTGGTGAAGTGCCCAAGAGGAGGCGTATTCATTGGTCAAGAGCCCAAGAGGAGGCCATGTGATCATTGGTGAAAAGCCCAAGAGGAGGCAATGTGTTCATTGGTGGAGTAATTCTAAACTATTACAAACCATATGGGAATGGGGATACAACATTATGAATGGGGATTTATCGTATCAAAAATTCTGAATAAAAGTCCAAATAATACAACCCAATCTAAATACATCAAATAATTAAATTAAGAATAAAGAACCTCATCGCATGGTGTGAGAAATCGCCTCAGGTGCACTTCAAGACGTCAGACAAAGCTTCGCGCATCAGATGAACATCAGATAGAAATCCCTTGCACACTCAACAATTGGATTAGAAATAACAAGGTAGAGTGATAAGACACTAAGCTACAAATTACTATACATCATGGAGATAATGGATGATGACAACACATCTAAAACAAAAGCACAATAGCTAAACACCAAGAAAATGGGGAAGAAAAAAAGTGGAACGAAGTGATTGAGCAACCATGCAAGGTTTCATGTGAAGTGAGGTCAGTAGACACAACATACATTTACAAGGTTTAAACAAACTATTAACAAACATCTAATATCACCAGGAATGCACACATGCAAAGTTAATTGTCAAACTAGGTTGAAACTAGTCGTAAAAGCATACGGGAAGCAAATCTTACAAGATATTAAGCATAGATGGAATGAAGGAAGGGTTATATGATAAAATGACATAAAATTCAGCATCTAACATGCTAATATCCTATTTACATCATGCAAACCAAACCACAGAAGTTTCACGGACGAAATCCTACAAGAGTGCATAAACGTACGACAATTGTGTGTGGTGACGGGAATACAAATGTGTGACATACATAACATACAAAGTGAGTGTCAAGATGAGGTTATTACAGTATCAAGATCTCATAATGGAAATGGTAATCAAATTATAAAGAAAATGTCACAAAGATGCAATTACAACCCTAGTGCAAAAACTAGTTAAAACTTGACAAAGTTTGTGTTTACACGTCAAAAGAAGCCAAGAAAAGACATGGATGACAGGAAATGAACCATGGAAGGTTAAGATGCATACAATACAATATCAAACACATCAATACATAAATCAAAGCATACAAGCATGCGTGAAAATATTCACGAACAAGTCACCTACGAAGAACAAAATCGATCCATACAAATGGGGGTGAAAGTGTATGTGAATGATAACACATTAGACATAGATGATGAGACATCATATAATGAAAATGGATGAGCAAAACATCAAATAATAAATGTATGGATGGTAAAACATCAAATAACAAATGTATGGATGACAATACATCGAGACATAAATGATGATATATCAGATGTGAAGGATGAAGCATGGTGAAACATGATATAAACGGAAATGGATGATAAAACATCTAACAAGAAAGATATGGATGATAAAAAATCAAATATGCATGCATGAATGATAATACATCAAGGCATGGATGATGATACATCGTATATGAATGATGGATGAACGAAACATCAGATAAGAAATGCATAGATGACAGTACATCAGATGAAGCATGTATAGATAGCAATATATCAAGACATAGATGATGATACATTAGATGAAGATGGATGAGCGAAAAATCAGATAAGAAATGTACAAATGACAATACATCAGACATAGATGATGAGACATCAGATAAAGCATGCAAAAGCATATATGCACATGGTGAGAGTAAGAAGTAAAGTGAGCGGCAATGATACCCAAAGGAGAAGGTTCGTTGCCTATTCAATGCGCGCAAGATAAGAAAAATATTCATAAAGCATCCTTGTTTCCCTTAGTGATGAGTATGCCTCTTTGGTCTTGTCTTGATCATCCCATAATCAAGCATCCAGGTTGTATCACAATCGATCACAAATCCATGGCAATAACAACAACGAAATGAGTATTGTGGCAATAACTAAATGATGATCAGACCATGCGAAGAAATAAAATCCTAATCTACAAAGAAACGAAATTCTAAACTACTTCGATCTATATGAGAATGGGAAATAAGTTTACAATGCATAGAATCGACAATACGATAACAATGTCTAGATAGACCAATGATACAAACTAATTGCAATTAATGAAATAACTAATTTAATTACCCTATTTAGTATAATTTATCAACGAAATAATTAATCAAGTTAAATATTATCTTTTAATCTAATTAAATAATTAACCAAAATTATATTTACAATATTCACATTTTGATAGAACAAAATATTATTTATAAAACAAAATATAAAATGCAAATGAAACAAAGGGATTGGGCCTGAATTGAGCAAAAAAGGGGGCCTGCATTAGCAATTCGCTGGGCCCAAAGTGCTAAGCCCAGGTTAGGATACAGGATCCAGTGATGTGCACTTCAGGAAGGTTCATGGTGAGCTTCACTTCTGGGACACTGGATTTGGTCAGGTAGAAATCCGATGGTTAAGATCAATGAAGTGCATAGTGGAAGGGAGTCCCTAGTGCATCTGATGATGATCATACGAATGAGAATGGAGGTGGATGGTGGTCCGGTGTGAGGGAGTTGCATGAGAGCAAAGAAGACAACAAACAGGGCAGTGACAAGTGTCACCGCCAGATTAGCCACAAATCAACAAAGCTTATCACTAAATAAAACTTAAAACTAATTTTAACTAAAAAAAATAAACAAACAATGTTTAATCTCTCCGAAATCAGGATTCTCTCATCTCTCTCTTTACATCTTCCAATACAGACATGTGAAAACCCAGAAAGCAGAATCACGACCGATCTGGCTTGGTAGTTGAGATGAATGCTCACGGCGGTGATGATGAACACACGGTGGCGACGTTGAAGAACGACGGTGGCGACGATGAATCCGCGGCGGCCGGAAGTCGCCTTGGGCGGAGGCTTGCTCCGATCTCTAATTTTCTTTTAGTTTCTGGTTCGCCTTTCCTTTCTGATTACTAATCTGGCATTTGATTCTGCAGAAATCGTCTGAGTTGGCCTAGATCTTAAAAGGGGTGGCTGAAACCCTAACACTCTGGATCGCGATTCCGACGATGATGGCGAGGACTAAGCTTTGGAGACGCGACGCCAATGGTTATCTCGGTGAGATCTTTTTGTAACTAAACCTCTTTCTCTCTGAATCAGAACATTCCATCTTTTCTTTGTCTCTCTTCGAAATCAGAATTTCCATTTCTAAAATTTAACTTTCTGAAGGGTTGGTAGATTAGGAAGATAATGATAATGGCTTAGGGTTAGGTTAGCTTGCTGTGTACATGAATTCTTGCTGCGATTTTTTATGATCTGTGATGGTTTTTTAGTTTTGGTTATTTTCTGGGTTTGTTCTGTTACGGCTGCTAGGGTTTTCTCATGTGAACAGTGACCGAATCTTGATTTCAGTACAATGAATGCTTTTATAGTCCTGAGAATGTATCCATTTTTCTGTCAATAGGCCTATAATTATTCCTCCGTACTGGGCTCTAACACTTTTGATTATTCTCTTCTGACTTTGAAAATAAATTTTGCATTTGGGCTGTTGTGATAGTTTCGTGAATTTCCAAACTAGGCTTGACTTGTTATTTCTGACTTACTTTGAGAAAAACTGTTTGGGCTGCTGGAACAAGTTGTTTTCTGATTTTGATTGCTGAACTATGCTTGCTGCCCTCTGCTTTATACACCCCTTTTGTGAACCGAAACCAATCGTGATTTGCAATAGGAGTAGTAAGCCTATGATTAAATTTGAATGAGGCTTTTTGTTGCCTGAAAATGATTTAAAAACCCCCCTAATTTCTGATTCCTCTACACAACCCTAATATGAGTTTGGAAAACCTTTTAAAACTTCTTTTGGAAATCCTTGTTTAAGTTCTTAATTTATTGCTTGCTAACAACCCTTTTTATCTTCTTTGTTTCATGTGCAAATGGTGGTGAGGATGGAAAGGCAAGGAGAAGATGGATCCGTGGCAATAGCATGAAGCTTGGAAGAGATCTTGAAGAGGAAAAGAAAGTTATGGAGGAAAAAAATTCAAGAGCTCAAAAACAATGGCCTTTAGGAGAGTCTTATGTTGATGTAATCTTTGAGTAAAAGAATGTCATGTAAACTTGATGACTTTTGAAACATGTAAATTCGCTCTTGAATTTTTCTTGTATAAGAAACTTGCATATTTCTTTTTGTAATCATGACAAACCTTCATTTGTAGCTTGAACTCCAGAATTGTAATTTTTATTTGATGTAAATTAACTTGTGAAACCTTGTAGAATTTGGGATGAATGAATGCACAAACTTGAATGAAAATCTGGATGTAATCCTTTTTAGAACTTGAAATTGTGAGAATAACTTGGAGAAAGTCATAAATGACTCAAAGGGGTTATAAACATGTCTTGTTTACAAAGAATGAAGATTGCTTTGAATTTGTGGAGAAAACAATAGAAACTTTGTAGAAATCTTGCAAGAATTGCAATCAAACTTTGAATTGTGTACCAGAATTTAGGAGGAATATCCATCAAATTGCCTTAAAGCATGGTGCTTGGAAACAAAATCCAGTTCTCCACCTTTTCCTCACATTTCCAAACTTGCCAAGATGGAAAGTCTCTTAATTAAGACAAAAGAAACAAAATTCTCTTCAAATGCCTTCTTTAAGTTCACTTCTAACAAACTTCAGAAATGCACTCTAAAAGCCCAACGATTCACACTTCTCACATGATAAACTTCAATATTTATCTTTAAAATCCATGGCCCAATAAGTAGCTCCAAATTTGCTTAATCATGGAAAACCTTGATAACGCCTCAAGAATTACATCAATAAAGACGTCAAACACCTCAATGATCCAAAATTCGTGCCCATGAGCCATTGGATAAGAAAATGAGAATTACTTTGAAACACTTGCAATTGTGGCTCTTCTGATGAAAAAGAGAATCAATTAATGTGTCTCGAATCATTAGAAGCCTTGGTGACTGAATAGACGACAAAAAGAGGAAATAAGAGCTATCTTGGATCGATTGACAATACAACCAAATTCTGCAGCTAACGGGGAAAACCTGGAAGATAAGAAAAACCTTGATCCCACACAGTGCATGAATGCAATGCAATATGAAGTTTATGAAGAAACATAAGCCTAAATCAAGAGGGTAAATTTTGGGGTGCAACATCTTCCCCTATTCAATCTTCTTGAAGTTGATTAACGAGAACTGGTGGAAACCTTCGAGCATTCAAAGTGGAAGAGGATTGAATACAAAAGAACACGAAAATTTACACTCTTGAGAAGAAGAGTGAAACTTTCCAAAAGGAGCCAGAGAATACTGGACTTAGAGAATACCAAATGAAATTGGTTTCATGGAAAAGCCAAAAATCATGCTTTAACAAGCGGGAGAGTCTAATGAACATTAGCCTTCCAAAAATATACGTCAAGACGAAACTAAAACGTGGGCATGATAAAGATGAGATGAAACTCAAACCAAAAGACTAGACAAAACTAGACTTTGAAAAAGTATGTGTCGGGATGAAACCAGATCACAAGAAGGGGTGAGATAAGACTCATATCATGAGATGAAACTAAAACCAGAAGACTAGACAAACTAGACTCTGAAACAGTACGCAATAGGACAACTATGAAAAGGATCCTGTAAGCAAGGTGACTAGAGTGTGCCATTCTAGGGAAACCTGCTGGTCTCAACCGGGGGTAAACAGTGGAAACTGTGACAAACCAAAGGTATGAAAGAGACTGGTCAACCAAGGATAGACAGTAGACGAAGTTGATTAAATCCACAAGGAGTGACATCATACGAGAAAAAACTCGACTCGATAGAACTAGAAGAACGACACTTTCTAGAAACGAGTACCAGGACAAAAACTAGATTTCAAGAACGGGAAACGAGACAAAACTCGACCCATAGCAAAGTGATGAGAGTGCATGTTTATCAGAGCACTTGCTGTTCTCAAACTAAAGGATAGACAGTAGATGAAACTGATTGAACACAATAGTTATAACAGAGCCATCCCAACCGAATATAGAAAGTAGACGAAGCTGATTGAATCCACGGAGTAAAGGGGAAAGGTTTCAACCCGAGATAGACAGTATGATGGAACTGAAAGAATCCCAGGAGTAAGAAATAAAACGAGATAAAACTCGACTCATGGAACCTAGTAGGACGAAACAAACTAGATGAGTACCAGGACAACAACTAGATTTCATGCACAGGCGAAGAGACAAAACTTGACCCAAAGCAAAGTGATGAGAGCGCATGTTTCCCAGAGCACTTGTTGTTCTCAAACTAAAGGATAGACAGTAGACGAAGCTGATTGAACCCAATAGTTATAAAAGAGCCATCCCAACCGAAGATAGACAGTAGACGAAGCTGATTGAATCTAAGGAGTAAAGGGGAAAGGTTTCAACCCGAGATAGATAGTATGATGGAACTGAAAGAATCCCAGGAGTAAGAAACAAAACGAGATAAAACTCGACTCATAGAACCTAGTTAGACGAAACAAACTAGATGAGTACCAATACGACAACTAGATTTCATGCACGGGTAACGAGACAAAACTCGACCCAAAGCAAAGTGATTAGAGCGTACTTCCAAAACACTTGTTGAAATGCTTATCAGGACAACACTGACGTTCAAGAGGTATATTGATGGACATCAAAATGAACCAACAAGGTAGTAGGGACTAAACCAATGAAAATGTAACAGAGAGAAACTGGGCTACAACCACAACGTTGAGTAAACACTCAACCAAATTAAATGATTAACAGAATACGGGTATGGAAATACTGAGGATAAAGGCCTCACTGGGGAAATGATCTGAAATTACCAGAATCACTGGGGAACATGGTGGCAATAAAGGCTTATGTTTCAATGCATGTTTGATATTTTTTCTATGGTGTAAAGTTCCAAAAGATTATGGAAAGTTACACTTTGAGGATGCAATGTAATGATGAATGATTAAATGCTTCATCGGGGAAAGGCTAATCAAAAAGCCAATCAAACACCAAGCAAAAACTTGATAAGACTTGCAAAAATAAATTGTAAAACCCACTAGGGAGAAAACCTTCAAAGAGATGAAACTCTGAGGGGAGAAATAACTTATGTAACTGGTAGAAACAGGCCACCATCACTGAAAAGAAGTTGCAAAAACAGATTGTAGACTTCACTGGAGAAATAATTCTGGACGAAACCGTTGATTCTGATATGGGATGCCAAATGAAATTGGACAAAGCCAGAGAAGATCAAGGCAAAACTGTGACTTCTGAAGAGGAAATCCAAATGGAGATTAGACGTCGTTGGATAAGATACCAAACAATATTGGATCTAACAGAAATAAAGGTTCCTCTGACTTCATGGGGAATGATCAATCTTTGGTCCATAATAGGAGAAAATCTGCACACGACTCTTGCGGAGAGTGGATAACTGGGCCTTAAGAAGCTCAACTGGAGATTCACAAATGATCTTTGATGAGAAAAATCCTTACTGGGGATAAAAAGTGAGGTGGGATGTACACCCACAAAAGCATACGACTCGGGCGATACAATACTTATCACCAATCAACAGGACCGAACTTGCTGGGGAGATGGGAGAGTTCTCAGAATAGAAATCCAAGTCAAATAGTTCATCTAGGCCTGAAGAAACAAGACACCTCATATAGGACAACTCCATTGGGGAAACGAGGGGGAAAACTCCACTGGTGAAATGAGGGAATATTGTGCCACATCCTTGAAAGAAAATTTCTTCGCTGGGGAGAGGAGAAATCTTGAAGAAGAAGAGATCACATGAATAACTGACACACTGGGGAAGAGGGGAAAATTCTTGAATAAGAACTTCCAAATGCAACAACCTGACTAGGGAATTAGAAAAGGTCATCGATAAACTTTCAGCCTCGAATGGGCATTCTTCTGCGAGCACAACAATAACACAACTTCGCTGGGGATATAGATTCTTAATTAGGAAGTCTTATCAATCACAACCTATCAGACAAAACTTTCCACCTGACGATATTGGGGGGTAGGCAACCTTCAGGTAAAACTGGGGAATCATCTGGATACTATCTCTTCACTTTGGGAGACTTGTTGGGGAGAAGTAGAGACTTCGGTGTCACTGGGGATGTTGCATATAACCAATCCTTCCAATTCAATCAAACCCAATCTGCCCCAAGTCTAACATGAAGTAAACTCACTGGGGAGAATCTTTGTAGAAACATGGATAGAACTGATTGAAGAAAAAATGCCCCTGGTGTATTTAAGCTCTGGATAGTTCTCTTGACACATCTGGTTCATGTAGAGATTCATCGAATCTCGACGTAACTGCTTCAGATTAATGATCTTTGAAAAGATTCACCTTGAGAGGGCTTCACGAGATTTGTGATGAGGATAACAATCCTGACTTCAATTGGAGATAAAAGTCTCTGACTTCTGATGAAGTAGCAATAAAACTTTGAACTTAAGTCTCTGATGGACTGAGGATAGAAATCCCAACTATCTAACATACTCTTCAAATTCACCAATCATTTAGCTTGCGACTGGACTTGAACTGATCAACTTTGAAATTAAGGAATACACCTGCATAATGTCTTGCCCCAATCTGTGGGACTGTTGAATAACTTGTCTTGCAAAAGACTTCCTGAGATCTGTGTCATCAAAACCAATTTCCCCAGGTTAATGGAATCTTGAGAGGTCAAATCTTCATCTCATACTCACAAAGGAAAGAGAAGTTCATAATTTTGGATGACAACACAACCATAACTTTCAATTGGAACTGCTTCATACTTAAGCAGATGCTTGAAACAAACTATCCCTTAGGACCAACTGAAGGAGACATACCATTTCTCGAAAGAAAATTCTGGGTAATCAAAACTCCAACATAAGCATCCAGACCTCAAGCAATCCGATTCTTTATCGTCCCTCAAATGGGTCTTCTGTTACTCAACGGAGTCACTGGAAAATGCCCCAAATTAGCTGAATCTGCAAACTTCATTCCCCGTGAAGGTACACAAACAGGAAAGCAACACAATATTCATACTCAACGGAGTACTTGAAAAGCAAAACCCCTTAGGGTACTCAGACTATAAAGCAACAAACTACTTTCACTTCAAAAGGTATCTGGAAAGCATGACCCTGGATATCATCGATTCTTTGAAAAGATTGACTTTTGATTCGACGGAGTCAAGATCCTTTCCTTTGACAAGATTAAGCTCTTCATTGATGCTCATTGTGCAAACTCACTTGATGTCAAACAGTTGTTTCTCATACAGAAAAATGTTTATTATGAGAATGAAAATTCTAATGCAACTCTTACGTAAGTCCTGAAGTTTTTATGTGGAAATGATATTGCAACTTCTTGTGAACTAAACACTTTTAGAATGCAACATTTGTTTTTAAAAACATTTTATTTTTCAGAATAACAAGACAAACACATGATACCAACACAAAATTAGCACACACTTTAGGAGTCAGGAAAATGTTATCTCATCGTTGTATGCTTTCGAATTAACCCATGCTTCAGTTAGGACTTCTGAGGGTTGTAACGTGGCCTGGTTCACGGTTTTCAAAAAAAGATTTTTAGTCTCAAAATATCTGGTGCCCACCCCCTTCGTGATGTTCTCCAATCCTAGATTCAGTCAACTTGATACGAGCATTCTACTCTCAAAGGAGTATGGTATGGCTGCTTCTACTGAGGATTTCTTGGACATACGTGAGGAATCCACAAGGTTTACGGACATGACAACCACTCACCTTTAGTTTTGGTGTCTGATCACACATCTTTGCTCTCTTACTAAGAACCTTTTCTGTAACTTTTCTGGCCCTTTCTTTTTTGCCTAAGCGACTTAGTACCAAGTTCGACTTAGCGGGCTTTTTGCTCTTTTTTTTAATTCATTTTTTCTTCTTCTTTTTTTTTAGAACAAATCGTGTGATCCTTACACCATCTTCAATTTGTTGGAAATAATTGTGACTGTCTGAGTCTTAGAAGGATTCCATGTTGACCGTTGCAATTTGGACTTTCCTCAGCCTTTTGGAGGATAACCATTGTTGTATCCTCTGATTACACACTTCTGAATGCTCAATCAGATAAACTGAAATCTACCCTGCCTCGGGTTAAGAAAAATGAGGGTTTTCTAAATAGAAAAGAAACTCCTACTTCAAGGCTCAAAGCGGTTAACGAGGGTCTATCTCCCTTATATCTCCGGTGTTTGGGAATTGAAACAAGGCCTGTGCATCATCAACAGGGTTCTACTCTAAAGCATACAACTCAAAGACTAGCATTTTAGTATCGTCATCCTCCCCCCAAACTTTGCCTAAGCAAAAGACTTGGTGAAGTTGGCATCAATATGCAAGAAAGTCATTTTATGAGCGATAGCGAATGGATGAGTAATAACAAAGATTTCTTCAAGACAGACATACTTAATGCATTAAGATTTTCATTCAAAAATAATTTTTTTTACATGATAGAAATTTTTAAACAAACAAACAAAAATGCAAATGAAAAGGCAGTAAAGAAACTCAAGATTGCCATTGTTGAGGAGACTTGACTCCGTCTGGACTTCTTGATTCTGACGACTTTCTACAGTCTTGATGCTCTCTTGGGCAAAAGATTCCCCTTCTGATCTACCGTTGACATAGTAGTCTTCAAATCGATCCAAACTCGAACCTTATCTCTAGGTGACAAAACATCTTCGATCAAGTGGTCGAGTGCCCCAGGGCGACACTCACGGGGGATTTTCTTCAAAATAAAGGATGAAAATTATGCAAAGCGAAATTGCAACAACAGGATCACCAAGTGTCTTCTACTTCATGGAATAGACATCCAAAACTTGCAACTGAAAGCATCTTCTTCAAACAGGAGAAATAAACAGACACTGCGATCGAGAACTTTTAATCTCATCTTCCGCCACACAAGAGTGAAACTTCGCAAGATAAAGATTATGAAATGGCTTGCCAAACAGAATTGGCCTCTAAAAAGGATACCAGACAGATGCTATATTTTGTATTTCAACCCAAACGGTCTTCAAAATCATGAACAAATGCCCACAAAATGATACTCGCATCTTCCAGCAACAAAATCAAAAGGTAGGTGGAGAACCTATAGCAAGAAACTTAACCAACTACAATCCACAGGATCGAGGAAATGGCTGAGCATGAGACAACGAAAAACTACTAGTTGTTGATGATAAGAACCAAAAGATCCAAGGTTGTGGAAGGAATCCACGAAATACTTCAAGTCTTGAAGAAGGCCCCACATGACGGGGAGAAATAACAGCTTCTGCCGTAACAACAAGTGTAGAATCACTTATCAACATTGTATTCAAGATTTTCATAACCAAACTCATCTGAGTCTTCAAACTGATTGCTTTCCTCTTTCAAGAGTTTTCGACAACGGGGCATGGCTGGCATAGGTGGAATAAACAACCACATCTGAACTTCCTTCTCAGTCAATACCCCACAAAGTCATTCCAGAACCAATCTCTGAACATGAAGTAATAAGAAGTCAAGTCTGCAATTCTAACGAAAATACCAGGTCTGGATAAGAATCTTCGTCTCTAGTTACCTGTTATGAATGCATGAATATGCATGAGGTGCATGAGTGGGTCCGATGTCATGTTAAATCATTTCCAAGGAACTCGCATGCTCTCAAATTTTATTTCAAAACCAGTAAGAGGTGAAAAAGTGCAGCACAATGCTCACAAGCATGGTTCCTTGGAAATAGAAAGAACATGTGTATTAAATAGGTGTAGATAAAATATGCATGCAAGCGCATGAGATCAAAGTTTCCATCATAACAGATAATGGCTGCACTATTTTTGAATCATCTAAACCCACAAGAACCACCATGTAGATCAACAACTGTACGGAATAAAACAAGGAGATCACAAGTCACCAACGGGAACAAAATCACCAATCGGAACCAAAGTCACCAACATAATCAAAAGTCACCATCAGAACAAAACCAATAGTCACCAACAGAATCAAAAGTCACCATCAAAACAAAACCAACAGTCACCAACATAATCAAAAGTCACCATTAGAACAAAGCCAATAGTCACCTTTCAGACCCAATAACTCGGACCACTTCAGAATATCAGAGAACCAAGCAACAATAGTCATCATCTGTACTTGTCCCAACCCAACCTAACGGGTAATTCTAGACACAACTGGGTACCTAATGATAAACAGAGTCGACAGTTCTTTATCAAATACCGCACCATCTACACAAAAGATGTAGGGCGACAGTACCATCAATCGAACCTCGTCTGAGTGTGGTATCTCATGCCTCCTCACACGTGTCAACGGAACACGGGATTCGACATGAGTATTCGTCTAACCTATAGTGCACTGGCCGGGGTATTGGGCCTTTTACCTCTTGTAACTCCCACCCACCAAAAACAACGGCACAACAGCCGACAGAATAATATAGCCAGATGTAGATGCATGCAAACATGTACAAGTATATATATAAAAATAATAAAACACACTATAAATCAATAAACAAGACAATAAACACCCAAGAGACAAGGAAAAAAAAGCTAGGATCGACTTCTTATCGGACCAGCAAGAGGTCTAGACGGTCCTTAATGAAGACGCCAACTGAAACACCCGGCCAAAAATCAAAGGATATAACTATATATCTATGAAGTCGCCATCGAAGGTTTTTTATCTCGCCAAGAGGGAAAGGTCAACATCGAGTAAACCTAAAACAAAGAAATCACGGTCTTGCGACCGAGAGATCGGGTAAGGAAGTCTGTTACGCGAGGGGAAGGGATTAGCACCCCATGCGCCTGTAGTACTCTACGGTATCTGTTTTACTTTCTATCTAATGGGTGTAAAGGTCTAACTATATCTATATATGGTATAAGGTATGCATATGTAAAAAGAAAAGAAAAGAAGAAAAAATAAAACACGGGGAAAAGAAGGAAATATTTACAAAGGTTGCTCGATCTAGCCCCGCGACAGGATGCCTACGTATTCCCTCGTGCAATGGGAAAGTCAGAGCACCGTAGTTTGACTCACTTGTTTTGGTTGGTTTGTGTTTTTTAAATTAGTAGACGAAACAGCAAACGATGACAAAACACCTCCATGATGATGAAACATCAGCTACAGACGGGATGATGAAACATCGGGAGACGGGATGACGAACCATCAGCAAACGAGATGACGAGACATCAAAGGATGAGATGGAGAAATATCAGAGGATGAGATGGAGAAACATCAACAACAGGACGATAAAGCATCAACAACAAGCAGGACGACGAAACATCCTAGACTAATTAGTTTGTATCTTTTACTTTGGAAAAAGTTTTAGATTCTTAGAATGTTTTAATACACTTGACAAAAACAAGATTTTAGTTTTAAGGATGCAAAAGGATAAAGGTAAAATGGCTAAGGGAAACTAACCTACTTCTAAATCCTAATGTTATCATGCAAAGTTGCTCCTAAGTTATGGATATAAACAAGGGGAAGATCTACCTAAAGTTATCATGCATGGATAGCATACCTAAGGTCTATTTAGTTCAAACTTGGAGAAACATGAACTAAAGATCCTATGGGGAACATGGCAATCTCATGAAAAAGATAAAGAAGCAAACAATCACACTTAGAATGAATGATAAGACATGTATGGCAAAACATCATGTAAAGGATAATAAAATGCACGAATGACAACACATCAGGCATGGATGACAAAACCTCATGATAATAGACATGGATGGCAAAACATCATGTAGAGAATAATAAAATGCATGAATGACAACACATCAGGCATGGATGAAAAAACATCATGATAATAGACATGGATGGCGAAACATCATATGAAGAAAGATAAAATATGCATGGACGATGATACATCAGGCATGAATGATAAAACATCATGCATAAAGAGGGTGATGATGATACCTAATAGAGAAAGTCCGTTTCCCCTTCAACACGCACAAGGTAAGAAAGCTATGCTGGAAAGCGCTATCATCCATCCAAGTGTGCCCAAGTTGCATCAACAAACGATCATGAACTCCTTTTCATTGATAAATATCACAAGAGGAAGCTATGTGTTCATTGTTGAAGTGCCCAAGAGGAGGCGTATTCATTGGTGAAGAGCCCGAGAGGAGGCCATGTGATCATTGGTGAAAAGCCCAAGTGGAGGCAATGTGTTCATTGGTGGAGTAATTCTAAACTATTACAAACCATATGGGAATGGGGATACAAGTTTATGAATGGGGATGTATCGTATCAAAAATTCCGAATAAAATTCCAAATAATACAACCCAATCGAAATACATCAAATAATTAAACTAAGAATAAAGAACTTCATCGCATGATGTGAGAAATCGCTCTGGTGCACTTCAAGACGTCAGACAAAGCTTCGCGCATCAGATGAACATCAGATAGAAATCCCTTGCACACTCAACAAATGGATTATAAATAACAAGGTAGAGTGATAATACACTAAGCTACAAATGAATATACATCAAGGAGATAATGGAGTATGACAACACATCTCAAACAAAAGCACAATAGCTAAACACCAAGAAAACGGGGAAGAAAATAAAGTGGAAAGAAGTGATTGAGAAACCATGTAAGGTGTCATGTGAAGTGAGGTCAGTAGAAACAAAATACATATACAAGGTTTATACAAACTATTAAAAAACATCAAACATCACCGTGAATGCCCACATGCAAAGTTAATTGTCAAACTAGGTCGAAACTAGTCGTAAAAGCCTACGGGAAGAAAATCGTGCAAGATATTAAGCATAGATGAAATGAAGGAAGGGTTATATGATAAAATGACATAAAATTCAGTATCTAACATGCTAATATCCTATTTACATCATCTAAACCAAACCACATAATGTTCACAGACGGAATCCTACAAGAGTGCATAAACGTACGACAATTGTGTGTCGTGTCGGGAATACAAATGTGTGACATACATAACATACAAAGTGAGTGTAAAGATGAGGTAATTACAGTAGAAACATATCATAAAGGAAATGGTAATCAAATTATATAGAAAATGTCACAGAGATGCAATTACAACACTAGTGCAAGCACTAGTTAAAACTTGACCTAGTTTGTGTTTACACGTCAAAAGAAGCCAAGAAAAGAATGGATGAAAGAAAATGAACCATGGAAGGTTAAGATGCATACAATACAGTAGAAAACACATCAATACATCAATCAAAGCATACAAGCATGCATGAGAAAGATTCACAGACAAGTCACTTAATGAGAACAAAATCGATCCATGCAAATGCGGGTGAAAGTGTATGTGAATGATAACACATTAGACATAGATGATGAGGCATCATATAATGAAAATGGATGAGGAAAACATCAAATAAGAAATGTATGGATTGTAAAACATCAAATAACAAATGTATGGATGACAATACATCGAGACATAAATGATGACATATCAAATGTGAAGGATGAAGCATGGTGAAACATGATATAAACGGAAATGGATGATAAAACATCTAACAAGAAAGATATGGATGATAAAGCATCAAATATGCATGCATGAATGATAATACATCAAGGCATGGATGACGATACATCGTATATGAAAGATGGATGAATGAAACATCAGATAAGAAATGCATAGATGACAGTACATCAGATGAAGCATGTATAGATAACAATATATCAAGACATAGATGATGATACATTAGATGAAGATGGATGAGCGAAACATCAGATAAGAAATGTACAGATGATAATACATCAGACATAGATGATGAGACATCAGATAAAGCATGCAAAATCATATATGCACATGGTGCGAGTAAGAAGTAAAGTGAGCGGCGATGATACCCAACGGAGAAGGTTCGTTGCCTCTTCAATGCGCGCAAGATAAGAAAAATCTTCATAAAGCATCCTTGTTTATCTTAGTGATGAGTATCCCTCTTTGGTCTTGTCTTGATCATCCCATAATCAAGCATCCTGGTTGTATCACAATCGATCACAAATCAATGGCAATAACAACAACGAAATGAGTATTGTGGCAATAACTAAATGATGATCAGACCATGCGAAAAAATAAAATCCTAAGCTACAAAGAAACAAAATTCTAAACTACTTCGATCTATATGAGAACGGGAAATAGGTTTACAATGCATAGAATAAAAAATACGATAGCAATGCCTAGATAGACCAATGATACAAACTAATTGTAATTAATTAAATAACTAATTAAATTAACCTATTTAGTAAAATTAATCAACAAAATAATTAATTAAGTTAAATATTATCTTTTAATCTAATTAAATAATTAACCAAAATTATATTTACAATATTGACATTTTGATAGAACAAAATATTAATTACAAAACAAAATATAAAATGCAAATGAAACAAAGGGATTGGGCCTGAATTGAGCAACAAAGGGGGTCTGCATTAGCAATTCACTATGCCCAGAGTGCTAAGCCTAGGTTAGGATACAGGATCCAGTGATGTGCACTTCAGGAAGGTTCATGGTGAGCTTCACTTCTAGGACACTGGATTTGTGCAGGTAGAAATTCGATGGTTAAGATCAATGAAGTGCATAGTGGAAGGGAGTCCCTATTCCATATGATGATGATCATACGAATGAGAATGGAGGTGTACGGTGGTCCGGTGTGAGGGAGCTGCATGAGAGCAAAGAAGACAACAAACAGGGCGGTGACAAGTGTCACCGCCAGATTAGACACAAATCAACAAAGCTTATCACTAATTAAAACTTAAAACTAATTTTAACTAAAAAAAATAAACAAACAATTTTTAATCTCTCCGAAATCAGGATTCTCTCATCTCTCTCTTAACATCTTCCAATACAAACATGTGAAAACCCAGAAAACAGAATCACGACTGAGCTGGCTTGGTAGTTGAGATGAATGCTCACGGCGGCGATGATGAACAAACGGTGGCGACGTTGAAGATCGACGGCGGCGATGATGAATCCGCAGCGGCCGGAAATTGCCTTGGGCGGTGGCTTGCTCCGATCTCTAATTTTCTTTTAGTTTCTGGTTCGTCTTTCCTTTCTGATTACTAATCTAGCATTTGATTCTGCAAAAACCGTCTGATTTGGCCTAGATATTAAAAGGGGTGGCTGAAACCCTAACCCTCTAGATCACGATTCCGGCGATGATGGCGAGGACTGAGCGTTGGAGACGCGACGACAGTGGTTATCTCGATGAGATCTTTCTGTAACTGACCCTCTTTCTCTCTGAATCGGAACATTCCATCTTTTCTTTGTCTCTCTTCGAAATCAGAATTTCCATTTCTGAAATTTAACTTTCTGAAGGGTTGGTAGATTAGGAAGATGATGATAATGGCTTAGGGTTAGGTTAGCTTGCTATGTACATGAATGCTTGCTGCGATTTTTTATGATCTGTGATGGTTTTTTAGTTTTGGTTATTTTCTGGTTTTGTTCTGTTACGGCTGCTAGGATTTTCTCATGTGAACAGTGACCAAATCTTGATTTTAGTGCAATGAATGCTTTTATAGTCCTGAGAATGTATCCATTTTTCTGTCAACAGGCCTATAATTATTGCCTCCGCACTGGGCTCTGACACTTTTGATTATTCTCTTCTGACTTTGAAAATAAATTCTACATTTGGGCTGTAGTGATAGTTTCGTGAATTTCCAAACTGGGCTTGACTTGTTATTTTTGACTTACTTTGAGAAAAACTGTTTGGGCTGCTGGAACATGTTGTTTTCTAATTTTGTATGCTGAACTATGCTTGATGCCCTATGCTTTATACACCCCTTTTGTGAACCGAAACCAATCGTGATTTGCAATAGGAGTAGTAAGCCTATGATTGAATTTGAATGAGGCTTTGTGTTGCCTAAAAATGATTTAAAAACACCCCTAATTTTTTATTCCTCTACACAACCCTAATGATGAGTTTGGAAAACCTTTGAAAACTTCTTTTGGAAATCCTTGTTTAAGTTCTTAATTGATTGCTTGCTAACAACCCTTTTTATCTTCTTTGTTTCATGTGCAAATGGTGGTGAGGATGGCAAGGCAAGGAGAAGATGGATCCGTGGCAATAGCATGAAGCTTGGAAGAGATCTTGAAGAGGAAAAGAAATTTATGGAGGAAATGAATTCAAGAGCTCAAAAACAATGGCCTTTAGGAAAGTCTTATGTTGATGTAATCTTTGAGCAAAAGAATGTCCCGTAAACTTGATGAATTTTGAAACATGTAAATTCGCTCTTGAATTTTTCTTGTATAAGAAACTTGCATATTTCTTTTTGTAATCATGACAAACCTTCATTTGTAGCTTGAACTCCAGAATTGTAATTCTTTTTTTGATGTAAATTAACTTGTGAAACCTTGTAGAATTTGGGATGAATGAATGCACAAACTTGAATGAAAATCTGGATGTAATCCTTTTTAGAACTTGAAACTGTGAGAATAACTTGGAGGAAGTCATAAATGACTCAAAGGGGTTATAAACATGTCTTGATTACAAAGAATGAAGATTGCTTGGAATTTATGGAGAAAAAAATAGAAACTTCGTAGAAATCTTGCAAGAATTGCAATCAAGCTTTGAATGGTATACACGAATTTAGGAGGAATATCCATCAAATTGCCTTAAAGCATGGTGCTTGGAAACGAAATCCAGTTCTCCACCTTTTCCTCACATTTCCAAACTTGCCAAGATGGAAAGTCTCTTAATTAAGACAAAAGAAACAAAATTCTCTTCAAATGCCTTCTTTAAATTCACTTCTAACAAACTCAAGAAATGCACTCTAAAAGCCCAACGATTCACACTTCTCACATGATAAACTTCAATATTCATCTTTAAAATCCATGGCCCAATAAGTAGCTCCAAATTTGCTTAATCATGGAAAACCTTGATAATGCCTCAAGAATTACATCAATAAAGGCGTCAAACACCTCAATGATCCAAAATCCGTGCCCACGATCCATTGGATAAGAAAATGAGAATTACTTTGAAACACTTGCAATTGTTGCTCTTCTGATGAAGCAGAGAATCAATTAATGTGTCTTGAATCATAAGAAGCCTTGGTGACAGAATAGACGAAAGAGAGAGGAAATAAGAGCTATCTTGGATCGATTGACAATACAACCAAATTCTGCAGCTAACGGAGAAAACCTGGAAGATAAGAAAAACCTTGATCCCACACAGTGCATGAATGCAATGCAATATGATGTTTATGAAGAAACATAAGCCTAAATCAAGAGGGTAAATTTTGGGGTGCAACACGTAGTAATCTTCACATCGGAGATTACTGCGAACCTTTGCCAATTCTAACCTTACATTAGGATTGCGCCTTTTTACCTTATGTTTCATCGCATTTGGATTTTTGAGAAATTAAAGGAGATCTCACCAACCTGTGGAAGACACCTAGAACCTACCAAATATTCAACCTTTTATTTTTCAGGTTATTTAATTAATTTATTTTTAGGTCTATTTAATTAATTCATTTGTTTATTTATTTTATGCCCGATTTATTTGAGATGCATATTTTATCTGAATTGTATGTTTATTACTGTTGCGCTATATTTGAATCATTAAGAATGCTAGGATAAATCTAGTTATCGGTATGTAGGGTCACTTAGCCAATGAGGTTTAGCAACTTCACTCGAGTTATTTTGTTTTTAAAAGATCGATTTTCCGGTTCTAATTATTAGTAATTAATGCAACTATTTTGTTACGAGAGTAAAACACAGATTAGAAGTTAGGATCAATAAAGCGAGAGTTTGATATTTAACTGGACATTAATAATAGAGCATCAATTTAAAATATAGCGAGATCGCTTATAAGTTGATTAGGTTTTATTTATTTCCAAAAACTATTTCTAAACTCTAATTGAAATAGCGAGAGCACTCACTTAGGTTTGATTATAGGATCTGAATCAATAAACATGAAGTGTGAGAAAAGGATTTTTAAACAAGTACTTCCTACTGAAATACATTTTGATAATGAAATTTAAGTCGATAAGTCGCTAAATCCCTAAGCCCGACCATTACATACCGATACCCCTATTCTGAATCTAAACTAGATCTTAATCAGTTAGGTCCCCTAAACCAAACATCATTTATATTACTAGCCTTAGATTTACGTAGTAGCCTAAGATAACGGTAGGTCTACATTTAGTCCCTGTGGATTCGATAATCTTTAAAACTACGAGCGATAGGGTTGTATACTTGTAGTCTAGATTCTATAAGACGATAAAGTCGTGATCAAGTTTTTGGCGCCGTTGTCGGGGAACTAACAAGTTGATATCATAACTCTTAAAGTTACGCTATAGAGACTAAGAAACCATTCCCGATTGTATGCCAAGTACTCGCTCTAGAAGTGAAGACTTAGTGCTACCAATTCCCGAACCCGAGCGTTCTATCATTAGAAGATGCCACGTACAAGTACCTCGTACTAATAAACTATCTCTCAATCTACAATTTCTGCAGAACCAGTTGAAGGACCAGACATGGGTTATCAACCACATCCGCTCAAATCGTATGTTATTCTTTCGCAGGATGAACCACACAACAACATCGTTGCTCCAGCCATAGGGCTAATAACTTCGAACTCATACCTTCTCTGTTGTCCGCTGTACAACATAACCAATTTTCTAGTGGATCAATGGACGACCCTAATTTACACCTATCCATGTTTCTGCAATATGCAGATACAGTTAAAGCTAATGGGGTCAGTCAAGAGGCGATAAGACTTCATCTTTTCCCTTTTTCTTTAAGAGACAGAGCCCGAGCTTGGCTCCAATCTCTGCCAGCTAACTAAATTACCTCTTAGGATGAGTTGAAGAAGGTCTGCCTTGCCCGATATTTCCCACCAAGTAAGACAACTATGCTGAGAGCCCAAATAAGCGATTTTCGACAAAAAGACAACGAGTCTCTTTTTGACGCTTGGGAAAGATATAAAGACATGTTAAGGATTTGTCCACATCATGGGTTAAAAGAATGGTTAATAATCCATACCTTCTATAATGGCCTCCTGTATAACACAAGATTGACAATTGACGCCGCAGCGGGTGGAACTCTTATGGATAAATCCTATAACTCAGCTTATGCACTTATAGAGAGTATGGCTCAAAACCACTACCAGTGGGGAAGCGAGAGAGGTCAAATAGAGAAGGCCCAAACAAAAGGAGGGATGCACGATATTAGCAGTCTTGATAGTGTCCTTGCTAAAGTAGATGTCGTCACCAAGAAAATAGATAGCTTAACCGCAATACCTCCAGCCACCGTGGCTGCCATAACTCCCAACTACGAGATATGCAGAGTACCAGGACATGCTGTCGCTGAATGCCAAGTCTTAGCAGGAGCTCTCACTGACCAAGTGCATTATGCTCAAGGAAATCTCTACTCAAACACATACCACCATAGATGGAATAATCATCCTAATTTCTCCTATAAGAACCCCAATGTGTTGTATGCACCCGGACAAGAACCAATTATACCACTGGGATATCAAAAGGCAGCTGCAACCGCACCTAATGTGCCTAGGAAGTCCAATCTCGAGCTAATGATGGAAAAATTTATAGCTACTCAAGCTCAAACCAACAAGGAGTTCCTGAACCAAAATATTCACACCAACGAGCAAATCAAACAGCTTGTGGATAAGGTGGATGCTTTAGCCACACATAATAAGATGCTAGAAACTCAGATTTCACAAGTGGCCTAACAACAAGCGCCCACAATTGCACCTGCCGGTACATTTCCTGGTCAAACTCAACCTAATCCAAAAGGACAGACCCATGTTGTTATATTGAGAAGAGGAACTGATTATGATGGACTAGAAGATCCTAGAACTAAGAATCCAGCCATGTCCCAAAGCTCTGGGAAAGCAGCTGAGAAGGAAAGCGAGCCGAAAGAGAAAGAGAGAGTAGGTGATGGAGAACCAATAGAAAAGGAAAAACCTTATGTTCCTCCGCCACCTTACAAACCCCCGATCCCTTATCCTCAAAGACTTACTCAATCTAAAAGCGCGGGGAAATTCAAGAAATTCGTGGAACTTCTAAAACAATTAAATATCACCATACCTTTCACAGAAGCCATCACTCAGATGCCCTCGTATGCTAAATTCCTTAAGGAAATTTTGTCTAACAAGAAAAAGATTGAGGATAACGAGATGGTTACACTCACCGCTGAGTGTAGCGCCATTATTCAGAATAAAATGCCGCAGAAGCTGAAGGATCCCGAAAGCTTCTCTATTCCCTGTAATATAGGTAAGTTTGTCATAGATAAGGCTCTATGCGACTTAGGATCCAGTATTAGTGTAATGCCCTTGTCGATATCTAAGAAGCTTGACATGGGAGAATTAAGACCAACCAATATGTCAGTACAACTCGCGGATCATTCGGTCAAATACCCCATAGGAATCCTTGAAAACGTCCCATTATGAATAGGTCAATTCTACATTCCTATATATTTCATCACTATGGACATTAGAGAAGATAATGCCACCCCAATCATTTTGGGAAGACCATTTTTAGCCACTTCCGGTGCCATAATAGATGTTAAGAAAGGAAAACTGACTTTCGAAGTTGGAGAAGAAAAGGTCGAATTCATCTTGACACAATTCCTACACGCTCCAGCTATCGATGATACCTGTTATCTTTTAGACGTAATAGACTAATGTATCAAAGAGATGGAGTTAGTAATGGAACCCAATTTCGAAACTATGAAGATTCCAATACCCATAATCTTCTAAGATGAAAATTGGTGTCCCGAATATCGCGATGACAATTTAAGTGAATTTTTAGCACTGACACCAGATCATATGCCCTGTCCGAAGAAACCAGACTTGGAACTTAAAGTATTACCCAAAAACTTAACATACTAATTCCTAGACATTGGATTCAAAAAACCAGTGATAATAAACGCAGACTTAGGACAACTCGAGACAGAGAAATTGTTACATGTTTTACGAAAATATTCGTCAGCCTTAGGATATAACATTGCTGATCTTAAAGGGATAAGTCCCTCTATTTGTATGCATCGCATCATGCTGGAGGATGAATGTTAGACATCCAGGGAACATCAGAGAAGAATCAATCCGATCATGAGCACTGTAGTAAAGGACGAAGTGACTAAGCTTCTAAATGCAGGAATCATATACCCGATCTCTAATAGTCAATGAGTGAGTCTAGTCCACTGCGTACCTAAAAAGGGAGGGATCACAGTCATGACAAATAAGGATGGAGAACATATAGCCGAGAGAGTCGTGAGTGGATCCAGAATGTGTATTGACTATATGAAACTAAACAAAGCTACTCGTAAAGACCATTTCCCTTTACCATTCATTGACTAAATGCTTGAGCGATTGGCTAAGCATTCCTACTACTGTTATTTGGATGGTTATTCAGGATTCTTCCAAATTCTTATTCATATTGACGACCAAGAAAAGACAATATTCACATGCCCTTATGGTACGGTCGCTTATAGACAAATGCTGTTTGGATTATGTAATGCGCCAGCAACGTTCCAAAGGTGTATGATGTCCATGTACATAAACGACATCATGGAAGTATTTATGGATGATTTCTCTGTGTGCGGGAAACGTTTTGAAGGATGTTTATCATATCTAGAAAAAGTATTGGAAAGATGCGTGCAAGTAAACCTGGTTTTGAATTGGGAGAAATGCGATTTTATGGTAAAATAAGGAATTGTATGACACATAGTTTCCGAAAGAGGTATCGAAGTAGACAGAGCCAAGATTGAAGTAATAGAAAACCTCCAACCACCAAAAACCGTGCGAGAAATACGAAGTTTCTAGGCCACGCCGGTTTCTACCGACGTTTCATAAATGATTTCTCAAAGATATCCAAATCGCTCACCAACCTCCTGATGAAAGAATCTAAATTCATATTTGATGATTACTGCCTGAAGGCATTTGAACGGTTGAAAAAAGCTCTTATATCCACACCCATTATACAACCACCTGACTGGATCTACCATTCGAGATAATGTGTGATGTGAACGATTATGCAGTAGGTGCAGTCCTAGGACAAAGGAGAGACAAGAAACTCCATGCTATATATTACGCAAGTAGAACATCGGACTCTGCACAAATAAATTATGCCACTACCGAGAAGAAACTTTTAGCCGTAGTTTTTGCATTGGACAAATTTCGTTCTTATCTAGTAGGCGCAAAGATTATTATCTATACAGATCACACAGCTATCAGGTACCTACAAGCCAAACAAGACGCCAAACCAAGACTATTGAGGTGGATCTTGCTCTTGTAGGAGTTTGATTTAGAGATCAAATATAAACCTGGCTTCGAGAATCTTGTGGCTGACCATCTATCTAGAATGGAGAAACTTAACCCAGACACCACACCTATTAATGATGATTTTCCATACGAACACTTAGCAACCCTAGTGGAATCTAAAAGTGAAATTAAACTACGCTCTAAACTTTGCAGTAACAGCAAGATAAACGAAGAAGATGAAATAGTATCTGCTCAGACCTTATTGCCCTGGTACGCTGACTATGTCAAATATTTGGCAGCGAGAGTCCTTCCACCTGATCTAACCTATCAGCAAAAGAAGAAATTCTTTCACGATCTCAAACACTACTATTATGATGAGCCCTTGCTATTTAAACATGGTCCTGAAGGTATCTTCCGTTGCTGCGTTCCGAAAAGTTAAATAGAAGATGTGATTGCTCACTGTCATGAAGCCCCTTATGGTGGACACACTAGTACATCTAACACCTGCACGAAAATTCTGCAAGCCGGCCTCTATTGGCCCAGCCTATGGAAGGATGTCCACGCTGCCATCATGAAATGTGACCGGTGTCAACGCAATGGTAACATATCTAGGCGAGACGAGATGCCTCAGAAGGGTATCCTAGAAGTAGAGGTTTTCAAAGTGTGGGGAATTGATTTTATGGGACCTTTCCCATCTTCCTTTGGCAACAATTACATATTAGTTGCAGTATACTACGTATCTAAATGGATAGAGGCTATAGCCTCTCCAACAAATGATGCACAAGTAGTGGTTAGACTTTTTAAGAACATAATTTTTCTAAGATTCGGTGTATCGAGACTAGTCATCAGCGATGGTAGATCTCACTTCATCTCCAAAATCATTGATAAACTCTTAGCTAAATATGGAGTTCGACACAATGTTGCAACACCTTACCATCTGCATACTAGTGGACAAGTGGAAATCTCTAATAGAGAGATCAAGCAAATATTGGAAAGAACTGTTTCCACATCTAGGAAAGATTGGTTATCTAAACTACATGAAGCATTGTGGGCTTATAGAAATGCGTATAAGACACCCATCGGAACCACACCTTTTAAGTTAATATTTGGGAAGTCATGTCATCTACCTATAGAACTAGAACATAAATCCTGTAGGGCTATTAAAACCCTGAATCTAAATTACAAAGCGGCTGGAGAAAAGAGAATTCTAGACATTCATGAGTTGGAAGAGCTTAGGCTAGATGCTTACGAAAGCGCCAAGATTTATAAGGAGAGAACTAAGAAATGGCACGATCGATGCATCTCCAGAAAAGAATTCAATGTGGGTGATGTAGTACTCCTATTTAACTCTAGACTTAAACTATTCCCAGGAAAACTTCTTTCTCGATGGTCAGGACCCTTCGAAGATATAAAAGTACTCCCAAGTGGCGCTGTTGAAATCAAAGGAAAAGATAGTGACCCGTTTATGGTAAACGGGCAACGTTTGAAGCATTACCATTGTATCGGAAATAGAGATTTCTCAGCTAGTCTGAGACTTGTACATCTACCGGCTGAATCACCTAACTAGTTTTCGGTTTTCAAATTTTGGTGGAGCTTCCGACGTTAAACAAAGCGCTTTGTGGGAGACAATCCACCATTTTTATAAAAATTTCGATTTATTAAAAAATTTCATTTATGTATTTCTTAAAATTTCTACAAATAGTTTCCATTCTATTTTTGGCAATAGGCCGATGCTAATTTAAAACTACCTTTAATTACTTATAGGATTTTTATTTCTTCACAGACTTTTGTCATGGATCTTTCTGATATTATGCTTGTCACCTTCCTGAATGAGGCCCAGCAGAGACACTACGAGACGCTTGCTCAGAGAGAATTGTGACCCACTGATTAGGCACGCGATCCCACACTGTCCGACTTAGGCATCAAAGAAAGTGTCAGTCATGTTCAACCAGATTGGGTGGGATTATTTCATTCATAATCAACATCCCACCTACCGCAGCCTGACACTGAAGTTTCTCAGTTCTTTGCATTATAACCACGATGTTGGTCTAGGGTTGGCTAGAGGAGTGGTTTCTTTTAGACTATTTGATTTAACCCACAGATATACCACTCGGGAGCTTGTTGATCTACTTGATTTCTCAGTTAGTGCTGATGCTGTCATTGATATTCCAAATGATGAGTATTTGGATAGTAGTTTAACTACTTTTGGGGGGAAATATCTACTCTGAGGCACGACAGCTCTATCCCGAGACATTCGTCGGAGATTCATAACCAGACGATTCAATATTTTCACAAGATTCTGTCGTTTTCCTTATTTGGGAAACCTCAGAATGATACATTGGTGTCCAAGGAGGAGTTGTTCATTATCTTCTATGTGTTCAGATCGAGACCAGTGGGAGGTACCTCATTTATTCTTGCTTGTGTTCTGAGTATTGCCCGGACCCTCATGGACCAATATGTGTGGGAGGCTTGGTGACGATGATTGTTGCTGCCTTATTTTAGAGGGAGAGATTATCTCGTCTGACCCCTGCTGCTGACCATATTCTGCTGGATTTGTCTTTTTGTTTTAATGTTGGGACGAAATTCCAACATCCAGTGTGCAAGACAAGAGAATTGGACTTATGAGATGGAAGGTGTAGTAGAGAATGATATGGAGGAAAAAGAAGTAGATCTTGTGACACCGCCCCACTATTATGACCCTCCGGCAGCTTTGGATGAAGAAGACCCAGAGATGGTGGAGTTAATTGACATGATTGACTTTAACCTATCACTCCACCTCTGCTCGACTGCATCCTGGCTTAGGACCCTCCTATAGCCCTTACTGTTGTTGACGTCCAGATTCCACAACCTGATTATGCTGCAGCTATTGAGGAACTGACGAGTGAGCATGCTGCTATCCGCTCTGATCTTACATCGCTCCGTTCTGACTTTTATGGTTTTATGGATCTTGTCACAGCTAATTTAGATCACCTGAACCAACAGTTAAATTCCAGGAGTGGATGATTTTTGTTTTCAAAACATTGAGGGCATTGTTTATTCCCACTGTAAGGGAGGAGTGTCTAGATTTAGTGTTAATGGATTTCATTTATTTTTTTAGTTTTTCATTAGCATCGCATTAGATTCATTTCAGTATTTATGTTATTTATTTTTGGATTTATTTATTAATTTATTTAACATTTCATCATTTGTTTTTTGTGTTATATTTCTCATTGTGTTTTATTATTATTATGCTATGATGCCATTGTGTTATGATTAAGTATCATCTGTTAAAATAAAATGCATGAATATTAACCTACTAGTCCTAGTGTGCATTTACCATTAAATAACAAACCTCAGTATGTCATTCATTGTCCCCCATGCTCAATTTATATTTAATCAATGGAGACAATGAAGTGACACAACCTGCAATGCCACGGTCACCAAGATTCTCATGCATGCACATTGACTTGTCGCGTCCGTTGCAGGGCATGAGATTCCCTTGTCCATACCTTGTAACGACCGTTACAAGGGCATCATATTGGCTTAAAAAAATTTAACCTTGTGTAACGGCCGTTACACATCCCTTAGCCATCCATTTCTTATAAAACGACCACACCATCATTCCCATTCATTCTCAATTAAAATACTCCCATCTGTTTCTCTTTCACCATAAACACACCTTAACTACCATTCAATACCTCCATTCATATTCTCCTCACCATCTTCCTATAAAAACCACTTAGAAAAACACCATTTTCACTTCCAGTTTTATTCAACAAACCCTTCTACCATTTCAAATCATTTCATTTCCAAAGCACTTCACAAAGATGGCAAGAAGAGCTCAAGAAGATAGAGTGGAGCCAGACCTTACAAATATGGTGTTCAGAGATGGAGATGCCAGAGTTCGGCAAGAATAAATCTACCGGAGATTCCACCAGATAGGTATTTTTCCACGAAATACATTGATGAAGATTGTCTTCGTGATTTGGGTTTGCTAGATAGTGTGCAATTCATGCTTCATGAATCCGGTCTATAACACATTGCCACTATGAACCTGTCAACTTATGAACCCCTCACGGTGGAGTTTTTAAGTTCCTTTGCATACCAAACAAAGCCTAATCCAGAAGCCAGTCAATATCTGATTGGTGGAGCAACCTTCAGATTATTCAACACGGAGTATACCATGAACCAGGAGACTCTGAGCCAAATACTTCATTTTCATCATGGAGAGGGTGTGGAGTACCGAATTCCGCACGATGAAGATTGGACGACAAGATTGTTTGAAATATGGGAGCGTTTAACCGACACTCGAGTTGATAATAGGGCGGTACGTTTGTCTAACCACATCCACAACCCGTGTATCCGCTATTTTCATCGAGTCCTAGCAAATACGGTGTTCGAACGAGCAAAAAATAACAAGGAAAACGTTAGGGAGATGTATTTTCTGCACTGTACGTTTAATCCATATTTGAGTATAAATGTTGCTCCATTCCATCTTAGCCACATTCAGTCGTTGTTAGCAAGGAATGCAACCACTTCACCTTTCTATATTGGAGGCATAGTTACAACTATTGCCCAATATCTAGATTTACAAGACAGGTTGGATGAAATACCATTCTGGCCAGCCGAATTCTTAGATATTGATTACTGCCAGTCTGTTCATATTATAAAAGCAAGGATGGATGGGAAATACAATCTGATGGAAAACAACAGAGTCGTTCTAGGTTTTATTTTGCCAAATCCAGTGGCCACTAGAATTGATATTGCTGCGAACTGGATTTACGATCTACAAGCACCAGCCCCTGGAGCAAACATGCAGAACAATAAACTAGAAGTAAATCAACAACAACCACAACCAGATGTTCCACCACAGGAACAACTAGGAGATAACCCTCAGCCATCCGCACTCGATGCAATATATTCATCACTTTTACATCAAGATCAGCTTCAGTAGGAACTGATGCAGTTGACTTAAGAGATGCAGCGCGATCAACGCAATACCGTTTATTGGAACCATCGCGATATTTGTGACCTAACTGATGAAATGCGCCGCCTATTATTCCTCGTTGAAGACTTGCATGCACATGTGTACGGAACTGGTGAGGATCCTCCTAGACCCAGAAGAAGCGGAGTGAGGACACATAGCGGAAGAAGAGCATGAGGTGAAGCATCAACTATCAGAAATAATGAAGACGACGATGAAGACTGATTTATTTTTATTATTTACTGTATTTTCTTTTACTTTCCTTAGGTTCTTTTTGTGTTTTTTTCCCACTATTGGTTGTCGCATTGAGGACAATGCTCAGGCTAGGTGTAGGGGAGGAAAACTTTGTCTTCAATATTTAGTAAGTTTTAAATTTCATTTATTTCCCTTTTCATTATATAAAAAGAGAGTTTTCAGATCGATATTCATTTCCATAAGTTATTCTTACTTCCACATGTTTCTTGAGCCATGACGAAAAATTTTGAATTTTTTTATCTCAGCGTATTTGCTCGGTACTTCCGAAAAGTTTATAGGTTGCTCGTAAGGCTACATTGGATTTCTTGAACAAGACTCGACAAAGATAATACCGCCTTGACATCCATGTTTTCCAGATTGCACAGATCAATTTGAGTAACTATGATACTGAGACCTTAAGTTTTAAGTTTTAGATAAACCCCGAGTAGTTTATACAAGCAGTCGGCACCGTCTTATCCATAAACTACGTAGGGAGCTGATGAATATAAGTGACTGGTCATTATCAGAAAAGCATTAAAGATCAAGTTATAACAGGGAATGTACAATTGAGTTAGGTGACCCTCACCATGTCATTTAATTCAATAGTTGCAGAACCTACAAAAAAGTGAAAACCATTTGTAAGCCTGTTCAATGGTATCTGGTGCTGAACTCGGTAGGATGAACCACAGTTCAATCCCCCAAGACTTATAATTTGGAAGAGAAAAGGGTTACCAACTTGCGTACCAGAACCCTGTAAAAATTGACCAGAATCACTAACCAGTTATTCTACTATTTGCGTGCGAGAGATAATGGGCTTAATGTGATTGCGCGATAATGAAAGCGGTTGATTTCGAACGAGAAAAATTAGGTTGAGCTATGATAGAACGATTCATACTGGTTTGCACAGGAAGGAAGATTTGGACCAGTTTTATAGTTTTGTGTCATTTATGTATCATAGGTGTCGGAGCCTGGTTCCATCTTTCTAAACGTAATGCCTATCAGCCACGTACAATTCGAGTTGCATCATGCGATTGTGTTAGAACTTTGTGTAATACCCCAAATTTAACTAATTATTTAATTAAATTATATAAGGATTTAATTATTGGATTATTAAATTAAAGTTGGATTTTATTCGGTTAGTTGAAGAATAATTAAGTTGATTTCGTTGAAGAAATAATATTAGAATGTATTAGTATTTTTAGAATTATTAATTAAATATGGATGAGTTAGTTATAGAGGTGAAATAACATTTTGAGGAGTAATAGTTAATAGACCCAATAAGAGTTTAGTGGCCCATTAATATTTTTAAGTGACCTTGGTAGTATAAGGAAGTAGTACTAGTACTTAGAAAACAAAAGAAAAGAAGAACATCATGTAGCTGAAGAGGAAATTGGGAATAAGGGTTTGCTAGAAGTTGGGGAAAAAGATCAAATTGTAGTCTGATAGTTGCCGATTTTGATCAAGTTTTCGAGCTCTCTTCAATCCAAAGGTAATGGGTGGGGTTCGACTTGTATAATCAATTGTATGATGATTTTTATGTAGGATTTAGGGTTGTATAATTTTGCTGTTAATTCTTTGTTTTTAATCAATCTGTGCTGAAATTATTATGTTTGTCATGGATGTTGTTGCCCCAGTGTTGTTATAATATTCATGTGTGAATTTATGCTAGTGAATATAAATTGTGTTTCTGGAAAATTGGTTGTTTTTGTTGTTCTATGAAAACCATGTTGCTTGAAATTACTTTTTCATGTTGATGATATTGATGGGTGTTTAATAATGAAATTAAATAAGTTAATTGGATTCCAAAGTGTACATTAATCGGTATTCACTGAGAAAGATTAGTAGTGAACAGATTTATACGAGATATTTCAAAAAAGGAAAATAACGAGTGGTAATGAAAATAGCAGTGTAGTGGCAATTGGGAGCAGCAGCATTAGTGAAGAATAACAGAAAAATGAGAATAAATTAGTAGAGGTATTTTGTAGTAGTAAATAAAAAATTATTATTAAGGTAGCAGAGTATTTTGGAAGTAGGTTTAGTAATGAAATACATGGTTGGTACATACTTATTAGTAGCGGGATGGAAATTAATTTAGTGGCAGATTGGTTTACGAAGCAAAAGTATTTCAAATAACAGAAAAGTAATGTGTAGCAGAATTAGACTGGTCCAGAACTTCTGATGGTGTAGAAGTTATGATGGTCGAACCTCTGATGGTGCAGAAGTTCTGATGGTCCAGAATTTCTGATGGTGTAGAAGTTTTTATGGTTCAGAACTTCGGATGGTGCAGAAATTCTGATGGTAAAAAACTTCTGATGGTGTAGAAGTTCTGATGGTCCAAAACTTCTGATGGTGCAGAAGTTCTGATGGTCCAGAAATTCTGATGGTGTGGAAGTTTTGATGGTCTAGATCTTTCGATGGTGCAGAAGTTATGATGGTCCAGATCTTCTAATGGTGCAGAAGTTCTGATGGTGCGAACTTCTGATGGTCCAGAACATCTGATGGTGCAGATGTTCTGATGGCCCAGAACTTATGATGGTGCAAAAGTTCTGATGGTGCAGAAGTTCTGATGGTCCAAAACTTCTTATGGTGCAGAAATTCTGATGGTCTAGAAGTTTTGATGGTGCAAAAGTTTTGATGGTGCAGAACTTTTGATGGTCGAGTTACGATGGTGCGAAGTTACGATGGTGCGTGTTACGATGGTCGAAACGATGGTGCGAGTCACGATGGTGCAAAACTTTTGATGGTCTAGAACTTCTGATGGTGTAGAAGTTCTGATGGTCTAGAACTTCTGATGGTGCAGAAGTTCTGATGGTCCAGAACTACTGATGGTGCAGAACTTTAGATCGTCCAGAATTTCTGATGGTGCAGAAGTTTTAATGGTCCAGAACTTCTGATGGTGTAGAAGTTCTGATGGTGCAGAAGTTCTGATGCGGCAGAAGTTCTGATGGTGTAGAAGTTCTTATGGGACAGAAGTTCTGATGGTTAAGAACTTCTGATGGTCCAGATCTTCTGATGTTGTAGAAGTTCTGATGGTCCAGAACTCTTGATGGTGCAGAAGTTCTGATGGTCCATAAATGGTGCAGAAGTTCTGATGGTCTAGAACTTCTGATGGTGCAGAAATTCTGATAGTCAGAAGCAGAAACTTCTGATTGCTTCCAGAAGGATTCAATATAACAAAATAATTTTAATAATGCAAGAAATTACTTGTATTATTTGAATATAAATTGCCAAAATTAATTTAGTTAAGTGTAATAATGCAGTAAGTAGAAAACAGTCCCAATTTAGACAGTAGCCCAAATTAAGCGGTTTATTTAGTTGCTCAGAATTGAATGAAAATTTACCGGGTAACTAAGATTTATTAGTATATAATTGTGGTGGTGTTGTTTTTGTGAATTATCAGTGAAGTGTATTAATGTTGTGTGTTAGTTGTTTTGTATCATAAGAGGAGAGGAAGAAAAATAGAGTTATCAAAAAAGAGAGATATAGAAACATAGAGTGAAAGAGAGAAAAGAGGGGTTTTGGAGAGAAGAAAGAAAAAGAAGAATAAGAGCAAAGAGGGATTTTGCCAAAATGATGAGTATATTTTGGTGAATATTAATCCCTAACCGGAATTAATTGAATTGTGAATATTGTTGATTAATGCTTCCAATTTGTGAATGCATGATTTTTGTTGATGATGATTTGCACAATGCAAAATGTGATGATGTTAATGACGATGTTTTACCTCTGATGTTTGGTAAATAAAATGACGAGGGCTTATGCCATTTTGACGATTATGACGATGTTGATGTGTTGTGTGTATGTGTTGTCTTTTGTTGAGTAGCATACATTGCATAAATGACGAGGGCTTTTGCAAAAACGACAAGGGCTTTTGCCAAAATGACGAGGGCTTTAGAAAATGTTCCTAATTACAAACAAAATGTGTTGGTACCACATGCATACATCGCCGAGTCACATTGTGTCGATTTTGTTTGTTTGAGTTCATTGGTGATGTGTTGTTTTATGATGATTTATGATAATTGTGATGAATTGTGATGATTTATGTGGTGATGATAAAGTGTTGATGTATATAAATTAAATTGTTGATAAAAGTTATTATAATTGTTGTTATTTACTATGTTGTTTTGTTGATTGTTATGTTGTAGTTGGTTGAAGCAGTAAATATTGTATGATTCTAGATCTAATATATTAGTTATCATACTTTTGCTTATATTTTTCGATATCTCACCCTTTCTATTTGTTCGCTGTTGCCTTTATTCGGTAACGTGCAGGTATCCAAGAATGAAGGATTAGGCATTGTTAATTCAAGTCGGTGTCTTGCTCTGATACGTAGCACCCAGGGGAGACGTTTAGTCTATGTTGTTTATATTATCGAATCTTGTTGTTGTTAGTAATTGTTGAATCTTAAGTGATGTTGTGAAATAAAAGTTGTTCAGTATTTTAGAAGTTGAACATGATGTTCTAGTTATTTTGAGTGAATAAAGATGACCAGTTGTTTTAAGTTGTATGACACATGAATTCCTGCTGCGTAGTAAAGAAAAGATTGTTTTGTGTTCAAAGATGATGTAAGTTATTATATGACCCTATGATTATTGGAAGTGTTATGTATCTGTTATATTAAGTTTTATGTATTGTTTTAAAGTTGAAAGTGTTCCATCCCATGTTATGTTGAAAATTTTAATTACTCTGATGTTCGATATATTTTGGGGTAGAATTTGGGGTGTTACACGTTGTGCTAAATTATTTCAAAATCTATCATTTGCTTGAGGACAAGCAAAGGTTCAAGTGTAGGGGAGTTTGATAACACGAAAATGTATCAATTATTTAAGCCAATTTATATGTTTTTTATACGCATTTTAATTAAATAAATTATTCTTTATTCGTATTATGTCGATATTTTCTATGTTTTTAGGTTTTTACCGATTATTAGGTTTGTGCGAAGAAAGTCGAGAAAAGTCGGATAAATCACACTCAAAATCCACAAAAAGAAAGTATTTATTGAAGTGCGTATGCATAGCATGAAGTGGGTGTGTGAAGTAAGCAAAAATAGAAAAAGAAATTCAAACGAACAAGGCCCAGCCCACTTAAATCGAACAAAGCCCAACATGTTACAAGGTGTAAAGATCGTTACACGCAAGCCCTAATGGCTGTGGAGACCGTTACAAGGCTGGGGAAAATCTTTCTCCTCACGCAAGAGCTGTGGAGACCGTTACAAGCTGGAGCTAGCTCCGTAGCGACTACTACAGAGGAGATTTAGGAGGCGATATTTTCTCAAGCAGCTTCAGAACCCTAGCTCTTACACGCCTATATATATGTTGCTTCATCTCACTCTCAACACACGTTTTTTTCCCTCACCGTTACTCTGCCAATTTTAATTCCTATTCCGCATTTAATTTCAGCTTTATTTTCCATATTCAGTTTCTTTTCTCATAGAAGTCTTCACATCGGAGATTACTGCGAACTTATGCCAATTCTAACCTTACGTTAGAATTGCGCCTTTTTACCTTATTTTTCATCACATTTGGATTTTTGAGCAATTAAAGGCGATCACACCGACCTGAGGGAGACACCTGGAACCTGCTAAATATTCATCCTTTTATTTTCAGGTTATTTAATTAATTTATTTTTAGGTATATTTAATTAATTCATTTGCTTATTTACTTTATGCCCGATTTATTTGAAATGCATATTTTATCTAAATTGTATGTTTATTACTGTTGCGCTATATTTGAATCATTAACCATGCTAGGCTAAATCTAGTTATAGATATGTAGGGTCACTTAGCCCATGGGTTTAACAACTTCACTCGAATTATTCTGTTTTAAAATATCGATTTTCCAGTTCCAATTATTAGTAATTAATGCAACTATTTTGTTACGAGAGTAAAACACAGATTAGAAGTTAGGATCAATAAAGCGAGAGTTTGAGTTTTAACTGGACATTAATAATAGAGCATCAATTTAAAATCCAACGAGAGCACTTTTAAGTTGATTAGGTTTTATTTATTTCCAAAAACTATTTTTAAACTATAATTGAAACAGTGAGAGCACTCACTTAGGTTTCATTATAGGATCTAAATCAATAAACACGAGTGTGAGAAGAGGATTTTTAAACAAGTACTTCCTATTGAAATACATTTTGATAATGCAATTTAAGTCGATAAGTCACTAAATCCCTAAGCCCAACCAATACATATCGATACCCCTATTCTGAATCTAAACTACATGTTAATCAGTTAGGTTCCCTAAACCAAACATCATTTATATTACTAGCCTTAGATTTACGTAGTAGCGTAAGATAGGGGTAGGTCAACATTTAGTCCCTGTGGATTAGATAATCTTTAAAACTACGAGCGATAGGGATGTATACTTTCAGTCTAGATTCTATAAGACGATAAAGTCGTGATCACCAAAATAGTAGGAACTGGATTGCCATTCATGAATACAGAAATGGCAGCAAGTCTACAAACTTCTCAACAGTAGGAAAAATCATCGTACCATAGATCATGGTGGCTAAGATAGTATTGATGTTTCCCAAACAACCGTTCTTAACAAATTCATTAGCTTTGGATAAGAGAAAACCCAAAGGGAGCCCGCATGTGCGATCTTTTAAAATCCAATTATCACTCACTTCACTAACACGCAAATTAAGCGCCTTAGCAATGGCTCCGAAATCACGAGTATCCGACACATTGATAAAAGGCATACCGCTTGTGATATCGATACCCAAAAGGAAAAGTACTCTTCGAGGGTAGGTTCTAACTAATAATCTCAAAAAGTGAAACACATGAGCTCACTTTCATAGAATTGAAGCAAAGATTGCATCGCGAAGAACTCACAATCCTCCATCAGTAACGACAATATATTCCCATAATCCTTTCTAAAATTTCTCTCAATCGGACCTTCAACAAGAGCGCCTCTGGCTCTCACTTCGGAGATGTCAAATGAGAAAAAAGAATACACGGAAGACTTCTTGAGAACCTCGGTGTTGGCCTGGTTGTTGGTATCCATCCTAATGCTGATAATAACCACCAAAAATCGTGGAAATGATATGCATGCAGGGTTAGATAAACAACATATTTTTCTGACATTTCTTTTAGGAAAATAAACATTCTACGATGAAAGTACATTATTGGTCATGAGTTTACTACTTCCATGACATTGATCAAACTGATGTATTGTTTTTGTCCTGGTTGAAGAAAACAAAGATCACAGACAGAGTAACGGCCAGAAAATACCACTAAATGGAACCATAGTCACCAACAGAAAATACCAAGTCACCATCAGTATCAACTCACCAACAATACATGTAATAATCATGATCTCGCCCCAATCATTAGTAAGACTAGGGTCTGGGTAAAGTCAAGGAAACCGAGGATCAGGTCCACCTAGGGATACTACCATCGTAACACCTATATGATGACGATAGCACCCTGCTTGAAACCTCCCCTGAGCATGGACGACATGATAGACTACAAGATCTACATCCGTATCTATCATGTTCCACTATATTCCTAAGTGTCCTATATGTATCTCAGTTGGGGTATGGGGCCTTTTACCTCTTGTAACTCCCACCCACCAGAAACAGATCACAGCACAACAATCCAGCCAATGTTTAAAAGCAGTAAAATGTTACATAGAATGCAATGCAAACATACAAAGGATGGTTCGGTAAAGCGAGTAAATAGATAAACATCTAATAGACATGAAAAGAAAAGCTAGGATCGACTCCTGGACGAACCATCAATAGGTCAACTATCCCTAGTGGAGTCGCCAACTGAAATCACCCGTCTAAACATCGACCGATAGGGTGTATCAATGGAGTCTCCATCGAACACCATATCCCCAGTGGGTAAGGGAGTCTCCATCAACTAATAGGGAAGAAATCACGGTCATACGACTTAGAGATTTGGGTAAGGAAGTCTGTTACGTGAGGGGAGGATATTAGCACCCTGCACGCCCGTAGTACTCTACGGTATCCATTTCTATTTTCTATCTAAGGATTGTGCTATATCTATCTATCACTTAATTGCTATAATGCATG
Source organism: Vicia sativa (assembly GCA_021764765.1). Classification (NCBI taxonomy): domain Eukaryota; kingdom Viridiplantae; phylum Streptophyta; class Magnoliopsida; order Fabales; family Fabaceae; genus Vicia; species Vicia sativa. The sequence continues at coordinate 68,770,126 of CM038797.1, read as the reverse complement.
CAAAAGAAAATCAAAATAAAGAAACCACGGGGAAAAGAAGGAAGTATTTACAAAATTATGATCGGTTGAGCCATGTGACCAGATGCCTACGTATTCCCTCGTGCAATGGGAAGGTCAGAGCATCGTAGTTCGGATCACTTGTTTTGGTGGGTTTTTTTTTTACTTATGAAAGACGTTTTAAACACGAAGGAAAGCGCCCGTATCGACATAGAGTTTGCATTGGTTGGTTGCTTTTATGTTTAAGAAAGGAGTTTGAACCATTATTAAGTGTTTTAGTTTTCAAATGAAAAAAAATAAAACAAGTTTTACCTTTATTACATGCAAGGGATACAAAGGGATGAAGCAATCAAGTTCTTTGGCAGAAGCACACAAGCAATGCAATGCGCAAACAAATGTCATAAAAGCGCGGGAAAATGAGGAAGTCCTATAGTTTGCGAACGGTAATGAGTATACCGTGAATTAACCAGGAGCCGACACATCCGATTCCCGTGAAGGGTATCACCTCATGACATCAATTGTCAAGTGTAAAGATAAATGAGTACAGGTATCAGCAGTAAATGTGAACCCCGTGAAAGCGTGGAGAGTCAGAATAGGGGACTCTTTCCAATTTTTTTATTGACTCGATAAAGGAAGCAACACGATTCGCTTGTGCTGAGCTGACATGGGCTAGAACTGTGTAGGGGTCGATTGCGGACCTTTTTCGTGTGCCCATTATATCATCACCATATGTATCAATAAGTATCAAAGCGGGACTTTTCTTGGTGGTGCCACTCTGGGTTTCCTAACCCTTTAGACATAAGCAAGCACAAACGTAAATACTTACTGAGAATTACGTCCCTATGCACGGTGGAGGATTTTAAACAAACCAAACACAATTAGCACACAATTTGGAGAATGCCTTGCTACAGGTCTTTAAACAACGACTTTGAGTCCAACGCTCCTATCCTAATCATGGTAAATTGAGCGGTAAACCCCTACTTCTCATGATATCTAGGAAAGTTGTAAATGAATGCTATTGTCGCACCCCAAAATTTACCCTATGTTTATTCACATCCTTTTTTTCTCTAAACCATTACAACGGATGCTTCCTACAGAAATCCATATCAATCCCTCAAAATTCGGTTGTTGGGTCTTATAAGTGTTTTTAATAGATAGTACGTTCTCTAAGCTTTCCAACGATACCAACTATGCCTAAATCGGAGTTACGGTCGCAAAGATATGACCAAAACAATATTCAGAAAATCACCTTCTGTTTTTATACAGTATGTATCGATGCATAAGCTCATGTGTCGGCTCATAGCTTAAATTTTTCAATTTTTCACACAGTATGTATCGACGCATACTTTATTACAAAACCTATTTTCTCAATTTTCCTCAGTATGTGTCGATGCAAGCTTCATATGTATCGATACAAGGCATGTATGGATCGACCCAAGAGCTTATGTATCGATACAAATACCATACAGAACTGAATTTCCTATGTTTTGATGTTTATGTATCGATGCAAAATGGCATGTGCATGGATATATGTATTTATGCAAGATGGCTTTTAAACCCTTTTGTATCGACTCAATGAACGTATGAGTCGACTCATGCTCATTTGGATCAAAGATGTGGATTGGAAATATGGATTGAATTGAAATTATAATTGAATGCATATTCTAAGCAACACTTCACCATGATTTATCTTAACCATTGATACTAGTTTGTGGTAAATTTTGTTTCCAACTTACGTTTACAAGTACTACGGCGAAGGAGGTTGCATTAGTAGTAAATCAAGAACTCAAATTGATATAATTCTCTACTCTTGTATTCATGAAAATTTGAGAGTTTTCAAATTACTCTAATTTTTATTATGCAAGAATGCCCATTTACAAAGTTGGAATCAAATTCTAAAACTGAACATTCAATTGGCAAATTATCTTTCTAATTCACTTCAAGAAAGCTTTCATGTTTCAAACATTTTTGTTCAAGATTACAAACAAGTTACAATTTGGCCTAAGGTTGCAAGCATACAAGCATATTACATGTTCTATATCCTAATCCTATTCTTTCCAAGAAGAATCTTCGGTGCTTTCTTTTTGAATTTCCCTCCAAGTTTTCTCGATCCATCTTCAAGCCATTTCTTCTCATCCAAGCTTTCCTTCTATCATCCATCCTCGCCGTCAATTGTTCATGAAACAAAAAGAAAGAGAAATTTGGTTAGCAACATAATCAAAGAACATATGATTTTCAAGTAAAAGTTTCCATTCAGACTCATCATTAGGGTTCGTGTTAGGAATCAAAATTAAGAGTTTGCGATCGTGTTCAAGCGACAAAGCCTCATACCTTTAAAGTTCCTTCATCGGCCACAACCTCCTATTGCAAATCACAAAAAAGGTTTGGTTCACAAAAGGAGGTGTGAAGAGGAAAATCAGAAAATAACATCATATTTTCCAAGGAAAGCAAAGTAAAAGTTCAGCCCAAGACAGATTATCACAAGCAACAGGCAGCAGGCAGCATGGTTATCAACAGCACACAAAACCATAGCAAAAAGCAACACAGGCAGTAGGCAGCATGGTTATCAGCAGTTGGCAAAACCATAGCAGAAAGTAACACAGGATAGCAAGCCAGCAGAAGACCAAAGAATGCCAAAAATGCCAAGACAATAAAGCCAATTGGAAAAGCAGTGGCCAAAAGTAGCAGAGCACAAGCAGAGTGCAGCAGGGAGCATCAGAAGAAAAGCAAAATGATAGTTCCAAAATATGGTTCCAATAACAAAATATAATAAGCAGAAGCATATAGCTAGAGGAGGCAGAAATAAAAAAAAGCTACAAGCAGAAGCAGAAACCAGGACAAAAAAAAACCATAAGCTAGCTACCATTGTTCCAAGAACTAACAAACAAAGTCAAACCAGAATCAACAAGATTGTTCCAAAACCGAACAACCAGAAACCAGGGGCCAAAACTCCAAACCAAAAACCGAAAATTAAGTCAACCATTACCAACACAACACAGTTCCAATACCAGAAACAGATAACACAAAATACAAGCTACAAACAGAACCAAAAATCCTAATTATTAACTTCATCATCTTCCTACACTAACCCTTCAGAACTATGTTTCAGAAATTAAAAATTTTCTGATAACAGAGGAAGAAAAAAAGAAAAGAAGCTGACAAAGGGAACAATCTCACCCGGAGTTGACAGAAGAGTCTGAATCCAACGCTTAGGGTTTCGAAACCCCTCTTTCAAACCCCAACCGAAACCAGCATCTGCAAAATCAAATATAAAATCGAGCATCAGAAGAAAAATACGAACAAGGATAGAGAGGAAAAATCAGAATCAAAGTCGAATTACCGTGTGACTGCCGTCACCGCCGCTCGAAGCCGATTTCCAGCGACAAGGTTCGTATTTCCGGTGCCGAGACAACACAATGGACAACGATGAAACAATATTCGAGATCACAGTGAGAAGAGGAACAGAGTTCCGATCAAGAAAGCGTGAGAGAACGTGAGCGCGGTCAGGAGAGCAAGAGAGAATCGTGAGAGAGCGAGTACGAGAGAGTTTTTTTTATGATAGGGCGAGTGAGACGAGAGGAATCGTGAAAGAGAGGCAGAGGTTTTTTTTTTGTTTTGTTTTTTTTATTATTATTTATTTAGTTATAATATAAAAACATAGGTTAAGTTTTAATTAATTATTAACTATGATTAGTGTTAAGATTAGTTAATTTATAATATAAAAATATAGGTTAATTAGTTTAATAAAATATTTAGCTTAAGTTTATCTAGTTAGTTATGGTGGTGACACTTGTCCCCACCCTTAGTTAAGAAAATCTTGATCGAGCGGTCAGATCTAGCCCTTCATGAGGCACCTCCTCCTGATCTCCATGTTGGACTTCTCCGAAGGCTTATTGGGCCCTTCATTTGGGCACAAGACTATTATCTCTGGAATTCTTTTCGCACTCTCCAAACTTGCTGCATACAGGCCATCTTTGAACCCAATCTTTTATTATTATCTATCTGCAAATAAGCTTATATTAAATAATTATTAGCCCTTGATAATTTTCATTTGACAAATTCCGATTAAACCATTAGTCGATTTTATCAAATGACAAAGATCTAGTCTAACAATTATTTAAATTTCTAATTGTATTTGTTGGGTAATCATTTATCTGCTTTATACGCTTATACGATTCATTCGCCATGTTACATGTCATACACAATTAATACAAAAATTAATATGATTCCTCTTGATTGGCTCATATGCCAATTTCCTAAAGGGTCTCATGGTTGGGGATGGGCATGGCCATCCTCACGAGCTTAATTAAAGCCCTTGTTGCTTTAGTTAATCATAACCCGAAAATAACATTGGTCCATATACCAATTTTCCATGCACCAGGGTCTCATAGTTGGGGATAGGAGCACTTATTCTCACGAGATTAATCAAGTCCACATACTTGGTTAATCATAAACCGAATCATTATTTCTCCTTCTGTCCGTTACCAAACCCCATCTAAAACACTTTCATAATTAATTTATAAAACTCGATCCAACGTCGAGTCTTCTTCTCAAACCTCGATCCAACGTCGAGTTCTTCTCAAAATGTTTTTCATAATAAACTTGGATGAAATTTGTTTAAATCGTTAGATGGTAGCCTAATGTTTTAAACAAATTTGAAATCTTTAGATTGTTGGATGGTAGCCCAATAAGATAAAACTTATATCCATGTCATAATACTTTAGCGGTATTCGTTTAAATTGTTGGATGATAGCCCGACGATTTAATTGAATTGGAAGTCTTTAGGTTTGATAGCCCAATAAACTAAATACTTCGATCTGCATTAATATAATAAAGTGACATTCGTTTAAATTGTTGGATGATAGCCCGACGACTTAATCGAATTTAAAGTCTTTAGATTGTTGGATGATAGCCCAATAATTTAAATATTTTATCTCACTCGAAACACCATTTTCATAATAAATATTTTGGATGAGAGATGATTGGTTGAACTTGCTCGCCAATTTCGAGTACTTGAATCATTAGATGATAGCCTAATGTTTCAATATTTGTCATCCACAACTTAAAATCAAATCAACTCACTCAAATTCTTTTATCGCTCATACGCGATCATCAAAACTCTTTTCTTACAAAGAGTGTGCAATAGCCATTTCAAACACGAATGAGGACTTAAGCTTTTCAAACAAACTAAACAAGTCCAAGTTCAAGTATTTGAAATGCTAATGCACGATTTTTCTTATAAAATCAACACAACCAACTTAAAACATTTTTGAGAGGAACTATGGAGTTTTGACTTTCCCATTGCACAAGGGAATGCATAGGCACACGGTTTCGAAACTTTGCCAAACTAAAAATAAAAATCAACAAACCCCGTTTCTTTTACTTTTCGATCTTAATTCATAACTTAGCAATTTAACACACACAAACACTTAGAACTAAATGGGTCCCATCGAGTACGATGAATGTGAGGGGTGCTAATACCTTCGCCTTGCATAACCGACTCCCGGTTCTATATTTTCACGTTCTTTTTAGAACAAATAAAATTAGGTGGCGACTTCATTGTTTTTAAAACAACCGATGAAAAAACTAGTCATCACAGCTGGCGACTTCACTGGGGACATTTTTTAAACTCTTTTGACAAAGCGAGTCAACCCTAGTTTAGTTCTTCGCATGTTTGTGTGTTTGTTTATTGCTTTCTTTTTATTTATTGCTCATTGCCTTTTATTTCTCTATTCTTTATATGTTATCCTGTTGATATATATTATTGTTGGGAGCTTATTGGTTATGATACATAGATAAGCCCAATACATAGGCTTCTAGGTAACATTTAGGATAGAGGGGTTGCGTAGCCTAGGTCCCCCTGACTCCATTGTCTTGTGGATTGAAGCGAAGACTCCGGCTTAGAGTTGGTTGTTTTAAAGAAGTTTTTGCCCCGCACGATAGTGCAGGACATCAATTTCTGGACAAATGGCCTATAACTCTAAGTTGTTCTATAAGATATCTAAACCGAGACCGACCGCTCAAAAATAAAGGATTTTGAGTATCCCTTTAAGAGCCATTTTTTGGAGTATACTTTTCGAAATATTATCTCCACGTAGGCCGCTCGCATGATGATAATATTTGTTAAAAGGGGATCTGAGACTCCGAGAAACATTTAGCAAAAAAAACATTAGAACCATCCAGTATGGGGATTTATTGGGAAGACGTCGAAACCATGACCGACCGTTCTTTTAAACCCTTATCTGTTTAACTTTACATATGATTTTGCGTATAACATCAATATGTATCACATCACATTGCATTCTTACATGCATTACCATCATGTTGCATTCTTACATGCATTACCATTAGGTTACATTTGTATTCCTTCATACATTATCACGCATTTCATTTTCATCAGAAAAAACTCATTTCATCTCTCCTGTCCAGAAATATCAAACTGTCTACTCAACGCGTGTTCAGAACTTGAAGGATGTCTCAGAAGGCTATAAACGAGCTTCAACGTGGTCAGGAGCTATTGAAGGCAGAAGTTAATCATTTGAAATGTTAGATGAGCCTGGTCATGGATCTCTTGCAAGTTGTGTTGAAAAGAGAATGCAACACTACACCAATTTCCGCAAACTGGGTTACCGCTCTATCATCTGGTGTGCCTATGAGTCAAGGACATCCGCACGTAGCGAACTCTCCAGTTCAAAACTCTCCTACTATCCATCATCATCGACCTTCACCTTCAAAGATTATTCGACAACAGTAATTGCTTACTCCCCAACCGAAGAAGAACGAGCCAAATCAACATATTAACCCGCATTACCGCCGATATGCTCAGCAGGATATTCAGCCAATCCCGATATTATATTCTCGACTATTGCCTTACTTAATTCAGAGTGGTGTTGTGATACCAAGGGAATTGAAGCCAGTACCAGGGGTTGCTAAAGCTTGGTTTGATGAGAAAGCTAAATGTGCTTTTCATGCTGACTCTGCAGGACATGAAACTGAGATTTGTTTCGCCTTTAAATGCAAGGTCCAGGAGCTAATTGATGACAAGATTTTGTTTTTCAATCAAAATGACTCGAGTTTAGAGATTTTGGTTTCAAATTCTGATGATAGCAGTCTCGAGGGATTTCCAAAACTCGTTGGGATAATTGTTTGCCAAAATGGAGTTGAGAATCTGCAGAATAGTGTTAGCAATGAAATAGACCAAATGATCACTTCAGAAAAGGTGGTAACCTTCAGCAAAGATATCTCAAGTTCCAGCAAGGGGAAGTCAGTTGCAACACCAACTCATTATCCTCTATTACCATCTTTCAGGTCTTTGCATCTACAACTTTTGTCTAATCTTCCTCAACTTCAGAGTCGGAACTCTCAAAATCAAACTGTACCTCGGAATAATCTGGAAAGAAGGGAGGCTCCTCTTGATTCAGTTCGGTGACCTCTGATCACCGCCATATCTTGTTCAAAGTTCATTGGTGGTTCCTAAATTTCTTAACCCACCAAAGTTATTCCCGCCTGGTTATGATCATAACGCGCGATGTGGATACCATGATGGAACAGTAGGCCACTCAACAGAGGATTGCAATGCCTACAAAACCAAAGTTCAATAATTGATTGACCAGAAGTACTTGACTCTTCAAGGAGGAGATCTATTTGTGAATGTCAACCCCATACTAAAGTGAGCACCAAGACCACTGAATTTCATCTGAATCAACAAGTCAAGGCAAAGCTCAAGTCTCCTCAACAACGATAGTCTTTTATTTCTTTACTGAATTTTCATGTGTATCTTGTTTAATTGTTTAAACTTTGTTTGCATGAAGAAACTTGTTTATTTTTATCTTAATGCAATGAGTATGTTTGTCTTGAAGTAATCCATTTGTTATCACTCTTTAAATGATTTGCGAGCATTTTGATACCAACGTTACTGAATCTTTTGCTTAGGCAAAGATCGGAGGGAGGATGACGATAATTGAAAAAATGCTAGATCTCTGAATGTATGTTCTTGAGTATAACCCTGCTAACGATGTACAATCCTTGTTTCAAATCCCTAAACATCAGAGTTATAAGGGAGATAAACCATCGTTAACCCCTTTGAGCCTTGAAGTAGGAGTTTCTTTTCTGTTCAGAAAAAACCCTCATTTTTAACCCAGGGGCGGGTAGTGTTCAATTAATTTGATCGGGCATTTAGAACTCACTAAGAGAGTATGCATCAAAGGATACAACAATGGTTATACTTCAAAAGGTTGAGAAATGTCGGAACCGCAATAGTCAGCCTTCTTCTATCAACAATGTGCATCAAAAGAGTATAATACTATAATGGTTATCTCTCGCACATAAGAAGGTCAACAGATAACGACACCATAACAATTATCCCTCATCTACCCAAAGACTCAGACAGCCATGATCACTTCCAATGAATTGAAGACAGTTTATAGATCCACGACATGTAAAAAAATGAATGAATAGAAAAAAGACAAAAAGACCGTTAAGACGAAACTTAGTAATAAGTCGCTTAGGTAAAAGTCAGGCAAGATTTGGGAAAGCAAAAATCCCGAAATGCATTTTCAAAGAAAAATTCTCAACAAAGAACAAGTTATGTGGTCAAATACCCAAGACCAAATGTGAGTGACTGTCGTGTCCCAGAAACCTCATATTGGTTCCTCAATCATCATAACGCCTCTCGAGAGATGAGTGCTCGTATCATGATAGATGAACTTAGGAATGAAGAACATCATGGAGAATGGGCGGGCACCGAATATTTTGAGCCTAAAAATTCTTTTTCTAAGAAAAACCGTGAACCGAGCCACGTTACAACCCTCAAAAGTCCTAATTAAAGCATGTGTTAATTCAAAAGCATACAACGAAGAGATCGCGTTTACCTGACTCCTACAGTGTGTGTTTAATATTTGTGTTGGTCTCATATGCTCTTTCATAAAGAAAAAGTTTTCAGTGTTGCACTCCAAAAGTGTTTCGCTCACACAAGAAAAAAGTCTTAATGTTTTTCATACAAAACTTCAAGACGCATAAATGTTGCATTATAATTGTCACAATAAAACTTCTTTTACATGGAAAACAATTATTTGACATTGAATAAGTTCTCATAATGAACATTAGTGAAGAGTGTAACTTTGTCCAAAGAAGAGAAACTTGATTATTCTGTTTAGTTAGCAGTTATTTGTATCAAGGGGCAGGACGTTTAAGGACTCCGTTGAGCATATCATAAGTTGTTTTCTCAAGATTCTGTTAACTTGGGTGCAATCAAATCGAAATTTAGTTCCTCAAACTTATACCAATCTGGGGGAAGATCCTTAAAGAACAATCAGTAGATGATTTGGTCCTTCTCAAAAGGGCAGTTAGCCTAGGACAACCGTCGTTCCATGTTTCAGTCAACTTGAAGCAATCACCTCGAGACGGGAAAGTCTCTCTAAGGCTATAAAGTGGGGCATTTCACTCCAATCTCTGTAGAACTAATCGTTTAGTTCAAGTCAATTCGAGGCAAATACTTCGACACATTGAAGCCTTCAAGAAGCTCTCATTCCATTAAGTTAGTTGCTCACTTGTTGTTGATCTGAAGCAGTTGCTTCACGAAAGTGAAGCTCTTTATTTAGAGCAAGTGTTTGTTTCAAGAATCAATCTGTCTGAAGCAATTACATCGAGACGTGGAAGTCTCTCTAAAGCCCATCCTGAGGGAAGGTCTTCCCTATGTTTGCATAGCTCTTTATTCATATGTAGTCAATCTGAGGAAATTACCTCGATACGTAAGAATCTCTCTAAGATCCATTGTAAGGTATGCTTGTTGAAAATATTCTGTTTATCTGAAGCAACTACTTCGAGACGCTGAAGTATCTCAAAGGCTCGTGCAGGGGCATGTCGTCCATTTATGCAAGGTCCGCCACTCTGAGATTCAGTAAATCTAAGGAGGATATTTTGAGATGCATAAATACCTCCAAAGCTCCTATCAGGACATGCTATTCTCATATCAGAATATCCAACTACTCCAAAATACTGGCGATCAGTAGGGTATTGCTTCAGAATAAAGGATATTGGGGCACTCCTTTTCAAGGAAGTTTCTTCTTGAAGGTCAAACGGACCGGGGCATGTTGAGATTTTGAAGTCGAGGTATCTCCTGAGTGCAAAATCTAATGCAGCTTCATTCCCACACATGGGGCACTCCTCTAATCATTACTTGATCAACTCAAAAGTTTGCTATTCTTCCTTCTACAAGAATGAGCATTGCAACCCTTCTAGCGACAATTCAACATTTGGAGCTTGGTCAATCATCTTATTGTGCCATTTTCTTTTATTCTCCGAACTAGCGATGTCGAGGATTCAATTTGATAGCCAATGCATTAACCATTATATTCATGCATTCATTCATTCATGCATTCATATCATATCCTACATAGCACCTTCATGCATAAACCCCAGCCAAGACTTGGGATATTTCAAGATTGACTAGTGATTCTTCTCAGCAGAATCATACTTTGAAGACTATTTTGAATGACAGATTTAGTTCTTCCGGTCACAAGTTTGAAGGCTCGACCATGATTGGTCTACATCGGTGTTGATTCTCAAATCGAATCTCTTCCAAAGTGGGTGATCTTCCCCAAGTGAACTCTTGTGTCAATGAAATATCTTACTCGGGTTTTCCCCAGTGATTTTTCTTTATAGAGTTTCTTTTAAAGTACCCCATTGCAAGCATTAAAGACTATTTCTCAAATGACAACTTAGTTCTTTTCCCCAGTGCAAGTTGAATGCTTAGTCGAAAGATAAATCAGCAATGGCGTCAACTCTCAAGATGATTTCTTCCCCAGAGAAGTGATTGATCATCCCCAGTGAACTCCTGTGTCAACGGAATTTTCCACTTGGATCTCCCCCAGTGTTGTTCCCCACAAAGTTATCTTTAGAAGTTTTCTCCATCGAAGCTTCATCTACTCCCCAAGGGAGCCTTCTCCAGCAAGGATTACCGTTGCGGTATCCCCAGTATTCTTATTCTCAACCAAGACCTGTTCAGAGTCTTGCAGATAGCAACTTCCCAAGTAAGTCTTAGTGGCGGCAGTACATTGTAGATCCGATTTTCTGAGCTATTCTCAGTTAATACCCCGTGAATCTCTGGTGTGTTTATTTCCCCAATGCATTCCTCGCTTATTCAACAGAAGTATGCATCTACCAGGTGAGATGGTTAAAAGATTTCGGAAGATCTGTTGCAACACCAAATTGTTTAAACATGTCAGTACATGTTATTGTTACGCGTTGGAAGATTTATCCACGATGGAAGTGTTTATCCCTCTCAGATGGTGTTGAACTTGATTCCTATCTCCCCAATGGAGTTATTTATGGCTTACTGCAAGTTACCGCTAGCTCAACAGCTACGAGACAAAATGATGATTCTTCAACGTTAAAATGATTCAACATATCTGTATATGCTTGTTACATCCTTCTATCATCAAGGTGTTAGCTTGTCAACTGTTGGGGCATTCATGTCAGGCCTGTGCGCTAAACATAAATTATTTAATCCACGCAGAGGTCCATTTTCGATCTTCGAAGTTACCGACCATGTTCTCTTTGGTTCAACTCATCCAAATTGGGTTATTCTGTTAATGCATTTCAGAATTTGCTATCTTTCATTCTGCAAGGATAACCGTGGAGCCTTTCAAGTGGTAGATCAACGTTTAGAAACTGGTGCATTATCTACATGATGCATTTGAATTTTTCTCTTCCAACAGTATCAGGAAATCATATACTCTTTGCATTAAAACATAAAAAAAATCATCATGCATATCATATTCATGCATTGGCTTTGGCTAGTTTCTTTTTGCAGGATTTTTCCCCAACGGAAACTGTAAATATCCTCGTGAGGATCAAAATTGAAGGATTAGTTCTCAAACGACATAAGTATCCTCTTTTCTCCAGCACAAGTTGTATGGATTTTAACAACTGATGGTTTCTCCAATCGAGATTTCTTCCCCAACAAAACAGTTGTCTTTCAATGGACTCTAGTGTCAGCAAAATTATCAACCGGGAACCCCCAGTGAAATGTTCCACACGGTTTTCTTATAGAGCATCCCCATCGAAGCTTAATTTACTCCCAAGTGAGTCTCCTTCACAAAGGATTACCACAACACTATTCTTGGTATTTTCCAGAGTTCTTTCAGATAAGAATCTTCTCAGCAAATTCTAGCGACAGTGACTTCTACAAATTTGTTTCTCTGGGCTGTTCTCAGAATACTCGTCAAACTTCTGGTGTGTTTATTTCCCCAATAAGTTTTCGAATACTTAACAGATAAATATCCATCAAGTAAGATGTTTATTCAATCTCAGGATATTTCTCCAACTTAGAAGTTGATCCCCATATCCACTTTCTACAACGCATTGTCCATACAATGCCGGCAAATTGAAGCTCATTACCCTAGAAGTTTTTCAGTCGCAGGTGCTGAATCTGATTCTTCTACCACCGGTAAAGCTATCTGCATACAGGTTGAAGATCTTGTCAACTCGGAAGTTGTTCAACATGTCTTTACATGTTCAGTGAGATTTCATCAGCAGAAACATCAGAAATAAAGATTTATCGACTTCATAAACATCTATATCACACCAGTGTGCTGGATATTGATTTGTTTATCCCCAGAGAAGTGTATTCTCGGGTGCGCTACTAAACTTTTTCTGCTGGTAACTCGAAATATACATGGTCAAAGACATTCAGCATGCCATGGCTCCTCGCACCTTCGTGCACAACAATTCTGATATTGTTCTAGCCATATATCTTCGTTAAGGTCTGCGGGTATTCCTTAACTCTTTGGGATTTTCTGACAAATTCTCGATCATATCTTCGTTAAAGTTTGCGGGTATTCTTTAACTCTTTGGGATCTTCAGACAGTTTCTCAACTTCATCTTTGTTAAGGTCTGCGGGTATTCCTTAACTCTTCAGGATTTTCTAACAAATTCTCGATCATATATTCGTTAAAGTTTGTGGGTATTCTTTAACTCTTTGGGATCTTCAGACAGTTTCTCAACTTCATCTTCGTTAAGGTCTGCAGGTATTCCTTAACTCTTCGGGATTTTCTGACAAATTCTCAATTTTATCTTCATTAAGGTCTGTGGGTATTCCTTAACTCTTTGGAATTTTCTGACAAGTTCTCAATCATATTGAATCCTTAATTTCTCTTATTTCTATTCGCTTGAGGAGTTCGATTTTCTTCTCATAAGCATTTTCGTTAAGACATCCTGAGATTGCTTAATCCATTGTTTTTCTTTTTCGCTTGAGGACTTCGGTTTTCTTCTCATAAGCATTTTCGTTAAGACATCTTGAGATGGCTTAATCCATTTATCTTATTTCTTTTCGCTTAAGGAGTTCGGTTTTCTTCTCATAAGCATTTTCGTTAAGACATCCTGAGATGGCTTAATCCATTGTTTTTCTTTTTCGCTTGAGGAGTTCGGTTTTCTTCTCATACGCATTTTCGTTAAGACATCTTGAGATGGCTTAATCCATTGTCTTTCTTTTTCGCTTGAAGAGTTCAGTTTTCTTCTCATAAGCATTTTTGTTAAGACATCCTGAGATGGCTTAGCCCATTGTTTTTCTTTTTCGCTTGAGGAGTTCGGTTTTCTTCTCATAAGCATTTTCGTTAAGACATCTTGAGATGGCTTAATCCATTGTTTTTCTTTGTCGCTTGAGAAGTTCGGTTTTCTTCCCATAGCATTTTCATTAAAACTTGTTGTTTATTTGCTCATTTTGGTACTCGGTTATCCCCAGTGTTGTTGAGATCTCCTAATTTTTTCTCAATTGTTACTGATATGGTTGAGGTATTCTGGTGACGTTTGACAAGTTTATTCTCCTCACGCATTCCTTCCTTGACTCTGTAGTCAAGGTATTTTATCTGGCTTTGGTATCACACGTGGGGCAAATTTTTGGGGTTCTCTGGTATTCAATCCTCTTCCACCTTGAACGTTCGAAAGCTGTCGCTTTTTCTCACTTATCATGTTTAAGATGATTGAATAGGGGCAACTGTCGCACCCCAAAATTTACCCTATGTTTATTCACATCCTTTTTTTCTCTAAACCATTACAATAGATGCTTCCTACAGAAAGCTATATTAATCCCTCAAAATTCGGTTGTTGGGTCTTAAAAGTGTTTTTAATAGATAGTACGTGCTCTAAGATTTCCAACGATACCAACTTTGCCTAAATCGGAGTTACGGTCGCAAAGATATGACCAAAACAATTTTCAGAAAATCACCTTCTGTTTTTATACAGTATGTGTCGACGCATAAGCTCATGTGTTAGCTCATAGCTTAAAATTTTCAATTTTTCACACAGTATGTGTCGACGCATAGGTCGTATGTGTCGACGCATAGCTTTAAAATTTTCAATTTTTCTTGTTTAACATAGTATGAGTCGATACATACTCTCTTGTATTGATGCATAACCACTTGTATTGATGCATAACCACTTGTATTGATGCATATACCATATGTATTGATGGATAACCTCTTGTATTGAGGCATAGAACATATGTATTGATGCATAACCTCTTGTATTGATGCATAAACCATATGTATTGATGCATAACCACTTGTATTGATGCATAAACCATATGTATTGATGCATACCCTCTTGTATTGATGCATAGACCATATGTATTGATGCATAGATCGTATGAGTCAACTCATACATTATTACAAAACCTGTTTTCTCAATTTTCCTCAGTATATGTCGATGCAAGCTTCATATGTATCGATACAAGGCATGTATGGATTAACCCAAGAGCTTATGTATCGATACAAATACCAAACAGAACTGAATTTCCTATGTTTTGATGTTTATGTATCGATGCAAAATTGCATGTGCATGGATATATGTATTGATGCAAGATGGCTTTTAAACCCTTTTGAATCGACTCAACGAACGATTGAGTCGACTCATGCTCATTTGGATCAAAGATGTGGATTGGAATTATGGATTGAATTGAAATTAGAATTGAATGCATATTCTAAGCAACACTTCACCATGATTTGTCTTCACCATTGATACTAGTTTGTGGTAAATTTGGTTTCCAACTTACGTTTACAAGTACTACGGCGAAGGAGATTGCATTAGTAGTAAATCAAGAACTCAAATTGATATAATTCTCCACTCTTGTATTCATGAAAATTTGAGAGTTTTCAAATTACTCTAATTTTTATTATGCAAGAATGCCCATTTACAAAGTTGGAATCAAATTCTAAAACTCAACATTCAATTGGCAAATTATCTTTCTAATTCACTTCAAGAAAGCTTTCAAGTTTCAAACATTTTTGTTCAAGATTGCAAACAAGTTACAATTTGGCCTAAGGTTGCAAGCATACAAGCATATTACATGTTTTATATCCTAATCCTATTCTTTCCAACAAGAATCTTCGGTGCTTTCTTTTTGAATTTCCCTCCAAGTTTTCTTGATCCATCTTCAAGCCATTTCTTCACATCCAAGCTTTCCTTCTATCACCCATCCTTGCCATCAATTATTCATGAAACAAAAAGAAAGAGAAATTTGGTTAGCAACATAATCCAAGCACATACGATTTTCAAGTAAAAGTTTCTATTCGGACTCATCATTAGTTTTCGTGTTAGGAATCAGAATTAAGAGTTTGCGATCATCTTCAAGCGACAAATCCTCAGAACTCTAAAGTTCCTTCATCGGCCACAACCTCCTATTGCAAATCACAAACAAGGTTTGGTTCACAAAAGGAGGTGTGAAGAGGAAAATCAGAAAATAACATCATATTTTCTAAGGCAAGCAAAGTAAAAGTTCAGCCCAAGACAAATTATCACAAGCAACAGGCAGCAGGCATCATGGTTATCAGCAGCAGACAAAACCATAGCGAAGCAACACAGCGCGCATGGTTATCGTGAGCAAAACCATAGCAGAAAGTAACACAGGATAGCAGAGCCAGCAACAGACCAAAGAAAGCCAAAAATGCCAAGACTATTAGTCGATTTTATCAAATGAAAAAGATCTAGTCTAACAATTATTTAAATTCCTAATTGTATTTGTTGGGTAATCATTTATCTGCTTTATACGCTTATACGATTCATTCGCCATGTTACACGTCATGCACAATTAATACAAAAATTAATCTGATTCCTCTTGACTGGCTCATATGCCAATTTCCTAAAGGGTCTCATGGTTGGGGATGGGCATGGTCATCCTCACGAGGTTAATTAAAGCCCTTGTTGCTTTAGTTAATCATAACCCGAAAATAACATTGGTCCATATACCAATTTTCCATGCTCCAGGGTCTCATAGTTGGGCATAGCAGCACCTATCCTCACGAGATTAATCAAGTCCACGTACTTGGTTAATCATAACCAGAATCATTCTTTCTCCTTCGGTCCGTTACCAAACCCCATCTAAAACACTTTCATAATTAATCTATAAAACTCGATCCAACGGCGAGTCTTCTTCTCAAACCTCGATCCAACGTTGAGTTGTTTTCAAAATGCTTTTCATAATAAGCTTGGATGAAATTTGTTTAAATCGTTAGATGGTATCCTAATTTTTTAAACAAATTTGAAGTCTTTAGATTGTTGGATGGTAGCCCAATAAGATAAAACTTCTATCCATGTCAAAATACTTGAGCGGTATTCGTTTAAATTGTTGGATGATAGCCCGACGATGTAATTGAATTGGAAGTCTTTAGGTTGTTGGATGATATCCCAATAAACTAAATACTTCTATCTGCATTAAAATAATAAAGAGGAAAAGAAGCTGACAGAGGGAACAATCTCACCCGGAGTTGACAGAAGAGTCTCAATCCAACGCTCAGGGTTTCGAAACCCCTCTTTCAAACCCCAACCGAAACCAACATCTACAAAATCAAATATAAAATCGAGCATCAGAAGAAAAATACGAACAAGGATAATGAGGAAAAATCAGAATCAAATTCGAATCACCGTGTGACTGCCGTCACCGCCGCTCGAAGGCGATTTCTAGCGACAAGGTTCATATTTCCGGCGCCGAGACAACACAGTGGACAACGATGAAACAATATTCGAGATCACAGTGAGAAGAGGAACAGAGTTCCGATCAAGAATGCTTGAGAGAACGTGAGCGCGGTCAGGAGAGCAAGAGAGAATCGTGAGAGAGCGAGTACAAGAGAGTTTTTTTGTGATAGGGCAAGTGAGACGAGAGGAATCGTGAAAGAGAGGCAGAGGTTTTTTTTGTTTTGTTTTTTATTATTATTATTTATTTAGTTATAATATAAAAACAAAGGTTAAGTTTTAATTAATTATTAACTATGATTAGTGTTATGATTAGTTAATTTATAATATAAAAATATAGGTTAATTAGTTTAATAAAATATTTAGCTTAAGTTTATCTAGTTAGTTATGGTGGTGACACTTGTCACCACCCTTAGTTAAGAAAATCTTAGTTTTTTTTAATTTTATTATTTATACTATGTTGTATTTGTGATGTACCTGTGCTGTCTTGCCGTCCGATTGCTCCAAGTCCCCTTAGTCTCTAGATCGAGCGGTCAGATCTAGCCCTCCATGAGGCACCTCCTCCTGATCTCCATGTTGGACTTCTCCGAAGGCTTATTGGTCCCTTTATTTGGGCACAAGACTATTATCTCTGGATTTTTTTCGCACTCTCCAAATTTGCTGCATACAGGCTATCTTTGAACCCAATCTTTTATTATTATCTATCTGCAAATAAATTGTGATAGCTTGTGTTAAATAATTATTAGCCCTTTATAATTTTCATTTGACAAATTCCAATTAAACTATTAGTCGATTTTATCAAATGAAAAAGATCTAGTCTAACAATTATTTAAATTCCTAATTGTATTTGTTGGGTAATCATTTATCTGCTTTATACGGTTATACGATTCATTCGCCATGTTACACATCATGCACAATTAATACAAAAATTAATATGATTCCTCTTCATTGGCTCATTTGGAAATTTTCTAAAGGGTCTCATGGTTGGGGATGGGCATGGCCATCCTCACGAGGTTAATTAAAGCCCTTGTTGCTTTAGTTAATCATAACCCGAAAATAACATTGGTCCATATACCAATTTTCCATGCACCAGGGTGTCATAGTTGTGGATAGTAGCACTTATCCTCACGAGATTAATCAAGTCCACATACTTGGTTAATCATAACCCGAATCATTCTTTCTCCTTCGGTCCATTACCAAACCCCATCTAAAACACTTTCATAATTAATTTATAAAACTCGATCCAACGTCGAGTCTTCTTCTCAAACCTCGATCCAACTTCGAGTTCTTCTCAAAATGTTTTTCATAATAAACTTGGACGAAATTTGTTTAAATTTTTAGATGGTAGCTTAATGTTTTAAACAAATTTGAAGTCTTTAGATTGTTGGATGGTAGCACAATAAGATAAAACTTATATCCATTTCAAAATACTTAAGCGGTATTCGTTTAAATTGTTGGATGATAGCCCGACGATTTAATTGAATTGGAAGTCTTTAGGTTTGATAACCCAATAAACTAAATACTTTGATCCGCATTAAAATAATAAAGTGACATTCGTTAAAATTGTTGGATGATAGCCCGACGACTTAATCGAATTTAAAGTCTTTAGATTGTTGGATGATTGCCCAATAATTTAAATATTTTATCTCACATGAAACACCATTTTCATAATAAATATTTTGGATGAGAGATGATTGGTTGAACTTGCTCGCCAATTTCGAGTACTTGAATCATTAGATGATAGCCTAATGTTTCAATATTTGTCTTCCACAACTTAAAATCAACTCAACTCACTCAAATTCTTTTTTCGCTCATACGCGATCTTCAAAACTCTTTTCTTACAAAGAGTTTGCAATAGCCATTTCAAACACGAATGAGGACTTAAGCTTTTCAAACAAACTAAACAAGTCCAAGTTCAAGCATTTGAAATGCTAATGCACGATGTTTCTTATAAAATCAACACAACCAACTTAAAATTTTTTTGAGAGGAACTACGGAGTTTTGACTTTTCCATTGCACAAGGGAATACGTAGGCACACGGTTTCGAAACCGTGCCAAACTCAATAATAATAAACAAACCCCGTTTCTTTTACTTTTTGATCTTAATTCATAACTTAGAAATTTAACACACACAAACACTTAGAACTAAATGGGTCCCATCGAGTACGATGGATGTGAGGGGTGCTAATAACTTCGCCTTGCATAACCGACTCCCGATTCCATGTTTTTTGGTCACGTAGACCGCCTTATCTGCATCTGGGGGTTTTATCTATATTTTCTCGTTCTTTTTAGAACAAATAAAATTAGGTGGCGACTTTATTGTTTTTAAAACAACCGATGAAAAAACCAGTCATCACAGCTATAAACAAGGGATAGCTAGTACCAAACGGATAACCAATCCGAAGAACATTGCGAGCTAAAAGTACTCCAGAAAACTTCACGTACTAGAGCCAAGCAATAACAGTAAACTAGTGAGATACACATTGAGGCATCAAAGCATATGTGGATTGCGAGTTCGTACGCATCCTAAATAATAAACCTGCAAGAGATAACAATCCAGAAAAACTAGACAAAGAATTTCACGTTCGTACGCAGAATAAGTATCAATTTGTGCATTCGTACACAAATGATACACAAACACATGCATGAAAGGAGTAAAACCCAACAAACAGACAATACAATGCGTGATCGTACGTCAACTAGGATTAAAATGCGCGTTCATACACATTCGAAAAAAGTACCTGCAAGAAACCGATAATAACCAGATAATAGAATGTACACACATGTGTATAAGAAATGAAATGCGCGTTTATACGCGTTGGAAATCAACCCCTGCAAGAATGAAGTAAAACCAGATAAGCAGACGATAGAATATACACACACGTGTACAAGTGATGGAATGCGCGTTCATACGCATTCGAACAAAACACCTGCAAGAATGGAGTAAAACCATACAAGAAGACGATAGAATGTACACGCACGTGTACAAGCGGTAGAATGCGCGTTCGTACGCATTCAGACAAAGGTACCTGCAAGAATGGAGTAACACTAGACAAGAAGACAATAGAATGTATACGCACGGGTACAAGTAGTGGAATGCGCGTTCGTACGCATTCAAACAAGTTGATAATCTGCAAGAGTGTGTCAATCCAAACAATATGCAAATAGTATACGCAATCGTACGTATACAAGCATTAGATTTCATGCTCGTACGTATTCAGGATTGGATAACCTGCAAGAAAGGCGTAAATCCAAGCAAACAAACAATAGAATGCACACGCATGTGTGCAAGCACAAAGAAAAGGAAGCTAGAAGTTCATATCTCATGTAAAAGAGGTCAAAGTACCTTACACATGAAATAAAGTGTCAAAATTAACAAAGTAAATGCTAGAAATAAAACACCGAATGCAAAACCGATTATAAATATGATTAAAATCTAGTATAAGCATTTAACAAGTGAAATAAAATCACAAAAATCGGAATAGGAAGGTAGTTTTCTGAAATCGGAGTGAAAAATCCAACTTCTCAGAATCGATTAAGAAGCGCATGGTTGCTTGCAAAAGCGTCAACGAATTAAAAACTGTGACCATTTTTAATTAATTCCGAGTGGAAGTGGCATTTTTCGGACCTTAAAGTGACGGGGAAGCCACTCCGTTTTGGCATATTATGCTTGAAATTTAGTTCCGAAACCTCTAAATCCGGTTCCGGAACGTGCCAAAACGTAGGGAACATGTACCGTTACTTCGGACTTTCAAGGAAAAATGAGTTTTGACTCATGAAAGTACTAAAAAATACTTACGTAATCATAAAATCCATGTTTTGAATTAAATTTCGATTCGCTTTTTGTTTGGTTTTGAAATGTGAAATGAATCGGATTTTAATTCGCTACATGTAATCAATAAGCCAAAACAAAATGAAACACAAGTTTTGTACAAGTTTGATTGAAATTGAAATAAAAAAGTGTGTAAAAATGCATGTAAATGCATGTTTTCATGTACATTTTATGGTGTGTGAATGAATTAAATACAAGTGTATCATACCATATGCAAATGATATATGTTCAATGCAAACTACCTACACAATGAAATGCATGTTATGAGCTATGTCATACAATAATCAAATGTGAGATATGTAGAAGTGTTGTAAATTCATACATGTGGAAATTTGTTATCAACATGTGAAAAAGTGAGTGAAAGTGAAGTTTCGACACACTTTAATGTCATGAAAATTGGACACCGGCACATACACTTGATACTTTTATCCTATATGCAAATGTATGAACGTATAAGGATGGAAATTGTGCCATGAGTGTGTGTTTAGGTGCATGTGTATGTGTTATGTACAATGCAAATGCACCTAAGAACTAATATGCACTTAGTTCTACATTTTGACACAATTATGAATGTAAAACAAACATTGACTCACATAATTCAATGCACTTTAACCAACCTATATGCTTCCTAATGCATGAGCATTTGATAGATGATGCAAAATGCACACAATAATATCCTACATGCGAAGGAAAATCACTATACAAGTGTATGTGTGTGTTATGTGTAAAAATCCTTCACACCGACACACTTTAACGTCACCAAAACGCAATCAAAACAAAGAATTCAAGAAAACAAATTCAGTAATCGGAATCCACAAGGAAAATGGAGTTAATTCAACTATACAATTTCAAGAAAAGCTAAAAGTCAAAAATAGCTTAAAATAAGTGCTTAATTGAATTAATCACTTACTTGAAATTTAAGTTTGAGTCAAATTGAAGAGGAATTCCTTGTGCTCTTCAAAGAAAATACTGAATCAAGCATCCCACTGATGAGAATTGTCAAAATTAGAGTTGAAATCCGAAGAATCAAGGTTTGAATTCCTAAAATTGAAGAAAATTGAAAAGGATGATATTCCTCTAGCAAGACCCGAGCTCCTAACAAGAAGAAGGAGGAGTTCCGGATATTTAGGCAAGGCGGCGGAGGGAGGAGGTCGGGCGTGCAAGGCCAGAAGAGAGGAAGAGGAGATCGACACAGAGAGAGGCGGACGGAGATCGTCCGGTCTGGATGTGTTCACCGGGCGGAGGTTGTCGACGTCGGGTGACAGAAGGTGGTCCGACATGGGGCTGGCCGGCGGGAAGGGCTACGCGCGGTGGTTGGCCTTGAATGAAGGGTGCAGGTCAGTGCTTGGGAAGAGGAGGGAAGACTTGCCTATTTGAATTTTTTTTCTTCTTCTTAGCGTTTGAGAGAGAATTAGAGAGTTAGAGAGTCTGAATGTGTTTTGTGATTTGTGAAGGCCAAAATTTATTTATAGTGTGAAAATTTGGGCCTTAGAGTGCCTTGGATCCATAATTAAGCGCAAATCGTGATTATCCGGATAATTTTCGTAATAAATTCAAAACAGTCTGATTCGTCAAGAATTTGGAGTCGGAATGTAAACGAAAAATGTTCGGAACGCGATCAGGCGAACAGTCCAGGCGATACCAATTTTTGAAGTATCAGCGTAGTTTTCAGGCATCTGACACATTCAGAATTTTTTTTGCGCACTTCAGAGAAATTGCCTCGAACAAGGGTCTTCTGGTCAAAATTTGAACTTGAGTATCTTTGAGAAATCCATTTCTTCGGGGACTTTCTTCACATAATTTCCTCCCGTATTTCAAACGAAAGTTGTAAATAATAATGAGATGGACTCGCCTGTCAAAAACCATCAGAAAATATCTGACAAGCTGAGAGATAAGCCTTTCGGAGCGTCCGTAACACACTAAAAACCCAAAATTCACTCTATTGAGAAATAAACATATTAATTCTTTTTTTCTTGACAAAACGGCCTTCAATCTTAACAGATACTCAGGAGAATAAATTGATATGATCCGAATGCTCATGGAATCAAACCAAAATAGCTTTATGACCAGAAAATCTTACGATAGCCATACTTTTATAGCCCAAAATTTTCCCTCCTATGTTTCAAGTCAATCCACGTCTCCATACTCAAGAATTTCTCAAAGGTTGACAAGATGAACCCTCTCCTAAGCAATCAACCCACAATTAGGGTTTTGATTCTCTCAAGTCAAATATGGTTTTCATTGCCTCAAGTGATCATCATACCTCCTTATATGTCTCAAGGGATCACTATGTCAAGTTTCAAGCCTCACAGCTCAAGTTTGCTCAATCAATTTCTTAGATGGTTGGAAATCAGTTGTATTGGACAAAAAGTCAACTGGGGTCAACATACAGTCAAACTTCATCAGTTTTGGTCAACATCAAGATTTTGAAGTCACAACCATCATTTGATAAAGGGTTGATCATGATTCATCAAGAAAACTCAAGATTTGGTCAAAAGTCAAAGTTTCTAAATTAGGGTTTCTTGATAAAAAGTCAACAGAACTTTGACCAGGCATAACTTTCACCTACTTTATCCAAATTTTTTTCAATCAAAGCTCATTTTGAAGAGAGTTCAATTCTCTAAAACTTTGTATCTCACAAGCTTTGGCAAATAATGCTTCATTTGAGAGTTATGGATCAAGACATTATAGGTCTTTTTAAAAGTCAACAAAATTCATCTTTTTCCAAAGAGGTGTACATGAACATGAAAGCTTCAATGAATATGAAACAAAAAGGAGATCTTAGAGGACATCTTAATCTTTCCAAAAAGTCCAAGAACATTCTCAAATGATAAAAACTGAGCAAGTTAAGGTTTTGGCAAAAATGGAAATTTTGAAGGAGTGCATGAAGGAAACATTGACCAATATTGAATTCCTTTCAAATGGGCCTAAGTTGTTGTGATCTATACTTGTTTCTAAGACGGGCCATGGTCTACAAGCACAATTACACACCCTAATCTAATTTATTTAATTTATTTTTTAATTAAATCATTTAAATTCAATTTAATAAAATAAAATGCAAATAATGAAGTCATGGTGTGTTGGGCTTATTTTCTAAGTTCCTTGGGGTCCAAGGAAAGCTATGTAAGCTATCAAAAACGCATGGATGAGTTATTGCAAGATTGAGCCAAATATGAAAGGTTTTGATAAGAAAGTTCAATCAAATATTTTGCATTGAAGAGAATATATTTTCCTCTCAATATTTGACCTAATCTCATGTCCTATAAGTACACGAGATATTCAAACCAAAAGAAGACGAGTTCTTGCACCAAGAGACTAGGGTTTGTGTTCAAAAATATTCAACAAACTTGCACTTTCAAAACCCTAATTCTAGGTTCTTTCAAAGGATTTTAAGCATTATATCGTGCTCCTGGGGTATAGTAGGGTATGTGACACCCCAAATAATTCGATTAAAAAATAATTATGATTTTTAATTATTAATTTAATTAGGAATGTGTAACACGGTGAACTGACTTTGAGATTTTTTGTATCGCAAATGTGCGGATAGCAAGAGTCGCCACCGACTTTTCTTTTATCCAATTAAGGGAAGGTAAAAAGTACAGAAAAAGACCTCCGTTAGATTCTGAGTAAGGGAGAGGTTATGAAAAGGGAAGGTATTAGCACCCCTTTCCATCCGTAGTTATCTACGGGCTCTTAGTTGCTCTTAGATCACTTTAAAATCTATGCTTTCTGTGTGTTTGAAAAATGTTTTGAAAAAGGCATTTCACTTTGACTTTGTAATGATTCATGTAGGAATGTATACAAAGTGTTCAGAAATGTTTCGTTTTTGAAAAGTGTTTGAACTTTGACAAAAGTGTAAGGTGTGAAAAGTATTTTGATAGAGCAAGCAACTAAAAGTCTTATTACCTACTCAGAATGGTCGTTTTTGTGTTGTTTTACTTTCCTTTAGAATAGTTCTATCCATACCATTAGTTGGTAGGTAACCCTATTCGTTGGATGTAAGCGGGACATTCGAAGGGACATCGGATGGTCATAGAAAGCAACTTGTAGGAAGTATCCTAGCACATTCGAAGAGACTATCATCATTTTTCGTAGGCGACAATCGAGGGTCAAGATCATGTATTCGTAGGCGACATCGTAGGTCTATGATCTTTGTATCAAAGGGACTATGATGATTTGTTTTGAAGGCAACAGTGCTAGAATACCTCTACGTTCGAGGGACTTGACCATTTGATTTCGTAAAGGCGATGAGAGAGAATTACCCTAAGGGGTGCATGTGTGAAAAGAGTGTATTGATTTCAGGTATGTTATCTTGAAAATTAGAGTGAGCTATGTTCAATTTTAGTCTTGCCATACACGCCTAATTACTAGCAGTTTATAGGGTGCGGAAATTAAATTGCGGAAATATAAAGTGCGGAAAGATAAATCCTACGCTATTACATGGCTTTGGGTCAGATACATAATTGAAAGTACGGAAAATAAAAGTCCTAATTAAACTATTACATCCCATAGGCAATTACATAATATGAAAAGAAAGCGCTAAAAATCGTCCGAAACGGGATAACCTGTGAACAGATGAAAAATCGGGAAATACGAGGAAATTGAATAAGATGAAAATGTTAGTAAACATAATGATTTTTGAATGATAAAAATTTTTCATGCTAGAAATAACATTAATATGCTAAAATAATTTTTTGGGATTTTTTGGAGTTAATTTAATAATTAAAAGTGATTTAAATGTAAAAATTGAAATTAAATTAAATATGCATGCAAAAATTATATTTTTAATTTTATAAATTAAATAAACATTTTCTGAAAATAATGCAAAAAAGAAAAATATTTTTGGTGTTTTTTAATGCATGATAAAAATTATTAAAGAAAAATTAAATTGTATGAAAATATTAAAAGAAAATATGAAAATAGTAAAAAAATAGAAAAAGTGTTAAGTTTGTAATACGAAAAATAGAACCGGTCCTGACAGGGGTTGAACTCATGACCCTTGAGAGCATCTTCTACAGCCAATGCCTTAACCACTGCGCCATGTGACATTTGGTGTTGGAAAAGCTGAAATCAATTGAATATAAGTGATCACGTGTCATTGTTTTTGTTCAAACACAGTCAGCCACGCGTGGACCCCATTGACTTATGAATGGATGAATCAGAGAGACCCATCGCGCCACGCAATCCTCTCGCCGGTCTTCGCCTGAGTCAGCGCCGGAGCTAGGGCTCCGGTCATCTTCTCCGGCTAGCCTGAAATCAAAACTGGAAAAATACGTGAAATAAAAAGTTCTAAGGTACCCTACCCCCCTAAATCGAGCATTCTGGATTCAATGGTGGTATTAGTTTCGATTGAAAATGCCTCTAACTACTAGTTCGAAGCTCAACAGTTCAAGAACCCTAAACATGGCATCACGTGATTTTGACGTTCAAGCTTGGTAACGATTGCCCAGATCATGCATAATGAACCTCATGAACACATTAAAACCATTAGAATCAATTAAAACACACAGAATAATAAAATGCAAAATCAAGAAAAAATTGAATATGTATGAATGTATATGGCTCGATTTAGGGTGTTTTGATCATTGATAATGATGCATACTTACTCAATCTTACCCCCTGAACACAATGGAATGGTTTTGAGAGGTTGAAAGTGGCTGGAGAATGAAATTCGAATTATGACTATTTGAGAAATTTTTGGACAAAATAAGGGCTATGCTTTGAGCTAGGGTTTCGTCTCCTTTGCTTGGCAACTTGCTGGCTATTTATAGAGTGTATTAGGAGAGGAAAAAGAAGGAAAAAAGATTGGATCATGAATGTGCCATAAATATTTTTCAAATGAAATCAAATTTTGGAAAAAAATTGATTTTCTCTTTAATGTGAGAGCTAGCACGAATTTGGCATGTTTCATGGGCTATCTTGGACCTCAAGTTTGATAGAAATTCACTCTTTTTGAAAAAAATATCTTATTTTCATATTTTATATAATTTAATTTTGAATTAAATGGTTTTAAATTCAAAAATCAATCAATAAAATAGAAAATTGTCATGGCCAAGCATCAATGAGTCACAACTAATATCATGATCAAGTTTGGATCATAAAATTATAGGCCCATTTGGAAAAAAAATCATTTTGACAAATATCTCCTTTTATGCAATTGTTCAAAAATGCCCAACTTGTGAATTGTGTATCTTGCTCAATTTTCCACATTTTTGAGTGTTCTTGGACTTTTTGGAAAGCTCTAAGAGTCCTCTAACCAACCTCTTTCGTTTCATCTCAATTGGAGTTCCATGCCTAATATATCTTCAAAACAAAAAGTTGACTTTTTGTTGACTTTGAAAAGGACCTGTAATGTTTTGATCCATACCTTCCAAATGAAGCATTTTTTGAACATTCTTGTGAGACATGAAGTTGTAGAGAATTGAATTTCCTTCAAAACAAGAGGTGGTGGAAAAATTTCTGAGAAAGTATGAAGAAGTTATGCTCAGTCAAAGTTTGGTTGACTTTTCACTGAGCAACGCTAATTTAGAAAGTTTGACTTTTGAGCAAATCTTGAGTTTTCTTGATGAATCATGATCAACCCTTGATCAAATGATGAGTGTAACTTCAAAATAAGGATGTTGACCAAAAATCATGAAGTTTGACTGTATGTTAACCACAATTGACTTTTTTTCCAATACAACTGATTTTCAACCATCTGAGCAATTGTCTGAGGAAATTTGACTTGTGAGGCTTGAATTTTGTCATGGAGAATCTTTGAAGCATATGAGGAGGCATGAAGGTCATTGGAGATGTTGGAAATCCATTTTGATCTGAGAAATACCAAACCCTAGTTTGGGTTGATTGTCTAGGAGAGGGTTTGTCTGATCAACCCTTTGAGGAATCCTTGAGTATGGATGTATGAAATATCTTGAGAAGATAGAGGGAAAATTTTGGGGTATGACAGCTGCCCCTGTTCAATCTTCTTGTACTGGAAGGGTTAGATTGGCATGCGTGCCTTTCGTGACCTGAAGGTAGAAGATGATTGAACACTCAAGTACACCTGAAAATTTGCATTCGTTGTTGGTTGATGATGCTGGAATGGGCTTATAGATGCCATTTGGAGAGGCTAGAGATTTCGCTGGGGAATGAGTCGTACGCTAGACTCAAGATTGTCGTCTGAATAAGAGATTTGTCGGAGATGGGCTTAAGATGCCATCTAGAAAAGTCGATGCTGGGGAGTGAGCCGTATGCTAGGCTCTGTAGACAGTCTGGAAGTGGAAGGAGCAGGGAGATGGGCTTAAGATGCCATCCGGAGGGAGTCGTGCGTTAGACTTCGTGCTCATCTTTGAATGAAGTTATTGGTTTGTATTGGTTTTTTAACCAAATATGCAGCATTCTGAAAGTGGAGAAATGTTGACAAGTAATCGGAGATGGGCTTAAGATGCCATCCAAGGCAACCGAGTCGTACGCTAGACTATGTAGTTGCTGTTGATAATAAGAGAGAGTCAGAATACATCTTCGTGTTGATTACTCTGAGGGGATAGTAGTTGGCAAAATATGGACAGCTTCCTTGTTGTGCTTCGGGTATTGGTCCAATGCCTGTTATCGGAGGATAACTTGTGATCGTTCAGATAGTTTTCCCGTCTGGCTTCGGGTATTAATCCTGGATCTGTTGTCGGAGGACAACGTGGGTGGTCGTTCAGATAGTTTTCCCTTTTGGCTTCAGGCATTAATCCTGGACCAGTTGTCGGAGGACAACTAGGGCGGTCGTTCAGATAGTTTTCCCGTCTGGATTCGGGTATTAATCCTGGACCAGTTTGTTTCAGAAGTGATTTGCACCTGTTTTGGAAAAACAAGAGAAACTTTGATAGAATATCGTTAGTTTTATGCAAAGTATGATGCATGATGATGTGTATGAACGACATATGCATATATTATGACTTTTATGAGTAATGTATGAATGATAGATGTTGTGGTATTTCAAAACATATCCATCTTGAAGAAGATGCGGATGTTCTGCTTGAGGATTTCTGACTTCTGCTTGGGGATGAAATGGATGGAGATCCTGAGAAAAAAGATAACCTTGATTCCTCCGGTGCACTATCTGACCAAGTCTTGAGCCCAGATATTGTTGAGGATGGTAGAGATCAAGAGATGCGCCGCTGAGGATCCTGTGCATAGACCCTGCTGGGGAGAGTCTAGGAGGTACTCTGTTGGGGATCTTGCGTGTAAATCTTGCTGGAGAGTGTTTGATAACTTCTGAGAGACCGGGTTAGAAGGATTTGGAGCCCGTTGACATCTCTGGCTGGGGAATAAAAGGCGTAGGTTTCCTCTGGTGCACTATCTGACCAAGTTTCAAGTCTGGATACCGCTGCCATCGGGGAAAAGGGGAATTGTTGGGAGATATTCTGCTGGGGACAAATACCTCGGTTTGGGATGAAATGTTATTGCTTGGGAACCGATGCGACATGGT
Organism: Vicia sativa; assembly: GCA_021764765.1. Lineage (NCBI taxonomy): Eukaryota > Viridiplantae > Streptophyta > Magnoliopsida > Fabales > Fabaceae > Vicia > Vicia sativa. The sequence goes on along the minus strand of CM038797.1, from coordinate 68,740,877 downwards.
TTAGTTGAGTGGAATCACTGCTCGGGGATTCACCTCTACTCCGCTGGGGAAAGTTTATGGTGAGTGACACCTCTGTGGGGATCATGCTCTGCGGGGAAATGTTTTGGTGACCTTCGTCGTCATCTCGATTCCTAGAGCCTGTAGTAATTACTTTGTTATGTTTACTTTTCGCATGTTTGTGAGTATATTCTTATTGTCAAATACATATAATCATTCAAAGCAAACGTTGGACTTTATGCAAACAACAACATCGATAATTGTGAAGAGAAAGAAACTTGTATTTATTTGAAATGTGGCGTATGGCCAAATAGTTTGTACACAAGAAAGGTAAAAAGCTATGCGGAAACAATCTCGTTAAGTTCCAACTATGCTAGTACTCATATATTTCAACTATCTCATCTCCTTGCTGTCAGTGGAAAGTGAGTAGACTGATCTTCGCCATTTGAATCTTGAATGCTGATAGTAGTAGTCTGAAAGCAGGTGATCTGGACGAGACATAGTCGTACGCTTAAATCCCTAACTTTTGCCTAGACCGCCCTTTCGGGTTTTCAGTCTACCGGGATACCCTTTTTTGCCCAAGCCGCCTTTTCAGGTTTTCGACTTGCCGGGTGTACATGTTTTGTATATATCCTTAACTTTTGCCCGAACCCTTTTGGTTATGGGATTATTTTTCCTAGGTCAATCAACCTTGCGGGTCTCTTTTATGCGTAGTATTTTTTGACTATGTCTGCGTTCACAGGGTGTGGGAAGTCTTCACCATCCATGGTGCTAAGTATCATAGCTCTGCCGGAAAATACTGTCTTGACTACAAATGGTCCCTCATAGGTGGGAGTCCATTTGCCCCTGGGATCACCTTGTGGAATGATGATGCGCTTGACTACTAGATCACCGACTTGGTAGACTCGGTGCTTGACTTTCTTGTTAAATGCTCTGATCATTTGTTTCTGATAGATCTGTCCATGGCAGATGGATGCGAGTCGTTTCTCGTCAATCAATTTAATCTGGTCAAGGCGAGTCTGGACCCAATCTTCTTCGCCTAACTCTGCGTCCTGGAGGATTCTGATTGAGGGTATCTGAACCTCAATGGGTAGGACTACCTCCATACCGTATACAAGAGAAAAAGGGGTTTCCCCTGTGGATGTCCGTACTGTAGTGCGATAACCATGAAGAGCAAATGGTAACATCTTATGCCAGTCTTTGTAAGTCACTTTCATCTTCTGTATAATCTTCTTAATGTTCTTGTTGGCGGCTTCCACTGCGCCATTCATCTTAGGCCGATAAGGAGAAGAGTTGTGATGCTTGATCTTGAACTGCGTGCAGAGTTCGGTGATCATCTTATTGTTGAGATTAGAGCCATTATCTGTGATAATCCTTTCGGGAGTTCCATAACGATAGATAAGATTATGTTTGATGAATCGAGCCACGACATTCTTGGTAACAGATGCGAACGAAGCTGTTTCTACCCACTTGGTGAAATAGTTAATTGCCACAAGGATGAAACGATGTCCGTTGGAAGCTGTGGGCTTGATTTCTCCTATCATGTCAATGCCCCACATTGCAAAAGGCCAAGGAGCTGTTAGAACATTCAGAGGTACTGGATGTATGTGCACTTTGTCGGCATAAATCTGGCACTTGTGACAAGATCGAGCACAACGGTGACAATCAGCCTCCATGGTGGACCAATAGTAACCTGTTCTCAAAATCTTCTTAGCCATCGTATGTCCACTGGAGTGGGTACCAAATGTGCCTTCGTGTAACTCTTCCATGATATGTTCCGCTGCTTTCCGGTCTACACAGCGGAGCAAGCACAAGTCGTGGTTGCGCTTGTATAGGATGTTGTTGCTGAGGAAGAATTTGGATGCAAACTTTCTCAAAAACTTCTTATCATTGACAGATGCCCCTGCGGGATATTCCTGAGCCTCAAGATACCTTTTCACGTCATAGTACCAAGGTTTCTCTTCTGTATCAAGCTCATAACAATACGCTGGTTCGTCAAACTTCGCAATGATGATGGGAGCCTCGTTGTCCCATCGACCTTGAACATAGGCGACATAGTAGCCAATGCGCCGTGATTCTCTTCTCGTGGAATATGATTGAAAGTAATCTCTTGAGTAGGGGATCAAACTCGAACATGCTCTCGTCGGGATGAGATTCGGATGCTTGTATCCACTCGCCTTTTATCGTGATCACTAGAGTGAGTCTCCATATACTTGCAATTTGATTCTTAAGTCAATAGCAGCTTTGATACCCATGATGCACGCTTCGTATTTGGCCATGTTGTTCGTACAACTGAAGCAAAGTCTGGCGGTGAAAGGAGTGTGTCCTCCTGCAGGGGATATAATGATGGCGCCGATGCCATTGCCAAGTGCGTTTGAGGCTCCATCAAAGACCATGGTCCATCGGGATCCTTGTTCAGGTCCTTCATCCGGGCCTGGTTCTTCGCAATCAGTGACTAGTAAAACATCTTCATCGGGAAATTCGAACTGCATAGACTGATAGTCATCTACGGCTTGATGAGCCAAATGACCGACTACTACACTTCCTTTGATCGCTTTCTGAGAAGTGTACTGGATGTCGTATTCGATCAAGATCATCTGCCATCTTGCTATTCTTCCGGAGAGAGCTGGTTTCTCAAATATGTATTTTATCGGATCCATCTTGGAAATCAACAAGGTAATGTGAGTCAACATATCTGTCTTAGTCGTGACAAAGCAAACGCAAGTTTTCTCATTGTGAGTATCTTGTTTCATCGGTAAACTTTTGCTAAGGTAGTATATTGCATACTCTTTTCGACCGGACTCGTCATGTTGCCCCAACACACACCCCATTGAGTTCTCTAATGTCAAGTACATGATAAGAGGTCTTCCTTGACATCGGGATAGGAGGACTCTGTAGGTACTCCTTGATTTTGTCAAAAGCGACCTGGCAATCGTCGTTCCATTCCACTACTTGATCTTTCTTAAGTAACTTGAAGATTGGCTCACAAGTAGCAGTTAGATGTGCAATGAATCTGGCAATGTAATTCAATCGACCCAAGAAACCTCTGACTTCCTTCTCGGGGAGTTGGCATCTCTTGAATAGCTTTAACCTTGGCGGGGTCAACTACAATACCTTTACCACTGACGACAAACCCTAGGAGTTTTCCGGACCTAACTCCAAAGGTGCACTCGTTAGGATTAAGTCTTAGTCTGTATTTATTCAACCTATCAAACAGTTTCTGCAGATGATCAAGATGTTCTTCTTGATATATGAGCGATCATGTCGGCGTAGACCTCTATCTCGTGATGAATCATGTCATGAAATAATGTCACCATGCGATAAGTGGCGCGTTCTTGATCCGAGCATAACCTTGTAGAAAGTGCCCTTGTGTAACAAAAGTAGTCTTCTCCATGTCTTGAGCCATTTTGATCGATTGTAGGAGAAACCATCCATGAAGGAAAACCTTATCTTTGGCGGTGTTGTCAACGAACATCAATATGAGGAAGTGGAAAATCGTCTTTCGGACTCGCTTTGTTCGGATCTCGTAATCCACACACATTCGTACCTTGTCATCCTTCTTAGATGGTACCACATTTGCCACCATTGTGGATAGGAAGTACTAAGAAACGGTGTTGAAGCTTCATAACTTGACTTTGATTTTCTCGACATCTCGGGGCGCATGCGACAACCTTGTTTCAGGGAAAACCTTCTTTTGTCGGTGTCGGTGTACCACAATATCAATGTCCAAACGGCATGTCTTCGTATGACCAAGCAAAACCTCGGTATAGTCTCATAGCATCGAACCAATCTTCCTTAACACTATTCTCAAGACCCGCTCTATCTTGATCTCTTTTCATCTTCATCCCAAATTCACAACCTCAACTTGCTCTTCGTGTGGTTGTATAACTCGTTCTTCTTCTTTGTAGCGATCGACAAGTTCTCTTGGCACTTCACAATCTTCCTCACTTTCGTCTTGGCTTGGTAGATCGGATTATCGAAGTCATATTTAGCAATAGCATTTGTTATCAACGAGATTGAGTGATTCTGCGGTGTATCACATGGGTGTGTGTAAGAAACACATAGCTTTTTGAAGGGGTGATAAAGCAAAAGAAAGAAAACAACAATTGAATGCAAAAGTCCAACGATTTTATTGAATGAAAATATGAAAATGACAGATAATAACCCTCACAAACGAGCCATGATGCCCCGGGCAAGGCACTAGGCTTTAGAGTTTATTGTTCAAAACATAGAAAATACGAAAAGCAAAACAAAAACAAGAGCAATTACTCCTGTCTAAAGGAGATTGGTATGACGTCTTCAGTCTTCCAATTGCTGAGTCCGTTGTCAAAAGTTGGGAAGATCCACTTGCTGATGTCGAAGTCGTTGTCATCGTCTTCTATAGCATGGATCCCACTCTGGCTGATGCGGAAAGGAAGTTGGCTGGCACGTTCGTGGTGCATCATCTTCTGACCTCTGATGGTGAAGCCTAAACCAGCCTTGTCAGATTTGAAAGGGAGATCAAGAAGATGTCCCCAAATAGTACTACCTCCTTCTTCAACTGCATCTTGAGCATCTTTTAGCGAGGCCATCCTAGGCGGAACTTATGGGTGACGATCAACAAGCATGACTGGGATTGTTTCAAAAGCTTGACAGGGAGTCTCGAAGAATTCACCCTCCACCTCGAGGTATCGGAATGACTGTAGATGACTGACCATATATTCTTCTTCACCACATACTGTAACAACCTTCCCTTTCACCGGATATTTCCGATGCGGTAGAGGTAACGCCCATGTATCAAGGGTGTCCAAGTAGGCAAGAGTGTGGACGGATGTCCATGACAAAGAAAGTGGAATCAAAAGTCGGGAACCGACTTTAACAAAGTGAGCTCTCCAATCTTGTTCGCTTAGAACCATCAAAAGCTCTCACAATTATGTCATTGGGTTTCAGAACCAACCCTTCAACATCAAGCCGATCGAAAGCGGTCTTTGGAAGGATATTGAGCGAGCGGTATCAACCAAGCCATGAGACAATGTAGCGCCTTGCATTCAAGCTTTGTTGTGTTTCTTTCGGAAGGAGTCAAATCGACATCGAGAAACCTAGGCCGTTGTTGGCGGGGCTAGCAATACAAACTTCAAATTGATCGGTAGTAGTGTCTTGCGATGCGTGAGCATTCTTGAAACTTCACCAAGGCTTTAGCATGAGCCTCGAGCACAAGAGCAGAGAAAGCATGGAGATCTTGGGACTGTCCAACTGTTCCACAATATTGTAGTCACTCTTTTGATGATCTTGAATTTCCTCCATTTCTTGTTTGGAGGTGTCCTCATCTTCCTTTGGCATACATGCGGCGGGATGAGTCACTAGTTCTTTCCTCTAGCTTGGGAATGGATTGAATAGCTAGAATCGGTGGAGTCGCGATGTCTTTTGGAGGAGAGATATCTGGAGAGAATACTCTTCCGGTTCTGGTCACCTTACTTGATCCGGTGATGTTGTCAATGTCAGGAATGGTAGCTTCAACAGTAAGATCTTCAATGGTCAGAGGGTCTTGCTTGACACCATGATAGTAGACATCAGCTCCATAATTCCAAGGAATAGCCTTGTCGGAGGAATATGGCACTGGTCTTGGAGAAGTAATGATGAGAGGTGCCACTCTAGGCACAGGATCAGCAGAGGAAATCCTTATAGTGTTAACGTCAGCATAGTCTTCTGGGAAATCGTCACCCCATCCAGTCGCCTTAACATCTTTAATAGGAATCTTGTAGCTTTCAGGAACAGTGTACTTCACCATGTAGTCATACTTTCCACTTGGCTGCCCCAAGGTATCCCATGCAGACGATGTTGTTTCCTTCACATCTTCGATCTTCAGTTTCTTAGACATGTCTTCACACAGACTCTCCACAGGCGGTTTCAGGAATAGTATCTCACGGTTATCCATCATGCACTGAACACGTCTTCTTAACCAAGCACAACCATCAGGTGCAGATGGGCACCAACGACAATCCTCTGGGCATCCTGGATTGACACCGGCTTGCAACAAATTCTTCTTAACAGTCATCAGAGGAATGGTTAAGTCATCAATGTTGAAAACATAAGTATCCTCCCCAACAGCATTGGAACTCTTGTCATGGTTAGGCATAGGCGCGTTGATCACATTCGGAGTCTCAACAGGAGGATCAAACTCAATCTGCTTAGCTTCAATCATATCTTGAATCTTGTTCTTGATCCCAGGTTGTCGATGTTGTGCCTAGGCTATTGGAATGGTAAGCACACTTAGCATTAGGATTGTATCTTGGAGAGGAAGTGTTAACACTCTGAGGAGGATCCTTCAAAGTAATCATCTCTCCTTTCAACATGTCTTGCAAAGCTTGCGACAATGGCATGTTAATCTTAAATAACTCTTCGTGCGCGTTACGGCTCGTCGTTGTCTCCGAGGTTCTTGCTGATGCGGAGTGGAGATCACAACCGCCCCACAGATTGAGCACGGCCGGTCTTGGCTCGGCTTTTCGACCATACGACATTAGTTTCCTTCTTACCACAAAAGATCTCTTGGACATTTGAAGATGACTCTACATGAATCTTCCCACTCTTGACCAGCTCTCTTGTCAATATCACTCGGTGAACCGGTGAAGAGTTTCCAATCAGATGTTTGAAGAATGGGCCTGTCAATGTTCCCATAAACATATCAACCAACTCCCTATTGGAAAAGGGTGGCTGAACTCTGCCTGCTAAATCTCTCCATTTCTGAGCATATTCTTTGAACTTCTCATCACAACCCATAGACATGCTTTGTAGTTGCATGCGAGTGGGTGTTAATTGATTGTACTCATCTGCAGAAAGCATCTGCCAAGTCACTCCAAGTACAGATACGGTCATTCTCTAACTGATAATACCACTCCAACTGAGTTCCGGACAAACTCTCTTGAAAATAGTGCATCCACAACTTTCTATCATCAGTGTGGGGGTTGATCTTCTGGACATAGGACTTCAAATGCAGCTTTGGACAGGAAATGCCATCATATTTGGCAAAAGTGGGAACTTTGAATTTGGGAGTAATCACCACAACAGGAACGAGGCTTAGATCATCAAAATTCAGCCCTGACATCTTCAGGTTTTCCACAGCATTCAGACGGTCTTCAAGTTGTTTGTATTTGTCATCTTCATCAGAGTACTGGCTATAGTCAGAGCGATCCTCTCTTTCTTTCTCAGGCTCACGCTGGCCATCTTCATTACCCTTGACACTCCCCTCATTATTGACACTTCCTTCTGAGAGCTCTATCCGACTAACCCTTTTAGGACCACCTTTGTACGCCCATGTTGAGAAGACCACGACCTTCTTCTTTACGTTGATGAGCTTCTTGGATCTTCTTGGCCTTGGACCCGGTGAACATCTGCTAAGCCGAGCATTACGAGCACGGAGATCTTTGTGTTCAAGAGCCATTTACGCTAAAGTAAATAGCGAGAGAATGAGAAAACCAATCTTCAATGTACATGATGCAATGTTATGCTATGATATGCGATGTTTATGCAGATGCAATGCAATGTTTTCAAGGACCTTAGAGATTTAAATTTGTTAAACAAGCACGAACAAACATTTATTAGTTATTTTTATTCTTTTTTCCTTTTAAATACAAAAGATAGTTCAGAACAATAAAATAAAAGAACAAAAATCCTAATGCTCTAAGTCTCCCATGGGCGCTTCCTCTTGGTGCCGAGGTAGGCGTTGATGTTTCGCTCCTCGTGAAGTAGCTTGGTCAACTCTAGTACCTTCTTCTCGCTTGCATAGCACTGAGCTTCGAATGTATCCCTTTCTTCTTTAAGCTGAATCCAGGATCTCTTCAAGTCTTCAAAATCAGTAGGCATGTCGGGATGGAGAATGGTATAGGACTCGTCACCTATAGCAGTTCCATAATTCTTGGTAGAGCAGTGAATGGCATCATGAGCTTTTGAGCTCGAGCTCGCACCCATTTGAGGTAAGGTTCCCAAGGAATGGAGTTTTGGTGCCCCAAAGTCTTGGTATCGATCTTCTTTACCATGCCCCAGCGTGTATGAACCTTTCGGTATTCGGAGATCATGGTTGTAGTCGAACACAATATCTTGGAGAAGCATATCATGAGGACCATCTCTTGAGCAAAACCAAAGCGACGTAGAGCTAGAAGGGTTGTAAGTAATACCTCCCCTTATGCCAAGGAGTGGTACATTAGGGAATTCTCCACAACGCTCAAAGAATGTGAAGTCCTTTTGAGAGGAAAGACACCAACTGATATCGGAATGAGAGAGTGACATTAGTCTTTGAGACTACTTCAATCTTTGCTTGTTCTTCAAAACTGATGGAGGAAGGTGCAAAATAAACCACCTAGAAAGTAACGGTATACAACACATGAGAGTTCCTTGTCTTTTGATAGTACGAGTGTGGAGAGAATGTAGAATATCTCCAAGTAAAGTAGGCACAGGATTACGGGTAAGAAACAACTTGATGGCATCGACATCTATGAATTGGTCCGAGTTAGGGAATACAACCAAACCATAGATTAGCAAGGCCACAATGTCTTCGAATGCATGGAAACTCATAACTTTGAGGAACTCTCGAGCTTTCTTAATCAGGAACTTGGCAAGTAAACCCTTAACTCCACTTCTGGTTTCCCAATTGGCTTCAATGTCTGAGCGCTTGAGATGTAAGGCGGATGCGATGTCTTCGTACCTAGGAACCTTTTCTAGACCGGTGAATGGCATTTGATCAAGAATAGGTATCCCAAGTAGCTTAGAGAACTCTTCCAAGGTAGGAACTAATTGATAATCTGGGAATGTAAAGCAATGGTGTTTCGGATCGAAGAACTGGAATAGGACATGCATCATATCTTCTTCAAAATCGGAGATAACCAAGTCAAGCAGATAACCATGTCTTTTGATGAACTGAGCATGGTCGGGAATTTCTGAAACCAATTCTTTGAGCTGAGAAGGTATACCCATGAAATTGATTCGGATAGTCTTTCTAGAATCCATAATACCCTACAAAACAGAGCAAAGATAAATCCCTAGGTCCTTGAAATAGTTAGAAATGATATGCAATGCGATGATGTCATGATGTCATGTTTAGCACACACAAACAATTCACACAATGAGCCTAGGTTTAAGGCTTGCAAGAGGTATGGGTGATTACCCCACCGAAAGTTTGAGTCGGTTCATCCTGTCCTATAATAGTAACCGGGTTCTAGGAATCTCATATCATTGATCTTTCTCGTAGGCGTTTATTTCAATACGACTACCAAGTGGTCGACCGAAAATATCCCAAAAGTCGATCTCAATGAGCGTAGCATCGGTATCAACCAACCTTAGTCGCACCAAAGCGGCCATCTCACTACCTTCTAATGGCCAAGATGGGTCAATTAAGGTTCTAAAAGTTTAGTTAGTGCTTGATGACACCACGTAGAAGCCAAATACTATCCTCAACTTGGAAATGAAGAGTATCAGGACATCCAAAGTGTCACACTAACGTAGCCATCATGTTGACCGTTTGGATATCGTCTAGGTCATGACGATTTATTGCTACTTACCTAAGCGAAACCGAATCCGGTGTAGGATCCCCCACAAATATAATACCCAAGCAACCCTTAAAGATAAAGCATACAAGTCAAACAAAAAGCAATAAAGGTGATCTAGAAATCCCTAAGGCATTCTCTCTTTAGGGTGTCTCCCCGGCAGAGTCGCCAGTTCTGTAACACGGTGAACTGACTTTGAGATTTTTTGTATCGCAAATGTGCGGATAGCAAGAGTCGCCACCGACTTTTCTTTTATCCAATTAAGGGAAGGTAAAAAGTACAGAAAAAGACCTTCGTTAGATTCTGAGTAAGGGAGAAGGTTATGAAAAGGGAAGGTATTAGGACCCCTTTCCATCCGTAGTTATCTACGGGCTCTTAGTTGCTCTTAGATCACTTTAAAATCTGTGCTTTCTGTGTGTTTGAAAAATGTTTTGAAAAAGGCATTTCGCTTTGACTTTGTAATGATTCATGTAGGAATGTATACAAAGTGTTCGGAAATGTTTTGTTTTTGAAAAGTGTTTGAACTTTGACAAAAGTGTAAGGTGTGAAAAGTATTTTGATAGAGCAAGCAACTAAAAGTCTTATTACCTACTCAGAATGGTCGTTTTTGTGTTGTTTTACTTTCCTTTAGAATAGTTCTATCCATACCATTAGTTGGTAGGTAACCCTATTCGTTGGATGTAAGCGGGACATTCGAAGGGACATCGGATGGTCATAGAAAGCAACTTGTAGGAAGTATCCTAGCACATTCGAAGGGACTATCATCATTTTCGTGCAATTGAGGGTCAAGATCATGTATTCGTAGGCGATATCGTGGGTCTATGATCTTTGTATCGAAGGGACTATGATGATTTGTTTTGAAGGCAACGGTGCTAGAATACCTCTACGTTCGAGGGACTTGAGCATTTGAATTCGTAAAGGCAACGAGAGAGAATTACCCTAAGGGGTGCATGTGTGAAAAGAGTGTATTGATTTCAGGTATGTTATCTTGAAAATTAGAGTGAGCTATGTTCAATTTTAGTCTTGCCATACACGCCTAATTACTAGCAGTTTATAGGGTGCGGAAATTAAATTGCGGAAATATAAAGTGCGGAAAGATAAATCCTACGCTATTACATGGCTTTGGGTCAGATACATAATTGAAAGTACGGAAAATAAAAGTCCTAATTAAACTATTACATCCCATAGGAAATTACATAATATGAAAAGAAAGCGCTAAAAATCGTCCAAACGGATAACTGTGAAGATGAAAAATCGGGAAATACGAGGAAATTGAATAAGATGAAAATGTTAGTAAAAATAATGATTTTTGAATGAGAAAAATGTTTCATGCTAGAAATAACATTAATATGCTAAAATAATTTTTTGGGATTTTTTGGAGTTAATTTAATAATTAAAAGTCAATTAAAAGTGATTTAAATGTAAAAATTGAAATTAAATTAAATATGCATGCAAAAATAATATTTTTAATTTTATAAATTAAATAAACATTTTTTGAAAATAATGCAAAGAAGAAAAATATTTTTGGTGTTTTTTAATGCATGATAAAAATTATTAAAGAAAAATTAAATTGTATGAAAATATTAAAAGAAAATAGGAAAATAGGAAAAAAAATAGAAAAAGTGTTAAGTTTGTAAAAAGAAAAATAGAACCGGTCCTGGCAGGGGTTGAACTCATGACCCTTGAGAGCATCTTCTACAGCCAATGCCTTAACCACTGCGCCATGTGACATTTGGTGTTGGAAAAGCTGAAATCAATTGAATATAAGTGATCACGTGTCATTGTTTTGGTTCAAACACAGTCAGCCACGCGTGGACCCCATTGACTTATGAATGGACGAATCAGAGAGACCCATCGCGCCACGCAATCCTCTCTGGTCTTTGGTCGGTCCGAGCTAGGGCTCGATAATCTTCTCGCTCAAATCAAAGCGGAAAAATACGTGAAATAAAAAGTTCTAAGGTACCCTACCCCCCTAAATCGAGCATTCCGGATTCAATGGTGGTATTAGTTTCGATTGAAAATGCCTCTAACTACTAGTTCGAAGCTCAACAGTTCAAGAACCCTAAACATGGCATCACGTGATTTTGACGTTCAAGCTTGCTAACGATTGCCCAGATCATGCATAATGAACCTCATGAACACATTAAAACCATTAGAATCAATTAAAACACACAGAATAATAAAATGAAAAATCAAGAAAAAATTGAATATGTATGAATGTATATGGATCGATTCAGGCTGTTTTGATCATTGATAATGATGCATACTTACTCAATCTTACCCCCTGAACACAATGGAATGGTTTTGAGAGCTTGAAAGTGGCTGGAGAATGAAATTCGAATTATGACTATTTGAGAAATTTTTGGACAAAATAAGGGCTATGCTTTGAGCTAGGGTTTCGTCTCCTTTGCTTGGCAACTTGCTGGCTATTTATAGAGTGTATTAGGAGAGGAAAAAGAAGGAAAAAAGATTGGATCATGAATGTGCCATAAATATTTTTCAAATAAAATCAAATTTTGGAAAAAATTTGATTTTCTCTTTAATGTGAGAGCTAGCATGAATTTGGCATGTTTCATGGGCTATCTTGGACCTCAAGTTTGATAGAAATTCACTCCTTTTGAAAAAATATCTTATTTTCATATTTTATATAATTTAATTTTGAATTAAATGGTTTTAAATTCAAAAATAAATCAATAAAATAGAAAATTGTCATGGCAAAGCATCAATAAGTCACAAATAATATCATGATCAAGTTTGGATCATAAAATTATAGGCCCATTTGGAAAAAATTTCATTTTGACAAATATCTCCTTTTGTGCAATTGTTCAAAAATGCCCAACTTGTGAATGGTGTATCTTGCTCAATTTTCCACATTTTTGAGTGTTCTTGGACTTTTTGGAAATCTCTAAGAGTCCTCTAACCAACCTCTTTAGTTTCATCGCAATTGGAGTTTCCATGCTCAATATATCTTCAAAACAAAAAGTTGACTTTTTGTTGACTTTGAAAAGGACCTGTAATGTTTTGATCCATACCTTCCAAATGAAGCATTTTTTGAACATTCTTGTGAGACATGAAGTTGTAGAGAATTGAATTTCCTTCAAAACAAGAGTTGGTGGAAAAATTTCTGAGAAAGTATGAAGAAGTTATGCACAGTCAAAGTTTGGTTGACTTTTCACTAAGAAACCCTAATTTAAAAAGTTTGACTGTTGAGCAAATCTTAAGTTTTCTTGATGAATCATGATCAAACCTTTATCAAATTATGAATGTAACTTCAAAATGAGGATGTTGACCAAAAATCATGAAGTTTGACTGTATGTTGACCACAGTTGACTTTTTGTCCAATACAATTGATTTTCAACCATCTGAGCAATTGTCTGAGGAAATTTGACTTGTGAGGCTTGAATTTTGTCATGGAGAATCTTTGAAGCATATGAGGAGGCATGAAGGTCATTGGAGATGTTGGAAATCCATTTTGATCTGAGAAATACCAAACCCTAGTTTGGGTTGATTGTCTAGGAGAGGGTTTGTCTGATCAACCCTTTGAGGAATCCTTGAGTATGGATGTATGAAATATCTTGAGAAGATGGAGGGCAATTTTTGGGGTATGACAGAATGTAATATTTAATATTTTGGATTAGTGGAAATAAATTAAATTGTATGGAAGTGGAATTATTGGTGGTGTGAAGGGTAAAGTGAGGGTGTGAGGAGTAAAAGGCTCTACTCACATTAATTACTTTATTTTATTTTATTAGAATAATAAAAGGAATAAAAGAAGGAAAAAGAGAAAAAGGAATCACTTTTGGAGAACCTCACAGTACGTGAAATTGAGAAGAGGAGAGGAAGGAGAAAAAGCCATTTTGTGTCGGAAGTCGAAGAACCCACAAGGTAAGGGGTGATTTCGATTAATTATTGTGTATTACCGGCTTTGAATTCAACCGTATAGATCATAGCATGTTAGGGAATTCTGGTTTAGAAATTCTAGGTTTCCGTAGAATTGTCTCTATTGTGTCGGATTGTAGGGAATTCATTGGTTCGTATGATATAGGGTCTATAATGATGAATAGAACGTGTTAAACTGTATGTTAATGGATGTGATTGAGTGATTTTACGGTGTCGGAACGTATGGGTACGTTTTAGAAAGAATGAAAATTGGTTGGGAAAACTGTTGCTGTCAAACTGCATTTTTTGGCTCTGCGAGTCGCAGGAACCGGTTCCTGCATATGGAGGAACCGGGTTCCACGTGTAATTTTTCCAAAGAAAATGATATTTTTCTCTGGGAACCGGTTTCCCTAGGAACGGGTTCCCATTTTCCGGCGTGTTTCGGACTTGAGGCGGTTCACATATGGAGGCGGGTTCCTGTAACTTTTGAAAAATACTAAACTTTGAAAATTCATAACTTTCAAACTGTAAGTCCGTTTTAGTCACCGTTTTGGACGTTATTTCTTAAATTAAATGCTCTAATTTATGAAATGAAAGAATTTACTGTAAATTAAAATTATTTGGAAAATGTGTCGGATTTCGAAATAAGTGATTATTTATTCGATGTGTATTTGGCGTATGGGAGGTAGTGTACCTGTGATATTGAGGTATCTGATTTGTGTGAATGAAAGACATGTTATGCTGTTGATTGTGTGCATGATTGTTGAGAATATCATGTTTCGGATTTGATTAAGTTATGATGGTTTGATGCATTTCATAGACTGATTAAATGTTGCATGCTGGTGTTGTGCATGCATATGCATTTTTGGTGAAGTTAATTCCCATTGTGTGGAATTTGACTTGTATAGCCGTTAACCGTACCCAGTGGATAGTGGTGGTTAGGCTGGATTCTTGACTCAGTGGTGTCTGGGCGAATCGATGAGTGCTGTATCCAGTTGATGATGGATCAGTGTGTGTGACTTGGTCACGTGTTGGTACCACATGCATTGTGTCTGCATTTGTGTTTGCATGGGATTGTAACATGTTAGGATGTCTTCCAGTGTTACAATTCTTTTGTTGGTATTTGTTGTGCATAATGACTTGTATGGTTGTATCTGCGTGTTGAATCTGAATCTATGCTAAGATGGGTGAAATAATGTGTTGTGATATATTGTTGATTGAGGAACTTATAATGCATGTTAATTATGAGAAATCTCACCCTTACTTTAATGATTTCAGATTAAGGTTAGCAGCTCAGGAGTTGGTGAGGATGGCTCTAGAGCTATATTATTTTTGTGTCCGCGTGTCAGTGTCATGCTCTGATAGGTTGTAACACTAGGGAACGTTTGATTGAGGAGTTATTCATAATTCAATTGTTATTTGGATTAACTTAGGAATAAATATGATTTGGTGTTATTCCGTTTTGAATTATGGTATTTTCCGCTATGTAAGACATGGTCTTAATTTAATCAACTATTTTTGATAGTGACCCTCAGTGTAGCATGGCTACTGTGTTTTATTGAAGTTCTGTTTATTTTATCATTGTGACATCCCTTGTGTATCATGTTAACTCTGATTAAAGCTGATTTTAATAATTAAATTAAATTATTATGCGGGGTATTTTAGAAGGGGTGTTACAGGGTAAGAATGGATCATTATCCATGGTTAAGACACACTGAATCATGCCATACATGAACCTGAGTTTGCATATTTTTCATGATTTGTATTCTGATTTTTATTGTGTTTTGATTGGAACTAACTATACGAATCATTTCTGGAGGTTCATTAGAGCAGATTAGAGCCATCGGTTGCAAGCTTTGATGGCTGAAACACAAAATACCATTGTTAGGGCTTTGAAACTGAGAAGCTTCATATCCTGATTTCCAAGCCAATTTAGGCCAAATCAAGGCCACCACTGAAATCGTAGCCCTCGATTTAGAGAGGGTAGGGTCTCTCTTGTTCATTAGTTCCTTTTATTTTGTAGGTTTGATGTTGATGGTGATCGGAGAAGACGACCAGAGTTAAATGTAGCGTCCCTGGCTTCCTTTGACCGACGAAGACTAGGTAAAGGCGTGCGTGGCTCGTTTCAATTAGCTGATTTTAAAGGCACACTAGTCCTCTTTATCTCCCAGGTCATGGGTTCGAGCCTGTCCTTTTGCAATTTTTCACAATTTCTAATTTTTACAGGTTTTAACACATACATACAAATGGAGGCGCACATATATCACCACAAACAGATGGTGTAGTGGCCACATTTTGCACCAATAACCTGGGGGTCCTGGGTTCAAACCCTGGAAGGATGAAACCCTATTTTTTGGCACTAATCTCCTTCATATTTTCTATTTTTCTTTAAATTTCCTTTTCTATTTTAATTTCTTTTCAAAATTAATTCCACTTATTTTCTAGAATTCCAAAGAATAATTTAATTTTAGAATTAGGTTAATAAAACTTTTAATTAATTGTTGACATAAAACTAACTTATTTTTCTCAAGATTTAAATTAATTTTCATAATTAATTGTTAATTAACTTAGAATTAGGTTTTTCTTAACTAAAATCAACCCAAAAAAAAACCCAAACATTTTTCTTCACATAGTAATTAGGTTTACTAACCTCAAACTATTTTTTACTAACATCTAACATTTTTTCTTTATTTCTCTTATTTATTCCGCATTTAAATTCTAGAAATCAATGTATAGGTTGCAAGGTTATTTTTATAATAGTGTAGGTTTATTTTCTGCTTTTACTTTCCACACCTCATATTATGTAATTGCCCTAAAGCCATGTAATAGCGTAGGACTTTATCTTTCTGCCTTTACTTTTCGCACTATCATAAACGGTATATAACTGCTTAGATGTATGCTAATTAGGGTTTGCATAACAATATCTAAAATCAACCAGTAGATCACTCTAATAATCAAGATAAATATCTGAATCAAATAAACTCTATCACACTTGCACCCCCTTTAGGGTATCCTCTCTTGTTGCCTTACGAATAAACAATGGTCATGTCCCTCGAATGTAGGGATACCATTAGCAAAGTCCCTCAATTAAATCATCACAAAGGTCATAGTCCATCGATGACCCTCGATGTTGCCTACAAATATATGATCTCGTCCATCGGTTGTTGCCTACGAATAAGTGATGATCATCCCTATGAATTCGCTAAGGTATCCTTACATGTTGCCTTCAAGGACCATACGATGACACTACACCTGTCCCTTCACATCCAACTGATAAATTTACCTACCAAGTAATGGTATAGATAGCGATGTCCTAAAGGAGAAGGAAAATAACAAGAACGAACTTTTTGAGTAGGTAATAAGACTCTTAATTGCTTGTTCCAATCCAATCAAAATATACTTTTCACACCTCAGACTTCTTTTCAAAAATACTTTCAAACAAACACTTTGTATACATTCCAAGGAGAATCATTACAAAGTTAAACATTTTCCAAATGAAATATTTCTGAAACTTCTTATACATTCTTGAGGACTGATACAAGAATCATTACAAAGTCAAAGCGAAATACTTTTCAAATCACACAAACATAGAAAGCAAATTTTCAAAAGTGAGCTAAGCAATTAAGAGCCTGTAGATAACTACGGATGGAAAAGGGTTCTAATACCTTCCCTTTTCATAATTACCTCCCTTACTCAAAATATAACAAAGGTCTTTCCTGTTCTTTTCACCTTTCCTTTATTGGATAAAAGAAAAGTCAGTGGCGACTCTTGATATCGGCAATATTTGCAATAAAACGCAAAACAAACAAGTCAGTTCTCCCACCGTGTTATAGAACTGGTGACTCATTGGGGAATACCTAAGGAGAGGTTACCTTGGGGTTTTGGATCACTTTTGTTTCTTTTTGTTCACTTTGTTTACTTTACTTTAAGGGTTTCTTGGGTAGTATAGTTATGGGGGATCCTACATTTGGATCCAGGTTTCCTTAGGTAAGTAGCAATAGATCATCGCGACTGTCCGACATAAATCAAAACATTTAAAATTATGGCTAAGGTTAGTGTGACACTTTGGATGTCCTAATGTTCCTCATGTTCAGTTGAGGAAATATTTGGCGTCTGTGTGGTGTCATCAAGCACTAACTAAACTTTTAGAACCCTAATTCACCCATCTTAGCCATTAGAAGGTAGTGAGATAGCCGGCTTCGGTGCAGACTAAGGTTGGTTGATACTCGATGCTACGCTCATTTGGTAGTCGTACTGAAATAAAGCCTTGGAGAAAGATTTGTGATATGAGATTAGTACATCCCAGTTTTTATTGTAGGATAGGTTGAACCAACTTAAACTCTGGTAGGGTAGACACCTATACCTCATGCAATCCTTAAACCTATGGCTATTGTGTGGATTGCTTGTGTGTTATATTTAAACATGACATCATAACATCATATCATTTCTAACCATTTCAAGGACCTAGGGATTTATCTTTGCTCATTTTTGTAGGGTTACGGCTTCTAGGAATACTATCTGAATCAACTTTGTGGGTATACCTTCTCAACTCAAGGAATTAGTCTCAAAAATTCCTGATCATGCTCAGGTCATCAAAAGACATGGTTATCTACTCGACTTGGTTACCTCTGGTTTTGAAGAAGATATGATGAGCATCGTATTCCAGTTCTATGATCCGAAGCATCAATGCTTTACCTTCCTAGATTATTAGTTGGTACCTACAATGGAAGAATTCTCTAAGATGCTTGGGATACACATTCTTGATCAGATACCTTTCATCAGTTCAAAAAAGTTCTGAGGTTTGAAGACATTGCAACAGCTTTACACCTAAAACGGTCAGACATTGAAGCCAATTGGGAAACAAGAAGTGGAGTTAAGGGTTTGCTTGCTAAGTTTTTGATAAAGAAGGCTCGAGATTTCTTAAAGGCTATGAGTTTCCATGCTTTTGAAGACATTTTGGATTTGCCAATCTATAGGTTGGTACTATTTCCTAATACGGATCAATTTATAGACGTGAACGCCATCAAGATATTCCTCGCTCATAACCATGTGCCTACTTTGCTCGGGGATATTTTGCATTATCTCCGCGCTCGTACTATGAAAAGACAAGGAACTCTCATGTGTTGTATACCGTTATTATCCAGGTGGTTTATTTTGCACCTTCCTCATCTAGTGATGAATAATGAACAAGGTTTGAAATGGTCTCAAAGGTTGATGTAACTCTCTCATTCAGATAAACGTTTGTGTCTCTACTCTCAAAAAGACTTCACTTTCATTGATAGTTGTGGAGAATTCCCTAATGTACCACTTCTTGGCATAAGGGGAGGTATCACTTATAATCCTTCTCTAGCGCTACGACAATTTGGTTATGCTTGAATAGATGGTCCTCATGATATGCTTATCCAACGCATTTTATTTTAATACGATAACGATCTCAAAGATTTGTGCACGCTTGGGGCATGGTGAAGAAAACTGATACCAAGACCTTTGGGCATAAAAATTCCATCACATGGGAACCTTACCTCAAATGGGTGCGAGCTCGCGCTCAAAACCTCATGATTCCATATGCTGCTATCCAACCAATAATTATGGAACCTGTTGTCAAAGGCGATGAACCCTTTACCATTCTCTATCCAGACGTGCCTACTAATTTCGAAGAATTGAAGAGATCTTGGATTCAACTTAAAGAAGAAAGGGATACATTCGAAGTTCAATGTTGTGCAAGCGAGAAAAGAGTAACAAAGCAACTTTATGAGGAACATAGCATTAATACCTACGTCAATACAAAGAGGAAGTGTCCATGGGAGGCCTAAGCATTAGGAATTTTATTTTTGTGCTTATTACTAATCAGACTAATAAAAAGTTTGTTCATGCTTTACTTAACAAATTTAAATTCCTAAGGTCCTTGAAAACGTGGCATTGCATAACACCGCACATCATAGCATATCATTTCATAACAAGTACTTCGAAGACCAATTTTCTTATTCTCTCGTTGTTTATTTCACCAGAAATGGGTCTCAAACAAACTGTCAAAGATCTCTATGCTCAGAATGCTCAAGTCCAAGAGATGTTCACCAACTTGGCCCAAGGACAGAAATATCTGAAAGAGCTCATCGTCAAGAAGGAAAAGAAGAAGATCATTGGCATTCTCAATATGTGGAAAAGGTACAGAGGTCCGGTCAAAGTAGTCAAAAAACTTGTGTTCTCAAATAAGAGCGACGAAACAGAAGGAAGTGCAAGGACGATGAAGGAAGTCAACACGAGTCTCAAGAAGAAGAGGAAGAAGACTATATGAGTGAGCAGTACCCTCCTAACAACGAGAAGTATAAGCAACATGAAGACCATTTAAATGCTGTGGAAAATCAGAAATTGTTAGGGTTGAATTTTGATGATTTAAGACTGGTTCCTGGAGTGGTCATTCCCCGCAAGTTCAAGTTCCTACTTTTGCCAAATATGATGGTGTTTCCTGTCCAAAACTTCATATGAAGTCCTATGTTCAAAAGATTCAACCCCACACCGCTGACATGGAGTAATGGATGCATTTATTTCAAGAGAGTCTATTTGGAACACATTTAGAATGGTATTATCAACTAGAGAATACTCACATTAGTACTTGGAAAGAGTTGGCATATGCTTTCTAAAAATAGTACAAGTATAATTTTGAATTAGCACCAACTTGTATGCAACTACAGAGTATGTCTATGGGTCGTGACGAGAAATTCAAAGAGTACGCCCAGAAATGGAGAGATCTAGCAGGCAAATTTCATCCACACTTGTCTAATAAGAAATTGGTTGACATGTTCATGGGAACGCTGACATGCCCATTCTTCAATCATCTAATTAGAAACTCTTAATCTGGATTCACCGAGCTGATATTGACAGGAGAACGCATTGATGCTAGAATCAAGAGCGGAAAGATTCAAGTCGAGACGTATTCAAATGCTGCGAAGAGATCTTTTGGTGGGAAGAAAGAAGAAAATGACGTGTATGGTCAGAAGAACTGCGACAAAGGTGAACGCCAGCAATCTGCGGGGGCAGTCCTAATCTCCAATCCCATACCGGTGCAATCTCAACAAGACAACACGCAAAAAAGACATTTTACGAAGATCAACATGCCTTTGTCTCAAGCATTAAAACACATGTTCAAAGCAGAGCTGATTACTTTGAGGGATCCTACTCAGCATGTCAACACTTCTTCTCTGAAGTAAAATCCCAATGCAATGTGTGCATACCACTCCAATATCCCTGGGCACGACACCAATAATTGTTTGGCTCTGAAAAAACAAGATCCAAGACATGATTGAAGCTCGGGAAATTGAATTTGACCCTATAGTCGAAACCCCGAATATGATCAATGCACCAATTCTCGATCATGGAAAGAGTTCCAATGCTATTAATAACGACTCGAATGTCTTTGTTGTGAATGATTTAACCACTCATTTGATGAGTGTTAAGAAGAATTTGCTACAAGCTAGTTTATTTCCAAGATGTTTTGACAACTGTCGTTACTGCACGTCCGAGCCTAATGGATGTGCCTGGTTGAAGAGAGGTGTTCAAGGTCTGATAGACCACCGAGAAGTGATATTCCTAAAAACTCCATCCGTAGAGAGTTTGTGCGAATATGTTCCCAAAAACTTGAAAATTAAAGACGTAAGCGAAGTCGTACCAGAAGTCTTGGATAACTTGGGGCATCCAAGTGGGAAATACAATTTTATGGTGAAACATACCGCCCTTGAGATCTACAAGATTGCCATTGAAGACATAAAGGCAACGTGATGGGAAAAGAACGACTATCCCAAAGAATATGCAAATGTGAACACAATAAGGATCACCTATGCGGATCCTACACCTATGGTGGCACTTGTGATTATTACCTCGCCCGGACCAATTCCTTTTTCCACTAACAAAGATATACCTTGGAATTATGGAGCCTAAGTTTAATATTATGGTGTCAAGCAGGCGCCATTAACCATTGAACACAATACAGTTGAAGCTACTAATCCTGCTATCGACAATATCACTGGATCAAGCAAAGTAACCAGAATCGGAAGAATGTTTTCTCCAGACATATCTCCTCAAAAGGATACTACTACACTAGTTCGCATTCCTGCTATTGAACCAAATCTCGAGGCTCGAGGGAAAGAGAAAGTCACTCAACCTGCTCAAACAAAAGTACCAAAGGAAGTTGCTGAAGGAACCTCCATACAAGATATGGAGGAAATTCTAAAGATCATTAAGAAGAGCGACTAAAATGTTATGGAGCAGTTGGGACAAACCCCGTCCAAGATTTCCATGCTAGCTCTATTATTGTGCTCTGAGGCTCATGTTAGAGCCCATGCAATCGATTTGCACAAAGGTGCAATATATTGCACCATTCACGTTTTTGAAAAATCAAAATTCATGCATGCACCATTTCATGCACTCTTTCACTAAACGTTTGTCTCTAATCTTGGCACTTGTTCATGATTAAAATCAAGAGACTTATGATATTTTTAAAAGGTGCCATGAACATATAAGTACTCAAATTTTCAAATTCATTTCTCACCTCTTCCAATCAATATTTATTCAAATTTCTAATATTCACATTCAAGTGTTCATCTTTCATATAAGATTTTCTGCATACTTTCATATTACATAAACCAGAAAATCTTGAGCAATCTATATCTCTAAGTCATTGTGAATTATTTTTATTGGAAGGTAAGATCAAGTATATTGATAAATCACTCAAAGTGATATTGTTCTACAATCTTACAAACTCAAAGCTCTTGTAAAAGTCATACATTCTTGTTGTATTCTTGCTGTCCAGGATTGTTGGAAGCAAGTTGTGCATTGAAGAGGATTGTTCTTCTTTCACTTAGTGTTGTTAGACCTTAAAGGTGTTAAGAGATTTTGGTCTCCCTATAGGTTAGATAGTAGGCTTCACCATTGGTGTGAATAGGCTGTACAATCATTCTAACTATAGTGAAATCTCTTGCATGTTGTAAGGGGACTGGAGTACTCTCAAACTTTGAGGGGAACCAGGATACATCCTTGTGTTCTTTACTTTTATGCACTTTATCGCTTTCATCATAAATCATAACCAAGAAAGAAAGAAGCACATATCTAAACTATTGAACTAATCCAGAAAAATAAGAGCAAGTATTCAAAAAACCGGATAAATTTTTAAACACCTAATTCACCCCCCCCCCTCTTAGGCGCATCTCATACTTACAATTGGTATCAGAGCAAGTTATAGGTAACTTGTTCCTAAAGATCCAGAATGGCTTCCGCAAATCAAAATCCGGTCTTTAGAGATGGTGGTAGAAATAACAAGCCTCCATTGGGCATTATGTGTGGGTAAAGAAAGGAACTAACTATGATGGACCCAAAGCACATTGGGTACAAAATCAAACTTAATTTGTTTTGTAGGTTTGCTTGGAGACCACTTCTAATTTTTGGTATCTTGATAAGTGGTGGTTCTAAGTATTTGATGGGAGTCTTAAATTAACTTTAAAATCTAGTTCTAAAGTCCAAGGGTTATCTCACATATAGGGAATACCTTAAAGGAAGAATTCTTGGCATAGTCAAAGTTGGAGCACTTTAACTTTCACATCCATTAAAGATATACTTTATGTTGAAAGCAAAATCTTCTAGAAAGACAACTTTATGACAAAAGGCTTCAAGTTCATCAAGGGTGAATGTTAGATGAAGTCTCTTACATGAGGTAAAACTCAAACGTATAAATTGTTTTTATTTTCAAAATTTCACTATATACTTTGTGAGTCTTGTCCCATCCTTTTTGCTAATAACAAAGGGGGAGAAGATACATATGTGTATGTGTATGCTTGTCTCTAACTATTGCAGCCCCAAAGATGTAAAATTATCTTAAATCAAGGGAGAGCTTTGATCAAGGGGGAGTTATCAAAGATAGGGGGAGCATTCACATAAGAGATTATCATTTGTTCTAAATATTCAAGCATCTCAACTTTCAATGGGTTGTCATCATCAAAAAGGGGAAAAATGTAAAATCAAGCCTCTCCAAATATGTTTTTTGATGACGACATTTTTTAAAAGCAACTGATCATGGCAAAAGAATTGAAAAAGTCTCAATTAAAAGACAAACTTTCATAACTAGATTGGTTGCAAAATGGAATGGCTCAAGTCATCAAATAAATCAAATGTCAAGGTATAATAATAATACCTCACAAATACTTAAGTTTTAGATGCTCAAAGTTCCTAACATGATTGCATGACATACACATTTGATTTCACTAAGTTTCAAAGCAAAAATTACATTTTTATTACTGTGCAATCGATTTGCACAAAGGTGCAATCGATTGCATACTGAATGAAATTCTTAACAATGCTTTTGTTTGAGATTGCAATCGATTTGCACAATGGTGCAATCAATTGCATGCTGAAAAATTTCATTTTTTAACTAAGTGCAATCGATTTGCATGATGGTGCAATCGATTGCTCAATGTATGTTTTTGAAATTTCATTCTGTTAGAGCCTGTGCAATCGATTTTCACAAAGGTGCAATTGATTGCACCCTTCACGTTTTTGAAAAATCAGAATTCATGCATGCACCATTTCATGCACTCTTTCACTAAACATTTGTCTCTAATCTTGGCACTTGTTCATGATTAAAATCAAGAGACTTATGATATTTTTAAAAGGTGCCATGAACATATAAATACTCAAATTTTCAAATTCATTTCTCACCTCTTCCAATCAAAATTTATTCAAAATTTCAAATATTCACATTCAAGTGTTCATCTTTCATATAAGATTTTCTGCATACTTTCATATTACATAAACAAGAAAATCTTGAGCAATCTATATCTCTAAGTCATTGTGAATTATTGTTATTGGAAGGTAAGATCAAGTATATTAATAAAGCACTCAAAGTGATATTGTTCTACAATCTTACAAACCTAAAACTCATGTAAAAATCATACATTCTTGTTGTATTCTTGCTGTCCAGGATTGTTGGAAGCAAGTTGTGCATTGAAGAGGATTGTTCTTCTTGTGCTTAGTGTTGTTAGACCTTAAAGGAATTAAGAGCCTTTGGTCTCCCTATAGGTTAGATAGTAGGCTTCACCATTGATGTGAATAGGCTGTACAATCATTCTAACTATAGTGAAATCTCTTGCACGTTGTAAGGGGACTGGAGTACTCTCAGACTGTGAGGGGAACCAAGATACATCCTTGTGTTCTTTACTTTTCTGCACTTTATCGCTTTCATCATAAATCATAACCAAGAAAGAAAGAAGCACATATCTAAACTATTGAACTAATCCAGAAAAATAAGAGCAAGTATTCATAAAACTGGATAAATTTTTAAACACCTAATTCACCCCCCCCTCTTAGGCGAATCTGATACTTACAATATAATTATGCGACTTTGAAATGCGACTCAACTGTGCATATGCATGTGGTACCATTGGAGTAAAACTCCCAACATAGTCAACTGCCAGTAATTTCGAGGCATCAAGGCGTAAGCCTTCAACGTAGTCAACTTTGCCCCCAACGGCAAACGTGTTTGCCATCAAGTCAAAGGAATAAGCCTTCAACATAATCAACTTTCCCCCAAAGGCCAAAGTGTTTGCCATCAAGGCCAACTTAATAATGCAATGCATCCCATGCGACATCAACCTCAAATCAACAAAAACACCACAACGCGACAACAACAACACACGACACGACAACATAATAATTTAGTCAATCACAATTCAACAGTGGCCATAGGCCTGCAACTTAGTAACAAATCAACACTGGGTAAACTGCTACAGCATAATCAACTCAACATTGTCCAGAAGCCTACAACGTAATCAACTCATTAACGTAATCTTAATTTAACACTAGCGTTTCGACTACGACATAATCAACATATCAACAAAAATTCTACATCGGCTAAAAGCCTACAACGTAATCAACGTAATTAAAAACAACTCATCACTAGCTAAAAATCCTACAACTTAATATCAACGTATACTACTTTCATCCACTCAATAATCCACTACTAGTTAATGGAATAATCTCTGAGTAATTTATTCTACAATTCAACTTACACTCATTCAGATTGTTTTCATCTAATTCTATTTAACTGCTCATCGGTTGGGATTGCGAGTATTTTGAATACGCACTACTATCAACAACCATCCCGCTTCTATTCATTCACTATTAAATTAGTATATTGATTCTAGTCATTAAGTATACTACTAGTCCACAATACGGCCACTAACCGGCTTCTACCATTTCAACGCTACTACAATACCTCGGCTAACCAAAACAACATCCGTTATCTTCAACTATTTTGCTAATTTACTACCAACGCTACTATTATGCTATATTCATTATTTACGGAAGTTTCTTATTAAATCCCAACAACATTGTACATTCATTATTCTGCTGTATCCATTCGCTTCAATCATTGTCTGTTCATTACACAAACCATCATTATCACTACTATAATAGATTACACAATCCTTTCCATGCTACTAAGGGTCATACTTCACCTAAGGTAATCCTTACTGCAACTTAATTCAAATTAATCCAACAGCATGCTACTTTGATCGATTCAATAAATTTCCATACTAGTAATAATCATAATTCTGCTACTTAAAGATTCTGCAACCTAATCGAAACCTACTACCAATTCATTATCAAAAATTATTTTGAAGCAAAACAAACAGTACACGCTGCGACCCATTGTTCGCATCGCGAGTTTGACAGAAAAGGGGTTCGCTCCGCGTCCTTCAATTGGCGCCGCGAACTGTGCAGGACAGAACTCCAAACTTCTGTTTTCATTACCTTTTCCCGTAACTTTCATCTCCACCAACCTTTCACCAACCCAATATAGTACCACAACGATATAGAAATAGTACCCAAACAACATAGATCAATTGCCCACAACTAATTCATCGATAACAACCAATTTCAACATCAATTATAATAATCATTCACAACAAAACATCACATGATAACAGTAATTACAATAACTCAATCTCCGCATACGATTCATCATGTAACCCGTTATAGAGTTAGAACCTCACCCTTACCTCTTTGTTCGCAGCTCTAAACCTTGGCTCTAGCTCTTTTCCTTGTTCTGGCCTCATTTCCAAAACCCTAGCCTATTTCTCATTTCCTTTTATAAACCTCATTAATAATAATGATAATATTATTTTATTTATTTAATTTACTAACTTACTTAATGGGACTAACAAATAACACCCTCTATTTAGCTATTTCTCATTTACAACTTAACCCAACTCAATTTAGTAAAATAGCCCATTATTAATAATAATATTATTTCTAATATTGTTTCTTCAATGTATCAACTTAATTAATTCTCTGACTAACCGAATAAAATCCAAGTTCAACTAAATATTCCAAATACGTTTCCCAAAATAATACCGACAAATTCGATTAATTCTCGAACTTCGAGTAAATCCAATAATCAAATCCTTAAATAATTTAATTAACCAATTAATTAAATTCGGGCGTTACAACTCTCACCCACTTAGAATATTTTTGTCCTCGAAAATTTTCCCAACACAACTATTCTTAATATCACTTCCTCATCCAACCCTCTTATTCTCAAGTTTCGGTTAACGAAAATTCGACCATTACTTTTCCGATATAACTATATCTCAACACGACTTGAATCCAATACACATACAACATTACCGCTACTAACTTGCCAACCATTTTGGAAATATCTTAAAACAACACCTTATAACATATCAACAACCTTCGCTTCCTCATACTTAACTTACACAACTTCGCGTCATTACCGTCGCAACATAATCAACCCTAAAACACATACACATTTCTCATTCCATATCCATGTCACTCATCCGCGGAATGCCAAAAACTCTATTAATATCGTCGTATCACTCTTATAGTGACATCAACATAGTCTACTTGATCGACTCCATCATATTATAGAGTATTACTCATCATCTACGATAGCCAACAATGATGTCATGGAACCAAACAAAATTCTATAATTCCAATATAATAGTAGTAATTCGACTACTAACCATACGATCCACTTGATTAACCGTCCTTATTAGAATTCCTATCTACTTATAAGATTCACAGCTTCAACCAAAACTCAAACTCCCTCACATGCATCAATCTGTCACTTCGAGACGTTAGCTCGCATATAAACCATCTATTATGAATTGTTCAATATTTCTCGGCTTTTCCTTAGATACATATCTGTTAATTCTCATCAACTCGAAAACAACTATCTTCACGACATAACATCCATTTCTTATTTCACTATTGAGATGGAAATTCCAGTCTACATCCTCTAATAGAATCTCGTCTACTATCAACAAGGGATTAAGGATGATTAGTCCTCAATTTGTTAATAGATAGCCGAAAATCATAACGGATTATAAACCATCGTTACTAACAATAATAATGTTCTTTTCCTACTTGTACTCCAACACCATACTCCAATAATCTCCAAAGTGTTTTGCAGATACCCTCACAACTTCCCTCTCATTCGATCTTGTCGATGAGTCACCAACATTCAACATTTACATGGTCCACATTACACTCCCATAATTTCACACGAAGGGTAAGTATTTCTACTATACCAATACATTCATGTCGTTTCGTCCCAGTTGAAATCTCAACAACGTCATTCCATACCATCTTGGCGTTAGAACCTCTCCAATTCTTCTTTTACTCATGCCACTACCTTGGCATCATAACCACGACTTTAATTCCTCTTAAAAGCACCATCCTTTAAAGAACATCTTCATTCCAATTACTAAGGGGTAACAATGAACTTTTGAAAAAATTTGCAAAAATCACTCAGTACGCGCCGCGAACTATCCTTGGCGCCACAATCCTTGCAAAAAGAAACACAATTTGCGTCGCGTCCACATGTTGGCGCTGTGAACTGAAGAGAACAAAAAGGTTTTGCTGCGTGAACAACATTCCCCCAAAAC
The DNA here is from genome assembly GCA_021764765.1 of Vicia sativa. NCBI lineage: Eukaryota > Viridiplantae > Streptophyta > Magnoliopsida > Fabales > Fabaceae > Vicia > Vicia sativa. The sequence goes on along the minus strand of CM038797.1, from coordinate 68,712,535 downwards.
CGTTAACTCCAAATTTTCATTCGATTCTATCTCAGATCGAAAAACAACTATCGTAGCTTATAACAATGATTACCACAAGGTTATTCAACTTAATATCACAACGGAATCGTTCAAAATTCTATAACAACTTATTTAACATCACAAGAATTCCACAACACTATCTGCGGCAATCTATTACTCTATTACCATTCCAACATCGACATCCTACGCAAGGCTACATCAACTAACAACTTCGCCGTCTACTAGCAACGCTAAAACATCGCAACTTTCTAAATTCCATCCGCTAAAAGTTTTATCCCTTTCTACTTAATGGTTCACCTTTAGAAACATCAGAAATTCTCATTCTACTTGTATACCAATAATCGCTACATTACTCATCATCTTTCAAGAAATAAACATCAACAATGTCTGATCATGCTCTATCAAGGCCTTCAAATTTGATCCTCAAATGAAATCTTGAATTCATGTCACCATCGGGAAACAACACAACATAAACAATACTTGCATTGTCGCCACCAGTAACATACGACACAAACATATCACAATCGACACATTCTGAGAAGCAAAGCTTCTCCCCCGCTTAGCTTCAAACCAACTCCTGTGGCAAGAAATCAGAAAAGAAACAAGTATCGACAGTGTTTCACACACTTACCACGTACAGAGGAATAAACAAATTCGGCAACACTGGCTGGGCGGGCCGACCTCCTCTGATACCACTAATGTAATTCCCCATTTCTACCCGATAATTATAAGGAAATCAGAGTGCAAAATTTTCATCAAACAAATGAGATGCCACATTTTCAACTTAGAACAACTTCACATAACCATAATTAATTTAGATACATAACACTGGCTCAGATAAACTAGTAACAACCTGATTTATTCTTTTGAAAACAAAACAACTTTTATTAATAAGCAACTTCACATAATTCAACTTACAATGACATAACCTCATGTTCAGCTCAAAACAACTTTAATATAACGAATATTTAATAAAAACAACTTAAGATTCAACTACCAAAACAATAACAACAATTAAACAACAATCGTTCACCCCCCTAAGTGCTATGTATCAGAGCAACTAAACCGACTTGGACTAACAACAACTAAATTCTTCATTCTCGAATACCTGCGCGTTACCAGTATAAAGGCAACGACAAAACAAATGAAAGGCTGAGATATCTACCAACATAATTGAATTCATGATAAATAATATATTAGAATCTAGATCATATAATTCACCATTCACACAATCCAAACAACATTTATATCGACAATAACAACAATGATTACAACAACAAATATACTAACAATTAGCAACCATAAAAATTATAACAATTATATCACAACAACATTTCCAACACAACATAACAACTATTTCACAACTTGTGAACAACAACAACAACCTAAATCAACCTTCACATCAACCTAACAACTATAATTATGCGACTTCGAAATGCGACTCAAGTGTTCATATGCATGTGGTTACCATCGGAGTAAAAGTCCCAACGTAATCAACTACCAGTAATTCTGAGGCATCAAGGCGTAAGCCTTCAACGTAATCAACTTTTCCCCCAACAGACAACGTGTTTTCCATCAAGGCCAAGGCATAAGCCTTCAACATTATCAACTTTTTCCCCCAAAGGCCAACATGTTTTCCATCAAGGCCAACTTAATAATGTAATGCATGCCATTTGACCACAACCTCAAATCAACAAAATCGCGACAACGCAACAACAACAACACACGACACAAAAACATAATAACTTAGTCAATCACAATTCAACATTGGCCATAGGCTTGCAACATAGTAACAAATCAACACTGGCTAAAAGCTTACAATGTAATCAACTCAACATTGGCCAGAAGCCTACATCGTAATCAACTCATTAACTTAATCCCAATTCAACACTTGCCTTAGGCCTACGACGTAATCAACATATCAACGAAAATTCTACATCAGCTAAAATCCTATAACGTAATCAACGTAATTAACAATAACTCATCACTGGCTAAAAAGTCTACAAATTAATATCAAAGTATACTACTTTCATCCAATCAATAATACACTACTAGTTACTACATTAATCTCTGAGTAACTTATTCTACAATTCAACTTACACAAATTCGGATTGTTTTCATCTTATTCTAGTCAACTGCTCATCGGTTGGGATTGCGAGTATTTCGAATACGCACTGCTATCAACAATCATCCCGCTTCTATTCATTCACTATTGAATTAGTTTATTGATTCTAGTCATTAAGTATACTACTAGTCCACAATGCATCCAATAACTGACTTCTAACATTTCAACGCTACAACAATACCTCGGCTAACTAAAGCACTATCTGTTATCTTCAACCATTTTGCTAATTTACTACCAACGCTACTATTATTCTATATTCATTATTTACTAAAGTTTCTTATTAAATCCCAACAACATTGTACATTCATCATTATGTTGTATCCATTCGCTCCAGTCATTGTCACTGCCCATTACACAAACCATCATTATCACTACTATAATAGATTACACAATCCTTTCCATGCTACTAAGGGTCATACTTCACCTAAGGTAATCCTTACTGCAACTTAATTCAAATGAATCCAACACCATGCTACTTTGATCGATTCAATAAATTTCCATACTAGTAATAATCATAATTCTGCCACTTAAAGATTCTGCAACCTACACGGAACCTACTACCAATTCATTCTCAAAAATCATTTTAAAGAAAAACAAACAGTACACGCGGCGACACATTGTTCGTGCCGCGAATTTGACAAAAAAGGGGTTCGCGTCGCGTCCTTTGGTTGGCGCCGTGAACTGTGCGGGAAAGAACTCCAAACTTCTGTTTTCAATATGTTTTCCTGCAACTTTCATCTCCACCAACGTTTCACCAACCCAATAAAGTACAACAACAATATAGAAATCGTAACGAAACAACATAGAGCAATTTCCCACAACTAATTCATCGATAACAACCAATTTCAACATCGATTACTACAATCATTCACAACCAAACATCACATGATAACAGTAATTACAATAACCTAATCCCTACGTACGATTCATCATGTATCCCGATATAGAGTTAGAACCCCACCCTTACCTCTTTGATGGCAGCTCCAAACCCTAGATCTAGCTCTTTTCCTTGTTCTTGCCTCATTTCCAAAACCCTAGCCTCTTTCTCTTCTCTCTATTTCTCCTCTTTGTTATTCTTTCTCTTCCCTTTTATAAACCTCACTAATAATAACAATATTAATAATATTATTTTATTTATATAACTTACTAACTTATCTTAATGAGCCTAACAAATAACACCCCTTATTTTGCTTTTCTCATTTACAACTTAGCCCAACACAATTTGTTAAAATACCCCATTATTAATAATAATAATAATATTTCTAATATTATTTCATCAACGTATCAACTTAATTAATTCTCCAACTAAACGAATAAAATTCGACTTCAACTTAATATTCCAAATACGTTTCCCAAAATAATACCGACAAATTCAATTAACTCTCAAACATCGAGTAAATCCAATAATCAAATCCTTAAATAATTTAATTAACAAATTTATTAAATTCGGGCATTACAGATGGCCTCACTAAAAGTTTCCAAAGTCGTAGTTGAAGAAGGACATTGTATTGTTTGGGGTCACCTACCCAATTTTCCATCCAAATCTGACAAGACTGGTTTGGGCTTCACTTCCAAAGGTCAGAAGATAATACTCCGCGAACGTGCCAATGGATCTCTGTTCCGCATCAAGAAGAATGGAGTTCATGCTATAGAAGATGATGATGGTGACTTCGACATCAAAAATTGGATCTTCCCAACTCCTGGTGATGGACTCAACAATTAGACGGCTAAGGATGTTATGCCAATCTCCTTTAGACAGGAGTATCTGTTTTTCTGTTTTACGCTTTTATGCTTTTACGCTTCGAAAAATGAAACTTTAAGCCTAGTGCCTTGCCCGGGGCACCACGACTCGTTTGTAAGGATTATTATTTGTCATTCGCATATTTTCATTCAATAAATCATTAGACTTTTGCATTCAAATATTGTGCTCCCTGTCTTTCTTTTTATTTTATCACCTTTTCAAAATCTATGTGTTCTTACACACACCCATGTAATAAACTACAGATCCACATTCACTCCGGATCATGTCGATAACAACTCTACTATTGCTAAATATGACTTTGATAATCCGATCAACCAAGCCGAAGACGAAGGTGAGGAAGATTGTGAGGTTCCAAGAGAACTTGCCAGACTATTACAGTAGGAGGAAAGGGCTATAAAGCCATACGAAGAACCGGTTGAAGTCATGAATCTAGGTACTGACAAAGACAGAAAAGAAATAAAGATACGAGCGGGTCTTGAGAACAGTGTTAAAGAAAGATTGATCCAGATGCTGCGAGATTACATCGAGATTTTTGCCTTGTCCTACAAAGATATACCATGTTTATACATCGACATTGTTGTACACCGACTACCCACGAAGGAAGGTTTTCTCCCTGTGAAGTAGAAGGTTCGTGGTATGCGTCCTAAGATGTCTAAGAAAATTAAAGTCAAAGTTATGAAGCAGTTCAATGTCGGTTTCTTAGCCGTTAATTCTTATCCACAATAGGTTGTAAACTTGGTTTCCGTACCTAAGAAAGATGGCAAAGTGCGCATGTGTGTAGACTACCAAGATCTGAATAAGGAGAGCCCGAAAGATGATGTTCTGCTTCCACATATTGATGTTCTGGTTGACAACAACGCTCAACATAAAGTTTTCTCTTTCGTGGACGGTTTCTCTAGTTACAATCAAATCAAGATGGCTCCCGAAGACATGGAAAAGATTACTTTCGTTACACAGTCGGGCACTTTCTATTACAAGCTCATGCTGTTTGGGTTGAAAAATGTTGGTGCAACATATCAGCATGCTATGGTAGCTTTATTCAATGATATGATTCATCACGAGATAGAGGTCTACGTCGACAACATGATAGCTCGATCACAAACCGAAAAAGAACATCTTGGAGTAAGATACAGAAAACTCCTGGGATTCGTTGTCAGTGGTAAAGGTATCGAAGTTGACCCTACTAAGGTTAAAGCTATTAAAGAAATGCCAGCTCCCCGTACTGAGAAGGAAGTTAGAGGTTTATTAGGACGACTAAATTAAATTGCCAGATTCATTGCACATCTAACTACCACTTGTGAGCCAATCTTCAAGTTAATGAAGAAAAATCAAGTAGTAAAATGGAACGAAGATTGCCAGATACCTTTTGAAAAAATCAAGGAGTACCTACAGAAACCTCTTATCCTTATGCCACCATTCAAGGGAAGACCTCTCATCATGTACTTAACAGTATTAGAGAATTCAATGGGGGTGTGTGTTGGGGCAACATGACGAGTCTGGTCCAAAAGAGTATGCGATATACAACCTTAAAAAAAAAGTTTACCAACTGTGAAACAACATACTCACAGCTCGAGAAAACTTGAAGCACTTTGGCTTGGGCTGCTCGCCGACTAAGACAATATATGTTGACTCACACTATGTAACACCCCATTTCTACGCGATAATTTTCATTAAAATCAGAGTATAAAAATATTTAACCAAACATGGGATATTACACTTTCAACTTTAACCAATCGCATAAAATCGATTATGATAAATAAATAGCACACTTAAACAAAGAGAAACTCATGGCTAGTAATTAGTCTTCATAATAGTTCAACTATAACAGAACCATCCCACGGACTTCACAACTTAAACCTCAAATAATTCATAGCATCTTAACCAGTATAAAATAAATTTAAACAAAAATAACGACATAAATGGTCCAACTTAAAACAACAGGAACAAATTAAGTGTGCATTCCCCCCGAGTGCTACATATCAGAGCGACGACACCAATAAGCTACTAAGTCTCTACTCCTCATTACCTGCACGTTACCAGTATAAAGGCAACGAAGAAACAAATAAAGGGGTGAGATATCGAAAAATATAAACAAGATTATGATAGTCAATATATAAGAAGGGAATCATATGATTACTCGCCACTTCGCAACAACAACCAATTATTATTCAACAAGCAACATAACATTACAACTCAAGATTATAATTCAATGCGACTCAAACTATGTGATGCATGTGGTACCATTTGGAGCAGAACTCCCAACTTAAACACAACTTAAACATAAACATATGTCAGTTTATCAAGGCATTAACAAGGCATAAGCCTTCAACATGGTGCCATCAAGACATTCTTAATCAATGCAATGTATGCGACATTATGTATGAAACAGAATAAATTAAATCCACATCAAAACAACTCACTTCACACAACAACCACATCACACGATCAATGTCAAGGGTAGTGCCGAGCGGCACTCCATCACTACCTAGGCCTGTCGACTGGCAGCCAACAAAAACAACTAAGTTCCGATTGACACTATTCTCCTACCCTCCACTATTTCATTATTTTTACTACCAGTAATATTCCGTCCCAGTATTCTTGTTTCTTAATTCTATTATTTTGTTTCAGTTACCAATCTCAACATAACTTGACCTTAATTCAATGTCACACGCAAACAGTGAAAAAATTGATTTTTTCAAAAAAAAAATCCTCTTATCATCTATTCAACACATAAGAATTTTCTAGCAACATACACAATTATTCAATGCAAAGTTCGACACAAAATTCCACACAAAAATTCCACACAAACAATGGAGAATTACACAATCCCAATCCTACATACTAACCATCATATTCCTGGTTATAAGATTCAAACCCCACTCTTACCTTGGATTGAAGGAAACTCGAATTTTCCGATCAAATTTCGCGAACCTATCCAGACCCTAATTCTGGTAATTTGAGACTATTTCTTCTTATTCTCCTTTCAAATGGAAGTTTTCTTTTCTTTTCCTCACGTAGCAGGTTTGGTTTTCTTTCTTCTAACCCTAGCCACTTTAAAAGGCCACTTTATAACTAACCTTAGTTTGTTTCAATTTTCCAAACAGTCCCGTACAAGTTCTAATAGACCTAAAACTAGTACTTCTAGTTTGCTATTTTCCACATACAATTTAACCCACCTATTTAATTAATTATTCTAATAAAATAATAATATTTTCTAATATTATTTTCTTCACCTAATTTAACCATTTACCCGATTATCCAATTATCAACATAAACAATATATTCACGAAGACTCAGAAAATACTCGAAATATTTAATTAAAATGATTAATTAAATACATACCTCAATCAAATAACTCAGGATAAGAGTCTCATATTTTGCTCTCCAATTCCCACGTCATGCTTTCACTGGCAGCTCCCGACCAGACAACTTTAACCAATGCAATCTCCTTGCCTCTTAAAATCTTCATTTCACGATCCGCAAGTCGTATAGGAATCGTCTCTACAGTGAGATTATCCCTCACTTGCACATAATCCATGCTAATTTCATGAGATGAATCCAGTATATACTTCCAAAGTTGCGACACATGGAATACATCATGCAAATTCGAAAGATTCGGCGATAACATCGCCCTATAAGCAACCTTTCCGACTCTGCCCGATATCTGATATGGACCAATAAAGTGAGGAGTAAGTTTCTTTGATTTCAACGCTCCTCCAACACCGTTCACCGGGGTGACTCTCAAGAACACGGATCACCTTCCTGAAATTATAAACCTTTCCTCCGCTTGTCCTGATAACTTTTCTGTCTACTTTGAGAAGTTTTCATCTTTTCCCGAATCAACTTCACTTTTTCAGTAGTCTCTCGAACAAGTTCAGGTCCAAGTATTACACTCTCTCCCATCTCATGCCAACACAACAGAGTTCTACATCTTCAACCATACAATAAAATTGAATTCTATCAATGGAAGGCAAGTGTCCCACGAACCTCTTTCTTCAAGAACACATGCCTGCAATACATCTTCCAATGACTGATTTGTCCTTTCTGTCTGACCTTCTGTCTAAGGATGATATGTTGAACTCAGTATTAACTTAGAGCCCAATGCACAACGGAACACCATGTAGCATACCAATCACATTAGTATAAATCTCCGCAAGTTTCGGTACAGGGAAACTGATGTTGATAGGTATAAAATGAGCCGACTTTGTAAGCCGATCAATAATCACCCAAATTAAATTATGTCCTCGTACAATGTTAGGTAATCCCGTTATGAAATCCATCGAAATATGATCCCACTTACATTCTGGAATCACCAACAGTTGCATCAACCATACATGCTTCTGATTTTCAACTTTCGACTTTTGACAAGTTAAAAAATCATACACAAACTGCGCAACCTCCCGTTTCATCCCAGACCACCAAAACAATTTCTTGAAGTCCGGATACATTTTAGTAGCTCCAAGATGAATGTCAACTTACTTCTATGGCCTTCTTCAAGAATTAATCTTTTTATCTCAGCATCGTCAAGAATACAAATCCGATGACGAAATCTCAACACACCTTGCGCATTCAAATTAAAATCATTATTTTCATACTGATCAATTTCAACCATCGAATCCACCAATTTCACATCCAACTTTTGAGCTTCTTTGATTTTATCCAGGAAATCATTGTTAATCTTCAGCATTCTTAGCTTAACACTCTGCGGTGTCATTTCATAAACTAAATTCATATCTCTGAACTACTCAATTCATTCCAACTATTTAGCCATCATTGTTGACATATGCCAAGTCTTTCGACTCAACGCATCAGCCACCACATTAGCTTTACCTAGATGATAATTCAACCCAAAATCATAATCTTTCAATAGCTCCAACCATCTACGCTGCCTTATATATAGTTCTTTCTTGTTAATAGCACAAAAACAACCGCAACAAGTTCTAAATCATGCATAGGATAATTCTTCTCATGAATTCTCAAATGTCTTGACTGTAACACGGTGAACTGACTTTGTAGGATTTTGTATCGCAATTGTGCGGATAGCAAGAGTCGCCACCGACTTTTCTTTTATCCAATTAAGGGAAGGTAAAAAGTACAGAAAAAGACCTTCGTTAGATTCTGAGTAAGGGAGAAGGTTATGAAAAGGGAAGGTATTAGCACCCCTTTCCATCCGTAGTTATCTACGGGCTCTTAGTTGCTCTTAGATCACTTTAAAATTGTGCTTTCTGTGTGTATGAAAAATGTTTTGAAAAGGAATTTTGCTTTGACTTTGTAATGATTCATGTAGGAATGTATACAAAGTGTTCGGAAATGTTTCGTTTTGAAAAGAGTTTGAACTTTGACAAAAATGTGAGGTGTGAAAAGTATTTCGATAGAGCAAGCAACTAAAAGTCTTATTACCTACTCAGAATTGGTCGTTTTCGTGTTATTTTACGTTCCTTTAGAATAGCGCTATCCATACCATTAGTTGGTAGGTAACTCTATTTGTTGGATGTAAGCGGGACATTCGAAGGGACATCGGATGGTCATAGAAAGCAACTTGTAGGAAGTATCCTAGCACATTCGAAGGGACTATCATCATTTTTCGTAGGCGACAATCGAGGGTCAAGATCATGTATTAGGAGGCGACGTCGTGGGTCTTATGATCTTTGTATCGAAGGGACTATGATGATTTGTTTGAAGGCAACGGTGCTAGAATACCTCTACGTTCGAGGGACTTGACCATTTTGAATTCGTAAGGCAACGAGAGAGAATTACCCTAAGGGGTGCATGTGTGAAGAAGTGTGTTGATTCAGATATTTTATCTTGAAGTTAAGAGTGAGCTATGCTCAATTTTTATCTTGCCATACACGCCTAATTACTAGCAGTTTATAGAGTGCGGAAATTAAAATTGCGGAAAGTAAAGTGCGGAAAGATAAATCCTACGCTATTACAGGGCTTTGGGGCAGATACATAATTTAAGCTTGCGTAAAATAAAAACCCTAATTAAAACTATTACATCCCATAAGTAGTTACATTATTGGAAAAAGAAAAAATAGTAAAAGAATCGTCTGAAACAAGATAACCTGTGAAAAGATGAGAAAATCGGAAAATACGAGAGGAATCGAATAAGAGGAAAATGTTAGTAAAATGCAACTTTTTGAATGAGAAAAATATTTCATGCTGGAAATAACATAAATTTGCTAAAATAATTTTTTGGGATTTTTTGGAAAAGATTAAATAATTAAAAACTAATTAAAAGTGATTTAAATGATAAATTAGGAATAAAAATAAATATGCATGCAAAATAATATTTTTTAATTTTATAAATTAAATAAACATTTGATGAAAATAAATGCAAAAGGAAAAATATTTTTTGATGATTTTTAATGCATGAACAAAAATTATGAAAAGAATTAAAATGAATGCAAAATATTAAAAAGTATGAAAATATAGAAAAATAAGAAAATATGAATGTTTGTGAAAAAGGAAAGCAAAACCGGTCCTGGCAGGGGTTGAACTCATGACCATGAGGGGAATCTCCAACAGTCTGCGCCTTAACCACTGGGACACTTGACATCTGGTGTTAGAAAAGCCAAAAACATTTGAATATAAGTGATGATGCGTCCTGAATGTGTTTGAAACACAGTCAGCAAAGTGGACCCCATCTGTTTTTGAATGGACAAATCAGAACCTTTCCTCGCGCCACGCCAGCCCCTCGCCGGTCTTCCTCAGTCAACGACGCCGGAGCCCTAACTCCGGTCGTCTTCTCCGGCCAACCTGAAATCAAAGCTTGCACAATACGCGAAACAAATGGATGAAAGGTACCCTACCCCCCTAAATCGAGGGCTGCGAACACGATGGTGAGGTCCTCTTGCCCTGAATTATTCTGGATAAGTCGGTTCGAAACTTTCCAGTTCGGAAACCCTAACTATGGCATCTCATGTTTTGGACGTTCAAACTCAACAGCGATTGCCCAGATCGAACCCTTGGCATCTCATGAACATGTTTAAAGCATTAGAATCATTTAACACAAGCAGAATAATAAGATGCAAAATCAAGAAAAAAATTGAATATGTATGTATGTATATGGCTCGATTTAGCTTGCTTTGATCAATGATAATGATGCATTCTTACTCAATCTTACCCCCTGAGCACGTTTGGATGGCTGGAAGAGGCTGAGAGAGGCTGGAAATAAAATTCGATTTTTCAAAGATTCTTGAAATTTTTTGGCAAAGTGAGGGCTGTGTATGGGGCTAGGGTTTCGCGTCCTTGTCTTGTGAACTTTCTGGCTATTTATAGAGTGATTTGGGATGGCAAAGAGGAGGAAAAAAGATTTGATCTTGAATGTGCATTTATATTTTTTCAAATAAAATCAAATATTGGAAAAAATTTGATTTTTTCATCAATGTGAAGGCTAGCACGAAATTGGTAAGAATCATGGGCTATCTTGGACCTCAAGCATCATATAAAATCATTCTCCTTAAAAAAATATCTTATTTTCATATTTTATATAATTTAATTTTGAATTAAATGGTTTAAAATCCAAAAATAAATCAATAAAATAGAAAATTGCCATGTCTAAGCATTTATGGGTCACAAATAATGTCATGAACAAGTTTGGATCAAAAGATTATAGGCCCATTTGGAAAATTTTGCATTTTGACCAAAATGTCCTTTTGTGCAATTGTCCAAAATTGTCCAACTTCTGAATAGTGTATCTTGCTCAATTTCCACATTTTTGAGTGTTCTTGGACTTTTTGGAAAGCTCTAAGAGTCCTATAACCAACCTTTTTGGTCTCATCTCAATTGGAGTTTCCATGCTCAATATATATTCAAAACAAAAAGTTGACTTTTTGTTGACTTTGAAAAGGACCTGTAATGTTTTGATCCATACCTCTCAAATGAAGCATTTTTTGAACATTCTTGTGAGACATGAAGTTGTAGAGAATTGAATTTCCTTCAAAACAAGAGGTGGTGGAAAAATTTCTGAGAAAGTATGAAGAAGTTATGCTCAGTCAAAGTTTGGTTGACTTTTCTCAAAGAACCCCTAATTTAGAAAGTTTGACTTTTGAGCAAATCTTGAGTTTTTCTTGATGAATCATGATCAACCCTTGATCAAATGATGAATGTAACTTCAAAATGAGGATGTTGACCAAAAATCATGAAGTTTGACTGTATGTTGACCACAGTTGACTTTTTGTCCAATACAACTGATTTTCAACCATCTGAGCAATTGTTTGAGGAAACTTGACTTGTGAAGCTTGAAACTTGACATGGAGAACATTTGAAGCATATGAGGAGGCATGATGAACATTGGAGATGTTGGAAATCCAATTTGATCTGAGAATCACCAAACCCTAGTTTGGGTTGATTGTCTAGGAGAGGGTTTGTCTGATCAACCTTTGAGGAATCCTTGAGTATGGATGTATGGAATGTCTTGAGAAGATGGAGGGCAAATTTTGGGGTATGACATTGACGCCTAAGCAACAAACTTATCCTTCTGCATCATCACTCCACCTAATCCCATTTTAGAAGCATCATAATATACTGTGAAAGGTTCCTCGGGCTTCGGTAACGTCAAAATTGGAGTCGACGTCAACCTTTTCTTCATATTGCACATCCCACACAAAAGCTAAGTTAATTTAGTTAACAGAAGTGCTAACTTAGAAAAACCTTCGATAGACCTTCTATAATAACCAGCCAATCCCAAAAAGCTCCTAATCTCGATTGTTGGCCATGGAGTTTCCCATTGTAACACGGCGTCTACCTTGGACGGGTCTACATCAATGCCACTACTTGAAATGACATGACCGAGGAAACTAACCTTTTTCAACCAGAACTCGCATTTGGACAGGTTCGGATGCAATTTCTTTTCATTCAAAATCTACAATACTGTCTTCAAATGCTCTGCATGCTCTTCATCTGACTTAGAGTAAATCAAAATATCTTCAATAAACACCACCATAAACCGATCCAAATAAGCATGAAAGATGCAGTTCATATACTCCATGAATATCCCCGATGCATTGGTAACACCGAAAGGCATCACATAATATTTGTAGTGTCCATAACGCGTCCTAGAATTTGTCTTTTGAGTATCTTCATCTTTTACTTTAATCTGGTGATAACCCAATCGCAAGTAAATCTTACTAAACACACTAGAACCCGCCAATTGATGCATCAAGTCATCTATCCTTGGAAGCGGCTACTTATTATTAATCGTCACTTTGTTCAATTTTCGATAATCAACATAGAGTCTCATACTCCCATCCTTCTTCTTTATCAACAGCACTAGAGCTTCCCATGGGGATACATTTGGTCGTACAAACTTCTTCTCAAGTAACTCCTCTATCTGCTTCTTTAATTCTGCCAACTATGATGCAGACATCCTGTACGGTGCCATACAAACAGGTCTGGTACTAGGTACAAGATCAATACCAAATTCCAATGCTCTCTCTGGAGGTACATCCGAAATTTCATCAGGGAAAACTTCAGGAAACTCTCTTACCACCTGCAAATCCTCAATTATAGCTTGATTCTCAGCAGATAGTGATGCTATCAACGAAAATATTTGAGCTTCACTTATCATTAACTTCTTTAGATATTTGTCAGCCAATATGCCAACTTCTTCTTCTTCAAGTGAGGAAAACCTCACAGACTTATTATAACAATTAACATAAACATAGTTATATTCTAACTAGTTAATTCCTAAGATTACATACAACCCACTCAACGACAGACAAACCAAATCAACCGCAAAATCTTTGTCGAAGATCGACAAAGGACACTTTAAGCATACTAGAGAAGTAGTCATTAATCCTTTAGCAGGAATCTCGACCACCATCTCTCTATTCATAGAAGACAATACTTGACTCAATCTTTCAACACACTCAGCAACAATAAAGCAATGAGTAGCACCAGTATCAATAATCACTACGCCATAAAAGACCTACGAAAGCACTTTTTTTGGGCTTTAAAAGCGCTTAAAACCGCTTTTGTAGGTGGCGCTACTATAGATTTTAGCAGCGCTTTTTTTTTAGGCAAAAGCGCTTTCGTAGGTCTACCTAAGGCAACATTTTTTCCTAAAAAGCGCTTTCTTAAGTAGACTTTTAGCAGCGCTTTTTTCTAGAAAAGCACTTTCTTAGGCCTACTTTAAAATGCCTTTTATGCTTTCTATAGGCACCCTAAGAAAGCGCTTTTTGAGTAAAAGCGCTGCCTTAAGCCACCTATGAAAGCGCTTTTTGATAGAAAGCGCTGCCTTAGGCCACCTAAGAAAGCGTTTTTTCAGTAAAAGCGCTACCTTAGTCCACCTATGAAAGCGCTTTTTGATAAAAAGCGCTGCCTTAGGCCTACCTATGAAAGCGCTTTTAAAAGTGCTTTCTTATGTATACCTTAGGCAGCGGTTTTACTCAAAACGTGCTTTCATCGGTGGTTTAAGGAAACGCTTTTACTGAAAAAGCGCTTTCTTAGGGTTTTTACTGAAAAACCAAAAATTTATATAATTTTTAAACCTGCATTTTTTGCAGCATTATTTCATAAACCTGTAATTCATATACCTGTAATTCATAAACCGGTAATTTAAAATCCTAATTCCGTTATTTCAACAAAGAGATTATATACAAATACCATTATATAACATTGTTATCCAAAATATATATACACCATTGTAATTCAATTAACATATTTTTAACATTACCAAAATCAACCCTAATAATAACTAAATCACTCCTAATGTATGAACAAAACACAATCAATTATATATTCAAGGTCCTGTTCCTGCAAGATATGAACATAATAACACAGTCAGTATTATATTCATACAATAATGTATTCATAACACTTTTCACACAATAATGTATTCATACCTTATATGATTCTTTGCTCTATAAAACATTGACACAATTCCTCTTTGATTTCTTCCAACTGAAGTTTTGTGTAATGTGCATACTTGTGTTCATCGAAGTACTACATAACAAAACATAATATGCATGATTTAGTTAAAAGTAATAAATTATATGAAATATCCGATAAATAATAAAACAAATCCTAAGTTATAAATTCATATCGTGACTGGAATCTCTATTTGATTCATTTGAAGCATTTCTTTGATAAACCTCAAAACGAAGAATCCGTAATCTATGTCGTTTTGCTGTTGAGGACACTACATAGAAAAACAAATAAGAATATATAGTTGTCTTGTTTTATCAAGTAGCATAAATATTATAAGCAAAATTGTGGAAATTAATATACATGCACTTTGATCCAATTAATGTTGTTTGATTTAGACCGTCGTACCCAAGCTTCTCTTTGACATCAGAATACTTGTATTGCTCTAACAAAATAAAAATATATATTTAGAACAATTTCACAGAAATAATTAAATATATAAATACACACGAATATTTAACACTTTAAACATACCTCTTTTTGTGATGCAACAGACTCGTAGTGCTGCAAAATCCCTTTATCCTTAGATGCGGGTTTTGTAGGAGTCTAAAAGTACCATGTAAAAAAATAAGGTCAGACCTGTTAGTTGAATACTTAAAGATTCATAATGGTTTTCAAAATACTTGATCATCTATGAAAATGAGGTTTGATGGCCATGCAACAAAATATCTTACTACATCTCGCAACAATGTGGTCTCAGCAACAATGTCAGATACCGGTAGCAACGCATCCAAATCTAAAGCAACATCAACCGATACTTTCATGTGTCCATCTGGGAGCGGTCTATGGTGAAGTGAATCTCCCAAAGTGTTTTGCATTTTTCCCTTTCCAACTAGCCGATAAGTCGGTGATGATAGGTATAGCTGACAAGATGAAATGCCCTAAACCAATAATAACCTTTAGAAGTCACTAAAAAAATTATGTAATAATAACGGATCTATATTGTTCAGTTCACTTCCTTTATAAATTGCAATTATACTTTCTCCAATGGATTATCATCTTAATTTCCTCGGGAAATTTATGTTGACAGTTTATACTAGCTTTGTCACTAGTTTCTTTCAACTGTGAATTACCCTTTTTCCGCCATATGTCTCTCTTTATCCTTATGCAATTGACGAAATTGTGCTTGTAATTCCTTCAAAGTTTGCATCACTTCTGCATTGCTAGGATTTTTTCCCTTGGATTCTTATACAAATAGGTTGGAGTCACACCATGACCTTTACCCCTCACCCGACCCAGATACTCAACAATATTTAGTGCTTGACTAAGTACGCTCTTGATATCCTGGTCCTCACCTGTGGATACCGATTGCGATAGGATCTCCTTTAATTCATTTACATATAAAAAATTATTAGTGGAGATAAAAAATTAATTATATGTTAATAAACATTTGATATAATTTAAGTAAAGACACAATGTTATACTTACACATTCATCATAAACATGTTTAAGATCGGGATTAACAACTCGATCTTTGCCAACACGAGCTTCCTTCCACAACATATGTGCGGGTAGTGATGTTTCGTCACTTTTCGTCTCTTCTAACTACACATTGACACAAATAATAAGATCATCAATTATAACACATTGAGAGAATTAATAAGACCGTAGAATTTATATTTACTTAAAATTTTTTACTGTAAGTGTGCATATCCCGAACGCCCTTTTTTATATGGATACGTGGGTTTTGACGCTCTCTCGCGATTTATAACACTCACTTTCTTGAAATTCTCGTCTCTTCTTTAGCCTACAAAAGCAACCCATTCTTCTGGTGTAATGAAGCTCTCATAATTCTTTGGACATTTCGGATCCTCTTCAACAAAATTTCATTCCTCGTTCTTAAGATACTTGCTTGTTAAAAAAGTTATCCACCCTCTGTGTCTTTTTCCGGACAATCCTATTATATACTTTTTACGGGTATCTTCAATGTTAAAATACCTATACAAAAAAAATATATGCATAGAGTTTCTTAGTATAAGTAATTTAAACACATTATCTTCAAAATAAAGTAAATAACAACAACCATATATGGTACCTTTATCTCAGTCCAAATTTTTTCTTTACCCTCATCCAACTCTCCTCTTTTCCATCTAGGAGTGGTGATCGGAATGTGCATACGAACTAGTGTACCGATGTAGCTTGTCAACTTTGCAGAATTAGACCCAATTAGTTCGTCCTCATTATTCCAATCTACATTATATGTAACTCCTCTATCTCTATCACAGATGATTCCTTTCATAATATTTATGCCTCGTGTAATATCTTTTTCTGAAGTATCTTCTGGAACATTTGCACCCTGTGAGTTTTCTTGATTACTAGCCATTTGACCTATAACAAAGAAAAGTAAAATAAAATGAAATGACAAATATAAAAATCCATAATCATATATACTATAAAGAAAAAAAATGAAATGACATATATTTAAATTTTATGGAATGATATATAGGCTATACTTATATATACTATTACCTTTTTCACTAAGGTCTATTTCTTTTCTTGGTAGGAATGTGTTCTACTCATCTCCAAATACCCTCATTATAATCATTTCTAATACTCGATTCATTCTCATTTTCATCATTTCTGGTAAAAGATTCAATGTCAACATCAATATCGCCCTGATCTCCAATGTTTTCATTAATTACTTTGTTAGATAAAAGCACTATAGACCATTTTGTACTTGTCGGATTAGTGACATAGAACACTTGTTTAGCTTGAGAGGCTAGAATGAAAGGCTCATCTTTGTACCCCACCCAGTTAAGATCCACTTGCAAAAATCCTGACTTATCCATTCGTATGCCATTATTATTTTCAACCCACTTGCAACCAAATACAGGAATCTTAAACTTCTCATAATCAAACACCCAAATACGTTCGATAACCCCAAAATATGACAGATTTGCAAATTTCGGGTTTAAGTCTTTCACACTTGATATGTGCATTGCTTTAGCGACCAAGGTGACACCACTATTTTGCATAGTAATTTTATCATCCTGTTCTTTGGTATAAAATGTGTATCCATTAATTGCGCATGCGCTATAAGAAAACACAACAAAACTTTTGTCGGAGACAACTTTTTCTTATATCGAGGGGAACCGCATTTAGGACACTCATTTAACGATGCATACTTGTTTCGAAACAAAACGCAATCTTTTGGACAAGCATGTATCTTGTCATAGCTCATGCCAATAGAGTACAACATCTTTTTGTCCTCATAAGTTCGATTGGGAAGAAAATTATCCTCTGGTAGCATATCTTTCATAAGGGCTAATAACTCTGTGAAACTTTTATCCGACCATTCATAGCTCGCCTTTAAGTTGTACAACTTTAATACCGCAGAAAATCTTGTGAATTCTGTGCAACCATTATACAACAGTTTCTCTGCATCGCTTACCAACCTCTCGAAAACTTTGGGACAATCATTAAGATCTTCTTCAAGCGCTTTTACAATCTCTTCAACTCGATCATAATCATATGTATCTGTGCAATTGTCGTTTGAAGCATAGGTCCTATTATGCCCCGATTGAACATTCTTGTTACTTTTCTCACCATGCATATTCAAACATGTATAAATTCTATCAATTCCATATCGTATTAAATGTGTTGCCAACTGAACCGCGTCAACCCGGTTCCTGTAACAACAACACAAACAAGGACATGTCATTCGATTGGGGTCTTTGGCGTGCGCAACAGCAAACTTAACGAATTCCGATACCCCATTCTCGTACTCTTTCGACAATCGATTGGAATACATCCATGTCTTATCCATGGTTTTACTAATTAAGCTAAACAAAAACAACTAATTAGGACACAAAACAATATACTGCGTTTCTGTCAAAACACAAAGTATACACGGAATGAATCTGGAGCAAGAACACATAACATATTCACGCAATTTAAGACAAATTCGTCCCAATACCAGTAATTTGAGAAGAAATTTACCTCGGATTTACCGAACATCAACGTTGAGAAACCAAACTCACAGAAACACAGGTAATGAGCATTATACGTATAAAATAACATCAAGGATAAGTCATAGCATATAAAACAATTCAAGAAACTTATATGATGCACATGAACAATTCAAGAACCAAGTAAGTTCTAAAGAAACTCAAGTAATTATTCAATTCACATTTGAAAATGGAAAATCAAATTCAAAGTAAGTTCTAAATCCACAAGAAATTAGAATGTATGAATGTACATGAACAATGCATATTTACAATGGAATTAGAATTAACCGAATGTTAATACACAAAAAGTTGTATCAAAACCAAACCAAATTCATGCCAATTCTAAACAAATGCCCGATTAAACTCATTCATGAAATATTCAAGAATTAAAACTAAGATAAGTTACCATTTACAAATCTCGGACAACAACACATCATATCTTGAACCAAGAAAAAAAAGTCAATTTAAAACCATCAAAACTCGACATAAATGTCATCCAAACATCAAAGCAACCTAACTTGTGCATTAAACATGAATTAAATAACACATTTGCACCAACTTACCATGTACAGGAAGCACTATACCATAACGTAAATTAATAATTCAAATTGAACTAAAATTTTATGGTAAATACAAGTTAACTTATAAAATCACCAAAACAAAATTTAACCAGGTTTCTAACTTCTTTGCAAAATCCGGGTAGCAACACACATGAACATATATGCCTCAAAATACCAAATCAAACATGTTTGAATAACTCAACTCCAACAAAGCTTCATTTGGATTTCAATTAACAAACAACTCCATGAGTTCAATACAAACTTCCCATCAAAACATACTCAAATAACATCAAGAAACAAACCACACACCGCTAGAAATAAAATTTAATAACCATAAGAAAATATCAAAAAGATCCATAACATCCCCTTGAGCATATCGTCAAAAAGATAATTTGAATGCTAACTACACAGTCCATTTTAATGGCAGATTGGAAGTTAGGAAAGAACACATTCACAGTGCATGTCAAAAGTCATCAAATTATAATCATGGAAACAGTCGCCTTAATCTAAGCTTGAAAAAAACAAACCATAATCAAACTTCAACTTAAACAATAACAACAAAAATGAAACATTATGTAAGTACGGCGAGTAAAACACCTGAGAGCAAATACGGCGAGCAGTGACGGACGAAGTGAAAATACAGAGAGTTTCCGGTCAGAGGCTTGGGATGAGACGGAGTAGAACAGCGAGTCTTGAGATGAGACAGAGGTGGAACGACGAGTCTAGAGATGAGACGGAGGTGGGAAGGCGAGTTTTGGGAAGAAACATCAAGATTAGGAAGGCGAGTAGCAGGAATGGAGAGAAGAAGAAGATGAACAACGTAACAAACTGAGAATGAAAGAATGAAAGCGTATTTAGGGTTTATTAATTTTAATTATAAAATTATCTATGAAAGCGCTTTTAAAAGCACTTTCTAAATGCCAGCTATAAGAGCGCTTTTGAAAAGCGCTTTCTAAGGTTAACCTTTAGCAGCGCTTTTCAAAAGTGCTTTCTAAGATGGGGTCTTTCTAAGGCCTTTAGCAACGCTTTTTGAAAAGCGCTTTCTTAGGGTACCCTTTGAAAGTGCTTTTTATAAGCAAAATATTTTTTAAACCTATTAAAAGCGCTTTCTCTTAAAAGCACTTCTGTTGAGGTGCTGCCAAAACTTATTTTTGGCATAGTGAATAGTGGTTAAAGGAATATTATTAATGAAACATGTACCTCTGATGAGTCTATCCTCACTAGCTGTCGGGGTTCCAGCCAATGCGAACATTTTCCACCAGTTTGCGCCTTCTTTGGTTTTTGACACTGGCTACCAATGTGTCCCTCTTCATCGCATTTGAAACAAACCATTTCCTTATGCTTACAATCAGATATAGCATGTCCCATCTTACCACAACGGAAACACTTCTTCACTTCACAATTACACGCAGTACTCTTATGGCCAGGTTTCCCACAATTAAAAAAAAGTCACATTAGGAGGAGCACCTCCACCACCAGTTCTCCGAATTTCAACAACTTTGTGTTTACCTCTACCAGCTGGAGCCTCATACGACTTACCACGGTTCTGTTGGTGCTTGCCTCTTTTCTCCTTAACCATCTTGTAATGAGCATTGTTGTCTTCCTCATAAATTCTGCATCTATCAACGAAATTAGGAAAAACACGGATCTTCTGATACCCAATTTCCATCTGGATCTCAGAGAGCAACCCATTCTAAAACTTGATGCACTTTAAAAATTCAGCACCAACGCCATCAAAATGCGGATAAAACTTAGCCAGCTCGACAAACTTCGCAGCATATTCTGTAACGGACATATTACCCTGCTTCAACTCAAGGAATTCGATTTCTTTCTTACCCATGACATCTTTAGGATAATACTTCCTCATGGACTCCCTACAAAACACAACCCAAGTGATCTCTTCACCTGCAGCTTCCAATCTCGGACGCGTCTCTAACCACCAGTCATCAGCTTCGATTGCCAGTATAAGAGTAGCATATCAAACCTTCTGCACTCGAGTGCAATCCATCACACGAAAGATCCCCTCATTTTCTTTCAACCAATCCAAAGCTCCATCGGGATCATACTTACACTTGAAGGTAGGCAGATTCTACCTCTGGAATGTCTCCAAGATATGGGATCTAGCATCCCCGCCAGCATTTGGTTGATTCGCCATAGCATGAGCCATCGCTTCTAAAGCAACAACAATTGCAGCATTGTTCCTTCCATCCATCTTAACTTATCACTACAACATAAACATCAGTTAGAACTAAATAACAATACTCGATTGTGAAAAGACTCAATCAACTTTGGCCGGACGGACCAACCTGCTCTTATACCACTAATGGAACACCCCATTTCTACCCGATAATTATTATAAAAATTAGAGTATAAAAATCTTTAGCCAAACATGGGATATTAGACTTTCAACTTTAACCAATCGCATAAAACCGATTATGACAAATACATTGCACACTTAAACAGAGAGAAACTCATGGCTAGTAATTACTCTTCATAATAGTTCATCTTTAATAAAACTATGCCGCAGAGTTCACAACTTAAACCTCAAATAAGTCATAGCATCTTAATCAGTAAAAAAACAACTTTAAACCAAAATAACTTCTCAAAATAACGACATAAACGGTCCAACTAAAAACAACAGGAGAAAATTAAGTGTGCATTCACCCTGAGTGCTACGTAGCAGAGTGACGACACCAATAACCTACTAAGTCTCTATTCCTCGTTACCTGCATATTACCAGTATAAAGGAAATGGCGAAACAAATAAAGGGGTGAGATATCGAAAAATATAAACAAGATTATGATAGCCAACATATAAGAAGGGAATCATATGATTACTCATAACTTCGCAACAACCACCAATTATTATTCAACAAGCAACATAACACATTACAACTCAAGATTATAATTCAATGCGACTCAAACTATGCAATGCATGTGGTACCATTTGGAGAAGAACTCCCAACTTAAACACAACTTAAACATATGTTAGTTTATCGAGGCATTAATAAGGCATAAGCCTTAAACGTGGTGCCATTAAGGCCATCTTAATCAATGCAATGTATGCGACATTATGTATGACACACAATCAATGAGATCCACAACAAAACAACTTAAATCACACAACAACCACTTCAACAACAATTTAGACATGCATTAGTTGCATCAACTTAATCAAAACGGTCGTTCGACCTTCAACATAAGCAAACTCCCGAATGGGGACAATTCGACTTATTCACGATAACTGCAAATCAGCTTGTCCAACATCGTTTCAACAAAATAAATTAACTATAATTACCTACTAATATATATTAGTTATCCCGTTAAATTTCGTTTAATTCCGGAAAATTAAGTTTATTGCCTACTCCAATTATTCGGCTAAATCGAAACTGTTTCCATTCACCATAACCACTGCCAGTTATTACTTAACTTCTACTGCTTTTTATTATTCTGCTATATTAAATTTTCCTTCATTAACTCTAAATATTTTCAATTATTATTAGTCCTTGAACTCAATTAAACTTTTTTCTCTTTTCATGCCTATACTGCTATTTTAACAGGGTGATTGTGTTTTCTACATACTATAAGTTTATCATACTGTACCTAGGAGTTATATTAATTCAGTACCACCTATACTATCTAATTATATTAATTAAAGTACTACTTTGTCAAATTAGTGATACCCTGCATAAAACAAAACTCATAGAGAATCAGAAAGAAACAATTATAGGGATGGACCCACAACCAATGGTGTGACAAATGTCACAGTGTAATGCCGAGTGATACTCCCTCACTACCAAGGCCTTCTGACCGGCAGCCAACAGCAGCAACTAAGTTCCAATTTGCACTTTTCTCCTACCCTCCACTATTTCATTCTTTTTACTACCAGTAATATTCCATCCCAGTATTCTTGTTTCTTAATTCTATTATTTTGTTTCATTTGCCAATATCGACATAACTTGACCTTAATTCAATATCACACGCATAAAGTGAAAAAGGTACATGTTTTCCAAAAAATAATGCCTCTTATCATCTATTCAACACATTAGAATTTTCCAACAACATACACAATTATTCAACGCAAAGTTCTACATTAAATTCCACACAAAAATTCAACATAAACAATGGAGAATTACACAACCACAATCCTACATACTAACCATCATATTCCCGATTATAAGATTCGAACTCCACCTTTACCTTGGATTGAAGGCAGTTCGAATTTTCCGATCGAATTTTGCAAACGTAACTCGGCCCTAATTCTGGTAATTTGAGATTGTTTCTTCTTATTCTCCTCTGAAATGGCAGTTTTGCTTTTCTTTTCCTCACGTAGCAGGTTTGGTTTTCTTTCTTCTAACCCTAGCCACTTTAAAAGGCTACTTTATAACTAGTACTAGTTTGTTTTAATTTTCCAAACAGTCCCATACAGGTTCTAATAGGCCTAAAACTAGTACTTCTAGTTTGCTATTTGCCACATACAATTTAACCCACCTATTTAATTAATTATTCTAATAAACTAATAATATTTTCTGATGTTATTTTCTCTGGCTAATTTAACCATTTACACGATTATCCAATTATCAACATAAACAATATATTCACAAATACTCAGAAAATACTCGAAATATTTAATTAAAATGATTAATTAAATACAGGTGTTACAAACTACCTTGTTGATCTCTAAGTTGGATCCGATAAAATACATATTCGAGAAACCTTCTCTCTTCGGATGAATAGAAAGATGGGAAATGATCTTGACCGAAAACGACATCTAGTATACTACTCAAAAGGCCATTAAAGGAAGTGTGTTAGCTGATCATTTGGCTCATTAAGCTGTAGATGAATATCAGTCCATGCATTTCGAGTTCCCATACGAGGATATTATGTTAGTCACCGATTAGGAAGAGCCTAGACCGGATGAAGGACTTGATCCAGGATCCCGATGGACCATGGTCTTTGGTGGAGCTTCTAACACACATGTCAATGGTATTGGCGCTGTGACTATATCTCCTAAGGGCGGCCATACACCTTTCACCTCCATATTATGTTTCGATTGCACCAACAATATGGCTGAATATGAAGCGTGCATTATGGGTATCAAAGCTTCTATTGACTTGAGGATCAAATTCTTGCAAGTATATGGAGACTCGGCTTTGGTGATATTAAAGGCGAGTGGGACATGAAGAATCCGAATATCATTCCGTTTCGAGAACATGTGTTAAATTTGATCCCCTACTTCGATAAAATCACTTTCAAACACATCCCACGAGAAGAGAATCAGCTGGCAGACACATTGGCTACCAAGTCATCTATGTTCAAAGTCAGATGGGATAATGAAGCTCCTCAGATTACTATTGAAAGACTCGACGAACCAGCATACTGTTGTGAACTTGGTACTGAAGGAGTGGAAGAGAAACCTTGGTTCTACGAAGTGAAAAGGTACCTCGAGGCTCAAGAATACCTTGAAGGGGCATTTGTAAATGAGAAGAGGTTTCTATGGAGGTTTGCCGCCAAGTTCTTTCTTAGTTACAACATCTAATAAAAATAGACAGGCGAACAAATTATGGAAGAGTTACATGAAGGCGCCTTTGGTACTCATTCCAATGGACATATAATGGCTAAGAAGATTTTGATAGCATGTCACTATTGGTCCACTATAGAAGCTGATTGTTATCGCTATTCCCGATCTTGTCACAAATGTTAGATATACGTAGGTAAAGTGCATGTGCTTCCAGTGTTCTAACAACTATGTGTCCTTCCGTGATGTGGGGCCTTGACATGATTGGAGAAATCAAACCTACCACTTCTAATGGGCATCATTTCATCCTCGTCATTGTTGATTACTTAACCAAATGGGTAGAAGCAGCCTCATTCGCATCTGTTACCAAGAATGTTGTGGCTCGCTTCATCAAACATAATCTCATCTACCAATACAGCATCCCTGAATGATTATCACAAACAATGGTACATATCTCAATAACAAGATGATCACTGAAATCTGCATGAAACTCAAGATAAAGCATCATAACTCTTCTCCATATCGGCCAAAGATGAATGGAGCAGTGGAAGCCTCCAACAAGAATCTTAAGAAGATCATACAAAAGATGACAGTGACTTATAAAGATTGGCATGAGATGTTGCCATTTTCTCTCCACGGTTACCGCACTTCAGTATGAACATCAACATGGGAAACTCCTTTCTCTGTCCTATATGGTATGGAAGCAGTTTTACCTATCAAGGTTCGGATACCCTCACTCCAAGTATTGAAGGATACAAAGTTAGACGAAGATGAATGGGTCCAGACTCGACTTGACTAGATAAACTTGATCGATGAGAAGCGGCTCGCAGCCATCTATCATTGTAAAATATATCAGAAACGCATGATTGAAACCTTCAATAAGAAAGTCAAGCACCGAGTGTACAAAGTTGGTGATCTAGTAGTCAAGCGGATCATCTACCACAAGGTGATCCCAGGGGAAAATGGACTCGCACCTATGAGGGACCATTCATAGTCAAGACGATATTTTCCAACGGAGCCATGATACTGAGAACTATGGATGGAGAAGACTTCTGGCACCCTGTGAATGAAGACATAGTCAAAAAATGCCACGCATAAACGAGACCCGCTAGGTCGACTGGCCTAGGCAAAAATAAGGGTGTCCCGGCAAACCAAAAGGGTTCGGGAAAAAGTTAGGGACATATATTAAAATGTACACCCAGCAAGTCGAAAACCTGCAAAGGCGACTTAGGCAAAAAAGGGTATCCCGGTAGACTGAAAACCTGGAAGGGTGGTCTAGGCAAAAGTTAGGAATTAAAGCGTACGACTATGTCTCAACGAGATCATCTTCTTATAGACTACACTACAATCAACTTCAAATGGAGAAGATCAATTCAATCACCTTCTTCTAGCAGCAAGGAGATGAGATAGTCGAAAATATATGAGCAATAGAAGAGTTGCAACTCGACGAGATTGTTTCCACATAGCTTTTATAATTTTCTAAATTTTTCCGACAATTTCCTCTTACTAGGATATCTGTCTCTTCGTAAACGAACTTCCTGTCTATAGGCCCATTTTCAAAATGAATACATTCCTCGTTTTCTAGTTTCAAACTTTTTACTTTTTACTTTTTACTATTTTGTTTGCATAAGTCCAATGATTGCATTGAATGATTATATTCATCTGACAATAAATATCTGTTTACAAATACATGAAAAGCGAATAGAAACAATTGTTATTACAAGCTCTAGGAATTGAGATACCAACCCAAGTCACCAACACATCCCTACAAAGTCAATTTCACAGAAATATCCCCCTAGAATAATCTCTACAATCCCCACAGAGACATCACTCCTTCGACAGAGACAAATTTCCGAACAAGATTACTACTCTGTCATCTCCTTTCAGCAATGTCCAACGCTTCTGTTCATCACATTAGTCTCCGAGAAATGATCATATCAACTCATCACATTAGTCCCCGAACAGTGATCGTCTCAACATATCACATTAGTTCCCGAGAAGTGGTCCTATCAACTCAACATGTTATTCCCCGAGCAGTGATTATATCAACTCATCATATTAGTCCCCAAGTAATGATCATATCAACCCATCACGTTAGTCCCCGAGCAGTGATCGTATCAACTAATCACATTAGTCCCTGAGTAGTGATCTTCTACAAACATCATTACATTAGTCCCCGAGCAGTAATTCTATCAACTCATCACATTAGTCCCCGAGCAGTGACCCTATCAACTCATCACATTAGTCATCGAGCAGTGATCATATCAACTCATCACATTAGTCCCCGAGCAGTGATCGTCTCAACTCATCACGTTAGTCCCCGAGCATTGGTCATATCAACTCATCATGTTAGTCCCCAAGTAGTGATCTTATCAACTCATCACATTAGTCCCCGAGCAGTGATCGTCTACATTGACACGTCAGTCCCCACGTAGTGAATGTCAACCTTGTTACATTAGTCCCCGAGCAGTAACCAATCATCAATCAACTTATTATGTCAGTATCCAGGAAGTAATAGGTTATACAAGATCATATCATTCCCCAACAAGATTCGTACATGAGATGTTCGTCCCCAGCTTAGTATCTCTCAAGGATTATCATTCCCCAACAGCATCAATATCCAGACCTGAAACATGGTCAAATAGTGCATCAGAGGAATTCACATCTCTCTAATTCCCCAGTCAAGGTCTCCAACAACTACATCCCCAAGCAGAAATCAAAGACCCCTGACAGAACATTCCCATCTTCTTCAAGATGGATATGTTTTAAAAAAACCACAACATGTACATTCATAAATCATTCATAAAAAAACCATAACATGTGCATATATCATTCATGAGCATCATTACATACTTACATGGATCATAATCTGCATAGAACTAATCTCGTTCTCTCAGTTTAAATTTTCAAACAGGTGAAAGTTATTCACAAATTTCCAGACAGAAGGTCAAAGATTAATGCCCGAAACAAGATGGGAAAATTATCTGAATGACCACACAAGCTTACTAACAGACAACATGATACATATTAATACCCAAAACAAGACGAGAAAAATATCTACATCCTGACGAATACTCATTTCAGATAAAGTCAAGACCAAGATTTATTATGACTCTCTCTTATCATCAACTACTCTAAATGGCATCTTGACGCCCATCTCTGACTACACGTTGATATCTCTCCACCTGCACAATGCTGCATATCTGGTTAGAAATCAATACATACTAGTAACCTCATTCAAAGATGAGCATGAAGTCTAACGTACGACTCGCTCCCTAACATCATCTTCTCCAAATGGCATCTATAAGCCCATTCTAGTACATCATCAGCTGATGATCTTATTCCATACAGCAGTGAGTGCAAATTTTCAGGTGTACTCGAGTGTTCAATCATCTTCTACCTTCAGGTCACGAAAGGCAAGCATACCAGTCTAACCCTTCAGGTACAAGAAGATTGAACAGGAGCAATTATTATACCCCAAAATTTTCCCTCCTATTTTTCAAGTCAATCCACATCTCCATACTTAAGAATTTCTCAAGGGTTGACCAGATGAACCCTCTCCTAAGCAATCAACCCACAACTAGGGTTTTGATTCTCTCAAGTCAAAGATGGTTTCTATTGCCTCAAGTGATCATCATACCTCCTCATATGTCTCAAGGGATCGCCATGTCAAGTTTCAATCCTCACAGCTCCAGTTTGCTCAATCAATTGCTCAGATGGTTGAAACTTAGTTGTATTGGACAAAAAGTCAACCGTGGTCAACATATAGTCAAACTTCATCATTTTTGGTCAACGTCAATATTTTGAAATCTCAATCATCATTTTATCAAGGGTTGATCATGATTCATCAAGAAAACTCAAGATTTGATCAAAAGTCAAAGTTTCTAAATTAGGGTTTCTTGATAAAAAGTCAACAGAACTTTGACCAGGCATAATTTTAATATACTTTATCATAAATTTTTCCACCAAATCTCATTTTGAAGAGAATTCAATTCTCTACAACTATGTTTATCACAAGCTTTGGCCAAAAATGCTTCATTTGAGAGTTATGGATCAAGACATTATACATCCTTCTAAATGTCAACAAAAAGTCATCTTTTTCCAAAGAGGTGTACATGAACATGGAAGCTTCAATGAAGATGAAAAAAAAGGATCTCTTAAGCTTTCCAAAAGTCCAAGAACACTCTCAAATGATAAAAATTGAGCAAGTTATGGTTTGGGAAAAATTTAAATTTTGATGGAGTCCATGAAGGAAACTTTGACCAATCTTGAATTCCTTTCAAATGGGTCTATGTTTTTGTGATCTTAACTTGTTTCTAAGATGGCCCATGGTCTACAAGCTCAATCACACGCCCTCCTCTCAGTTATTTAATTTATTTTTGAATTAAATCATTTAAATTCAATTTAAATAAAATAAAATGCAAAGAATGAAGTCATGGTGTGTTGGGCTTATTTTCCAAGTTCCTTGAGGTCGAGGGAAGGGTATGTAAGCTGTCAAAAATGCATGGATGCGTTTAATGCAAGATTGAGCCAAATATGGTAGGTTTTGATAAGAAAATTCAATCAAATATTTTGCATTGAAGAGAATATATTTTCCTCTCAATATTTGACGTAATCTCATGTCCTATAAGTACACAAGATATTCAGACCAAAAGAAGACGAGTTCTTGCAGCCAAGAGACTAGGGTTTGTTTTTAAAAATGTTCAACAAAGTTGCACTTTCGAAACCCCAGTTGCAGCTTCTTTCAAGGGCTTTTAAGCATTCTATTATGCTCCTGGGGTATAGTAGGGTAAGAATGGATCATTATCCATGGATAAAACACACTGAATCATGGAAATACATGAACCCCCGTTAGCACATTTTCATGAATTTATATTCTTATTTTTATTGTGTTTTGATTGACTAACTATACTAATCGTTCCTGAGGTTCATTAGAGCAGATTAGAGCCATTGTTTGCAAGCTTTGATGGCTGAAACACAAAATACCACTATTAGGGCTTTGAAACTGAGAAGCTTCATATCCTAATTTCCAGGCCGATTCAGGGCAAACCAAGGCCACCACTGAACTCGCAGTCGATTTAGAGGGGTAGGGTCCGTCTTGTTCATTAATTCCTTTTATTTTACAGGTTTGATGTTGATGGCTATCGGAGAAGACGACCGGAGTTAACTACGGCGTCCCTGGCTTCCTTTGACCGGTAAAGACTAGGGAGATGCGTGAGTGGCTCATTTCAATTGGCCGATTTTAAAAACCTGGGTCCCACGCACGGGTGTGTTTAAAACTCAGATATCAGGGACTTAATTTTCCTTATATATTTATGATTGTGCATAAATACATGGATGTATCACAACCCTAGTGATTAACCATGTGCACGCTAGTCCTCTTTGTCTCTCAGGTCATGTGTTCGAGCCTTCCCTTTTTCAATTTTTTACAATTTATGATTTTTACAGATTTTAACACATACATATAAATGGAGGCATGCATATATCACCACAAACAGATGGTGTAGTGGCCACGTTTTGCACCAATAACCTGGGGGTCCTGGGTTCAAACCCTGGCAGGACCAAACCCTATTTTTTGGCACTAATCTCCTTCATATATCCTATTTTTCTTTCAATATTCTTTTCTATTTTAATTTCTTTTCAAAATTAATTCAACTTATTTTCTAAAATCCCAAAAAATAATTTAATTTTAGAATTAGGTTAATAAAACTTTTAATTAATACTTGACATAAAAATAATTTATTTTTCTCATGATTTATATTATTTTTCGTAATTAATTGTTAATTAACTTAGAATTAGGTTTTTGTTAACTAAAATCAATCCAAAAAAAATACAAACATTTTTCTTCACATAGTAATTAGGTTTACTAACCTCAAATTATTTTTTACTAACATCTAACATTGTTTTCCTTATTTATTTTATTTATTTCGCATTTAAATTCTAGAAATCAATGTATAGGTTGTAAGGTGATTTTTGTAATAGCGTAGGTTTATTTTCTGCCTTTACTTTCCGCTCCTCATATTATCTAACTGCCCCTAAGCCATGTAATATCGTAGGACATTATCTTTCTGCCTTTACTTTCCGCACTATTATAAATTATATATAACTGCTTAGATGTATGCTAATTAGGGTTTGCATGAAAAAATCTAAAATCAACCATTAGATCACTCTAATAATCAAGATAAATATATGAATCAAATACACTCTATCATACTTGCACCCCCCCTTTAGGGTATCCTCTCTTGTTGCTTTATGAATAAACAATGATCACGTCCCTCGAACATAGGGATACCATTAGCAAAGTCCCTTAGTTAAATCATCACAAAGATCATAATCCCTAGATAACCCTCGATGTTGCCTAGGAATATATGATCTCGTCCCTCGGTTATTGCCTACGAATAAGTGATGATCCTCCCTACGAATTTGCTAAGGTATCCTTACATGTTTCCTTCAATGACCATACGATGACCCTACGCTTGTCCCTTCACATCTACAAAATAAAGTTACCTACCAACTAATGTTATGGATAGCGTTGTTCTAAAGGAGAAGGAAAATAACAAGAACGACCTTTATGAGTATGTAATAAGACTCTTAATTTCTTTCTATAATCCAATCAAAAAATACTTTTCACACCTCACACTTATTTTCGAAAATACTTTCAAACAACCACTTTGTATACATTCCAACGAGAATAATTACAAAGTTAAACATTTTCCAAGCGAAACATTTCCAAAAACTTCGTATACGTTCTTGAGGACTGATACAAGAATCATTGCGAAGTCATCGCAAAATACTTTTCAAATTACTTTTCAAATCACATTAACACATAAAGGAAATTTTCAAAAGTGAGCTAAGCAATTAAGAGCCCGTAGATAACTATGGATGGAAAGGGTGCTAATACCTTCCCTTTTCATAATTACCTCCCTTACTCAGAATCTAGCAAAGGTTTTTCCTATTCTTTTCATCTTTCCTTTATTGGATAAAAGAAAAGTCGGTGGTGACTCTTGCTATCCACAAAATTTGTGATAAAACACAAAATAAACAAGTTAGTTCTCCCACCGTGTTACACATACGAACTGAGAAATATTGATTTTTGGCTCGAAACAATCTAAGATAGTCGAAACGCGCAGTTTCTTCCACTATTTGAAATGCTTTGAACAAGGTAACCTCATGATCAATGTTAAGCATGTATATGCATGTATATTTATGATAATGCAATTATACGCCTGAAACTTCGAAATGAAGAGGGTAAATTTTGGGGTACAACACCAAGCCAGAAATGAAGTCTATTATTAGTAGTCCTAATTCATAGTTAAACCTCCTTGTTTACACTCCTCACTTAATCCCTACCCAATGTCCCTTCTACCTAAGATACCTCAATTAGATATGGAATATCCCCTTTCCACTTCCCATCACCGCAGTGATGTCTAGCAGTCACTCTTCCAGCCACGACGTCAACAACTTGATACCTAACAATTCAAAACTAGTTTAGAGATACCTCACTCCAAACACAAAGCAGTCAAACATGAGACACATACAAACTTGGAATTACTTCACAGCTTCTTCCAAGGATACAACTAAACTCATTGCTTCACAGCTTCTGAGTGAGTAAAATAAACCTCTTGCCTATATGCTCTGAGGCCCAAATCAGTGACCATGCCACAATTCGGGTGGTTCACTTACATGGCTAACCCTAAAGACTACATCTTTCTAAATCCGGCTAGTTAACTAAATCTAGGTTACAATTTCTTATTTATAACCTATTACCCAACTGGATTTGGGCCTTCAAACAACAACTTGAAGTTGTAACAAACTTCTGCAGTGACAAACTTTGCAGAATCAAATATGCAGATAACTTCTGCTACAATCAAGGTCCTTGCTGATTTTTCTCCTTAGCTCTTGGACCTCCATAAATGTCTTAAATTACACGCTACTTATGTTTCATAATATTCCCAGAATATTCTGCCCTAATTAAAACAGAATTGTAACAAACTTAAGAGTTTCTATAACATGATGTCCTGATGTCTAATGTCTCGACATCTCATTTGACATGTTGTTCCAGATGTTGAAGAACTTCAACACAACATGCTTAGGTATTCTAAATAGGATTATAAATTAGAAATCCTATTGTACAAAACATTTTTGCTGCTATTATTTGTTTTATTAAAATTAAGTCAATTCATACAAATTAGGAACTTACATTGGTCATGAACCATTTCTCTCTCTCCCTCTCTCTTTCTCTCACTTTGTAGCGACAAAAAACTCTACCGAGACTAAGCCATTAATTGACTCAACTCATAAAAATAACAATGAAGTCGCCACAACACTTTTATTTTATCAGAAGGACTAGCAAAAAGAGTGAATAAAATACTAAAAGAAAATGAGATCAAGGTACAGGGGTTATTTATTCAAAGGGAAGGTATTAGGAACCCTAAGCATCTACGATACTCCAGATGAACCTCTTTGAAATTTTGTGTATGTGCTATAAAAGATATGTACAAAATAGATGGTGGGGGTGAGAAAAGAAGTATTTTTTACAAATTTTGATTTGATAGAACTTCCAATGAGTTCCAGGCCTACATACCAACAATGTGCAACATTGAAATCAAAACTCATGTAGTTCGGGTAAAAAAAACTAAAATTGGTGTGTTTGTTAATTTTAAGAAGAATATAAACCATCGTCATATCCGAGTGGTAAACATGCCTACTACCCACAATTATGAGAAATGAATGTTTCATCAACTCATAGCGAAGAATTTAACCTCGTATTTTCATCAACAAGCATCCTCAACACCAAGTGGAAAACATGTAACTTCACTACATATCGTAGAAGTATAACGGTTCACATCACTATAAAGAATTGACAAGAGTCTAATATTTCAAGAATATGGTTTTAAGGAAGAAAAGCCACAAAGGGCTCAAAAGGTTTGAATGAGGTTAATTGACTTTTAGTCTTAAAAAATTTCAAAGTATTTACAAAGTTTGAAAAATGCACGAACCTAAATCCGAGTTATTCATTAAAGCGGTTCGAGTTTAAAAAACAAGAATCCTTTGAAAAAGGGAGAATATTATGAAAATTAAAGAATATGGGAGGAGATGAAGAGGCTAGCCTATGTACAAAAAGTAAAAGGTGAGAGTAAAGAAAGATCTAACCGGGTAGGAAACTCAGTACTTGACATCAAAAAGCTAATACAATATTGCTTCCTTTGGATTAACACACAAGAAATTAATCGTATAAAAATACCAAGTCTTAAATAAGCCAATGCCTCAGATGAAATTCATGTCTTCAAAAAAATAGGACAGCATAACAAATGTATTTAGATGGAATCCACTCGTATACGAGTTTAAACAGAATAACCTGCATACAGAAAAAATAACCCAAACAGAGACAAAATAACAACAAGATCACAGAGTATCTGAGCCAAGGTTGAGGTCCTAATCCTAAGTCCAAAGGTCAAATTTCGAGCATAGGGCTAGTAACCAAGTCCAAGAAAATAATTAAAAGCTTTTTAACGTTTATGTTGGACTATTAAGTATCTTTAAAAAGGGAAAATAAAGCTCAAGCGAGCAAATTCAAAATAACAAGAAAATAAAATGCTCAAGTGGGCAAAAAAAAAGACATGAAATGTAAATGCTAAAATAAAATGCATAAAGTAACGGGCATAAAAATAAAGGCGGAAAGTAAAAGCATAAAAATAAAGTTAATTGTTAGTAATTAGTAAGGTTAGATGAATGACCATCTTGTAGCTTGCACATGAAGACTTTCCATGTGCTCGAGCTCGCACCCATTTGAGGTAAGGTTCCCAAGGAATGGAGTTCTGGTGCCCCAAAGTCTTGGTATCAGTCTTCTTTACCATGCCCCAAGCGTGTATAAACCTTCGTCGGTAATTCTGGAGATCGTGAGTATAATCGAACACAATATCTTGGAGAAGCATATCATGCGGGCCATCTCTTCGAGCAAAACCAAACTGACGTAGAGCTAAAGAAGGGTTGTAAGTAATACCTCCCCTTATACCAAGTAGCGGTACATTAGGGAATTCTCCACAACGCTCAATGAAGGTGAAGTCCTTTTGAGAGAAAAGACTCCAATGGATATCGGAATGAGAGAGTGACAGTAACCTTTGAGACCATCTCAACCTTTGTTCGTTCCTCAAAACTGATGGAGGGAGGTGCGAAATAAACCACCTCGAAAGTAACGGTATGCAACACATGAGAGTTCCTTGTCTCTTAGTAATACGAGTGTGGAGAGAATGCAGAATATCTCCAAGTAAAGTAGGCACAGGATTACGGGTAAGAAACAACTTGATGGCGTTGACATCTATGAATTGATCCGAGTTAGGAAATAGAACCAAACCATAGATTAGCAAGGCCACAATGTCTTCAAATGCATGGAAACTCATAACTTTGAGGAATTCTCGGGCTTTCTTAATTAGGAACTTGGAAAGTAAACCCTTAACTCCACTTCTAGTTTCCCAATTGGCTTCAACGTCTGAGCGCTTAAGATGTAAGGCTGATGCAATTTCTTCATACCTAGGAACTTTTTCTAGACCGGTGAATGGAATTTGATCAAGAATAGGTATCCCAAGTAGCTTAGAGAACTCTTCCAAGGTAGGAACCAACTGATAATCTAGGAATGTAAAGCAATGGTGTTTCGGATCAAAGAACTGGAATAGGACATGCATCATATCTTCTTCAAAACCGGAGATAACCAAATCAAGTAGATAACCATGTCTTTTGATGAATTGAGCATGATCAGGAATTTCTGAAACCAATTCTTTGAGCTGAGAAGGTATACCCATGAAGTTGATTCGGATAGTCTTTCTAGAAGCCATGATCCCTACAAAACAGAGCAAAGATAAATCCCTAGGTCCTTGAAATAGTTAGAAATGATATGCAATGCAAATGATGTCATGATGTCATGTTTGGCACACACAAACAATTCACACAATGAGCCTAGGTTTAAGGCTTGCATGAGGTATAGGTGATTACCCCACCAAAAGTTTGAGTTGGTTCATCCTGTCCTATAATAGTAACCGGTTCTAGGAATCTCATATCATTGATCTTCTCGACGCATTTATTTCAATACGACTACCAAGTGGTCGGGAAAATATCCCAAAAGTCGATCTTAATGAGCGTAGCATCAGTATCGCCAACCTCGGTCTACACAAAGCCGGCCATCTCACTACCTTCTCATGGCCAAGATGGGTCAATTAAGGTTCTAAAAGTTTAGTTAGCGCTTGATGACACCCGCGAAGCCAAATACTATCCTCAACTTGGGAATGAAGAGTATCAGACATCCAAAGTGTCACGCTAACGTAGCCATCATGTTGACCGTTTTGATATCGTCTAACGGTCGCGACGATTTATTGCTACTTACCTAAAAGGAAACCGGATCCGGTGTAGGATCCCCACAAATATAATACCCAAGCAACCCTTAAAGATAAAGCATACAAATCAAGAAAACAGACAAATGATCTAGAAATCCCTAAGGCATTCTCTCTTTAGGGTGTCTCCTACATGTCTGTGAACGACTTTGTAGGTTTTGTATCGCAAATGTGCGGATAGCAAGAGTCGCCACCGACTTTTCTTTTATCCAATTAAGGGAAGGTAAAAGTAAAAAGACCTTCGTTAGATTTTGAGTAAGGGAGAAGGTTATGAAAGGGAAGGTATTAGCACCCTTTCCATCCGTAGTTATCTACGGCTCGAGTTGCTCTTAGATCACTTTAAAAATTGTGCTTTCGTGTGTTTGACAAAATGTTTTGAAAAGGCATTTCGCTTTGACTTTGTAATGATTCATGTAGGAATGTATACAAAGTGTTTGGAAATGTTTCGTTTTTGAAAAGAGTTTGAACTTTGACAAAAGTGTGAGGTGCAAAAAGTATTTTGATAGAGAAAGCAACTAAAAGTCTTATTACCTACTAATTGGTCGTTTCGTGTTATTTACGTTCCTTTAGAATAGCGCTATCCATACCATTAGTTGGTAGGTAACTCTATTTGTTGGATGTAAGCGGGACATTCGAAGGGACATCGGATGGTCATAGAAAGCAACTTATAGGAAGTATCCTAGCACATTCGAAGGGACTATCATCATTTTTTTCGTAGGCGACAATCGAGGGTCAAGATCATGTATTCGGAGGCGACATCGTGGGTCTTATGATCTTTGTATCGAAGGGACTATGATGATTGGTTTGAAGGCAACGGTGCTAGAATACCTCTACGTTCGAGGGACATGACCATTTGAATGCGTAAAGGCAACGAGAGAGAATTACCCTAAGGGGTGCATGTGTGAAAAGAGTGTGTCAATTCAGATATTTTATTTTGGTATTATGAGTGAGCTATGTTCAATTCTATCTTGCCATACACGCCTAATTACTAGCAGTTTATAGGGTGCGGAAATTAAAATGCGGAAATGTAAAATGCGGATAGATAAATCCTACGCTATTACATGGCTTTGGGGCAGATACATAATTTAAACTTGCGGAAAATAAAAGCCCTAATTAAAACTATTACATCCCATGAGCAATTACATTATTGGAAAAAAGAAACGATAAAGAAAAATCGTCCGAAACGGGATAACCTGTGAAAAGATGAGAAATCGGAAAATATGAGAGAAATCGAATAAGAGAAAAATGTTAGTAAAAATGCAAATTTTTGAATGAGAAAAATATTTCATGCTGGAAATAACATAAATATGCTAAAATAATTTTTTGGGATTTTTTGGATGCAATTTAATAATTAAAAACTAATTAAAAGTGATTTAAATGATAAATTAGGAATAAAAATAAATATGCGTGCAAAATAATATTTTTTAATTTTATAAATTAAATAAACATTTTATGAAAATAAATGCAAAAAGGAAAAATATTTTTGATGATTTTTAATTCATGAATAAAAATATTGAAAAGAATTAAAAATGCATGAAATATATTAAATAATGAAAATAATTGAAAAAGTTTGATGTTTGTAAAAAGAAATCAAAACCGGTCCCTGTGAGGTTCGAACTCGTGACATGGGAGAGCATCTATCAACAGGAAGCGCCTTAACCAACTGAGCCAGCGTGCACGTGTGTTTGGAAATCGGAGCGAGTAGATTACAAGCACGCGTCTCATCCCCATTGCCTCGTCTCCGCGCCAAGCTTCGTCTTCCCCAATTTGAATTTTTAAATTAGTGTAGAGGTTAAGCATTCAATTATCAAGAACAATTGAGTTATTATAGGATTTCCCTAGTCCTAGGTGAAATTATCTATAATATCATTATTTATAAAACCTTAACACGACCGTCCGATTCTAATGTGTTAACAACATCAAAACCCTATGCTCTTATAAGGTAAAACTATCAATTTCCTAAACAATCAAATAGATGCATAAAAAATATTATGTTGATTAAAACAAAGAGTTCAGTATTCTTAACATAGAAAATTAGGGAAACCCCTAACATTGATGGGTTTAGCCTCTCATAAAATTCAAAAGTAAAGAAATAAATATATTATAAATAGACAATACGATAAATTTGGAATCTTCGATCTTCAATTGCTATCACACATGAAGAGTTCTCTATTTCCAAATTTTCCCAATCTCCAATTTTCTATTGTGTAAAATCTTCAATAATTCAAAAAGTATTGTTTTCTGGTTCAAAAATGGTTTTAGTAATGTTAGGTCATCCCGCAGGAGAGCAAAGTGTCAAGAATGCCCTTCATTACCCAAAAACAATTAAAGTCCCAAGACTTGAAAGCTCATTCGCCCATGCTAACACGGGCGGCCGTGTCAGCTTCTGCTCTTGCTCTATTTTCATGCTTCATTGACAGCTGACCTGACACGGGCCGTGTCATGTGACACGAGCCGTGTCGTGTGACACGAGAGCCTGTGTTCTGAGCCCTGCTTTTTATTTCACTTTGTGTTTGCACCAATCCTCTTACTATTTTACCTAGGTCAAAGGAATGAGGACTCATCAGAAGATTGATAAAATCAAAACAACTCCACGATGAATCGACAATTTTATTGACTCTATCCTAAAACTTAATCATACTTGGAAAATTTCAAGCATAAAGCTTGGGCAACGAAGAACCAACTTTCTTATCTGAGGGACAAACTGTGGAGCTATGTTAAGAAATCGCCAAGTAAACTATATAGAGGTCACCCTACAATGAGGGCGGTCAAGCATGATCTATGTGTTAAAAAGACAAATTAGAGGAATGATATGTAGATCAACCTCTAACGTTTGCAACACAAGTAAAAAAGAAGAATGGGATAATATAAAGAGGGAGGGGAACAAGCCACAAAATCATCAATGCGTCAGATGAATTCATCCGGTCTAACTTCATTAAAATCAACCAACTATCTTGGTGAATTTGGTCATCAGAACTATCAACACATAAGTTCCATTGATGTTGATCAAATTTATGACTCCAAATAAATCCAAGTCAGAACAAATGTTAAATAATTTAAAGAAAATAAAATAATAATTAAAAATGATTTAAAAATAGATTATTTAATTGGATTTTTATGGATGAAATACATAATGGCATCCATACATCAAAATAAAACTCCAATAAAATTATCCAAGGTCAAACAAAGGTCAACAAGTGTTGACAAAAAAAATCAGAATTTTAAAAAGTCAGAAACTGTTTTAAAAATAAAAGAAGATAGCAAAATAAATCAAAATTGGCAAACAATTTGTAAAATCAGAAATAAAAATAAAATGAGATCACTAATATTTGTCATGAGACTATTGGATCCTTCCCTAATTTTTTCAGAATTTAAAAATGTCAAAAAGTACTTTTAAACATTTAAACTATAAAAATAAAAGAAAAAGACCAGGAAGAGTGGCCACCGACTTTTTTATTATCCAATAAAGGGAAGGTGAAAAGAACAGCAAAAGACCTTCGTTAGATTTTGAGTACGGGATGCAATCATGAAAAAGGAAGTTATTAGCACCCTTTCTATCCATAGTTATCTACGAGCTCTTAGTTGCTTAGCTCACTTTGAAAATTTGCTTTCTGTGTTTTGTGTAATTTGAAAAGTATTTTGAAAGACATTTCACTTTGACTTCGTAATGATTCTCGTTGGAATGTATACGAAGTGTTCGGAAATGTTTGTTTGGAAAATGTTTAACTTTGTAATGATTCTCGCTGGAATGTATACAAAGTGTTTTTGAAAGATAGTTTTGAAAAGTGAGAGGTGTGAAAAGCATTTTGATTGGAGCAAGCAATAGAGTCTTATTACGTACTTAGAGTCTTATTACCTACTTAGAATGGTCGTTTGGATGTGAAGGGACAATCTAAGGGTCATCGTATGGTCATTGAAGGCAACATGTAAGGATACCTTAGCAAATTCGTAGGGATGATCATCACCTTTTCGTAGGCAAAAACCGAGGAACGAGATCATATATTCGTAGGCAACATCGAGGGCCATCGAGGGACTATGATCTTTGTTTCGAAGGGACTATGATGATGTTATTTGTAAGCATCTTTGTTAATGGTATCCCTACGTTCGAGGGACAAGACCAATGTATTCAAAATGCAACAAGAGAGAATACCCAAAGGGGGTGCAAGTGTGAAAGAGTGTGTTTGATTTAGCTATTTAGTCTTGACTTAGAGTGAATGTGCAGAAAGTAAAGGTGCAGAAATATATATGTACAGGAAGTAAAGGTGCAGAAATTAAAGTGCGGAAAATAAAGTCCTATGCTATTACATGGCTTTTAGGCAGTTACATAATATAGGTACGGAAACTAAAGACATGAATTTTAAATCTACACTATTACAGAATAAACCTTGCGACCTATACATCGTTTTCTAGAATTTAAATACGAAATAGTAAACAAATAATCAGAATAATGAGAAAAATGTTAGTGAAACTGTTTTGGAAATTAGTAAAAATGTTTTTAGGGTTAGTAAACCTAATTACAAGAAAGAAAACTTTTTTTGGAATTTTGTGGATTGATTTTAATTAGGAAAATCAATTAAAAGTTAAGTTTAATGGTAAATTAACAATTAATTAAAATAAAAGAAGAATAAAATATTTTTTATATCAAAAATAAAATAAATATTTTTATAACCCTAATTCTAGAAAAAAAATATTTTTTTATGATTTTTTATGTATTTTAAAAATATTTTAAAAGAAAATTAATTGAAAAATAGAAGAAAAAAAAGAAAAAATAAGGGTTTGTGAAAATTGATCAAAAAATAGATAGGAGGCATTGGGATTCGAACTGGGGTCCCTAGGGTGAGAGGCCAAACACGTTTGCCATATGAGTTGTCATGGTTAGTTGACATAAAACGAAAAACAAATAATAAAGCATAAAATAAAATTTTAAAATATATTTTTTAATCATAAACGCGCACAAGGGTTGAGGTCTTCGTTTTCGCTGACCTGACAAGGATTTTACCTACGTAATGTAAATAAATTGTGAGACCATGGATTGATTGGAATCAGCTCCTGAACATGAATATGCCCTTGGTTTGGTCTAATTTTTTCTATTACAAAAAGTCCCAAATCGAAGATCCAGATAGCTTTGAAACTTCATCACAAACACAAATATATGGTCAAATTCAGTTAAAGATGCATGTATGTACAAAATCCAAATTCAAAAACACAAACCAAAATGTGATTCTGTTCTTGGTATTTTGGGTGCTTCGATCGATGGTAATGGTGCAGTTAGCTTCAGAAAACAACAAGGAATTGATTGGCAACCTTGGAATGGCTTGGATCGATCCAATTCTAGGTCTGCCAATTGCTTGAGTGTCACGATTTTTTCAAGCGTTGTAATGGTTCTTGAGGCATCAAAAATTCGTCCATTAGGGTCTGGAAACCTTGTGAATATATAGAGGACTCAATTAGGTCATGAATTGTGTCAAAAATATATTGCATTCAATGAGAAAATATTTGATTCTTCAATTTTTCCAATTTGCATCAAAAACTTTGAAATTTGCTTCAATCACATGTCAATCAATATATTTCGAAATTGACAACTATGGATGAGCAACATGGACCTCAAGAATGCTGAAAAATAAGCCTTGCACTTATTGATTTGATTTTTTGCATTTTATTTTAATTAATTTTGAATTAAATTGAATTAATCAAATTAAGTCCTTGGCAATATTAGAAACAAGTTTGAATCAAAGAAATATAGGCCCATTTGGGAAAAATTTGAATTTGCTTAGTATTTCTCTTCATACACTTCTTCAAAAATGTCAAATTTGCATAACTTTTTAGAAAGATGAAGATGACCTCTAAACACTCATTTTGGTTTCATCTTCATTGAAGTTTCCATGTTCATGTACACTTCTATGCAAAAAGATGACTTTTTGTTGACTTCTAGAAGGTCCTATAATGTCTTGATTCATAACTCTTAAATAAAGCATTTTTGGCCAAAGCTTGTGAGACATGAAGTTGTAGAGAATTGAATTCTATTTAAAATGAGCTTTGGTGGAAAAATGTTTTATAAAGTATGTGAAAGTTATGCCTGGTCAAAGTTCTGTTGACTTTTTGTCAAGAAACCCTAATTTGGAAACTTTGACTTTTGATCAAATCTTGAGTTTTCTTGATGAATCATGATCAAACCTTGAT
Source organism: Vicia sativa (assembly GCA_021764765.1). NCBI lineage: Eukaryota > Viridiplantae > Streptophyta > Magnoliopsida > Fabales > Fabaceae > Vicia > Vicia sativa. The sequence goes on along the minus strand of CM038797.1, from coordinate 68,670,110 downwards.
CAAATGATGAATGTGACTTCAAAATCTTGATGTTGACCAAAAATTATGAATTTTGACTGTATGTTTACCACATTTGACTTTTTGTCAAATACAACTGATTTTCAACCATCTAAGCAATTGATCGAGCAAACTTGAGCTGTGAGGCTTGAACTTTGAAATGGTGATACCTTGAAACATATGAGGAGCTATGATGACCACTTGAGGCATTAGAACTCATCTTTGACTTTAAAGAAACAAAACCCTAGTTATGGGTTGATTTCTTAGGGGAGGGTTCCTCTGGTCAACCCTTTAGGAGTTCTTGAGTATAGAGATGTGGATTGACTTGAGAAATATGAGGGAAAATTTTGGGGTATAACAGTTTCCCCTGTTCAATATTCTTGTAGCTTAAGGGTTAGATTGGTATGCTTTCCTTTCGCAACCTGAAGGTAGAAGATGATTGAACACTCGAGTACACTTGGAAATTTGCACTTGCTAGTGTATGGAATGAGATCGTTAGTTGACGATGCACTAAAATGGGCTTATAGATGCCATTTGGAGAAGTTGATGTTGGGGAGTGAGTCGTACGTTAGACTATACGCTCCTCTTTGAATGAGATTACTGGTATGCATTTATTTTTAACTAGATATGCAGCATTCTGCAGGTGGAGAGATGACCATATGTGGTCGGAGATGGGCTTAAAGATGCCATCTAGAGTAGTTAATGATAAGAGAGAGTCAGAATGAACCTTCGTCTTGGCTGTATCTGAAATGATTATTCGTCAGGCTGTAGATAGCTTTCCCGTCTTGTTTTGGGTATTAATTTGTGTCCTGCTATCTATTGATAAACATGTATGGTCGGTCAAATAGTTTTCTCGTCTTGTTTTCAGGTATTAATCCTTGACCTTCTGCCTGGTAAATAATTTTTACCTGTCGGGGAAATTTAACTTGAAAGGATATGGTTAGTTCTATGCAGATTATAATGCATGCGAGTATGTGATAATGCTCGTGAATGATATATGCACATGTTATGACTTTTATGAATAATGTATAAATGTAGATGTTTTGGTGATAATGCTCGTGAATGATATATGCACATGTATAAATATAAATGTATGAATAACTTCCATATTGAAGAAGATAGGAATGTTCTGCTGGGGATCTTTGATTTCTGCTTAGGGATGAAGATTCAGACTAAGGATAAAAGGGATGTAGATTCCTCTGACGCACTATCTGACCAAGTTTTGAGTCTGGATATTGATGTTGTTGGGGAATGATAATCTTTGAGATATACTAAGTTGGGGATGAAAATCTCATGTACAAATCTTGCTGGGGGAATAGTGTGATCTTGTATAACTTATTATCGCTTAGAGACTGACATAATAAGTTGATTGATGGTGGGTTACTGCTCGGGGACCAATGTAACAAGACTAACGTTCACTGCACGGGGACTGACATGACAATGTAGGTGACCACTGCTCGGGGACTAACGTGGTGAGTTGAGAATATAGATAATCACTGAATAGGGACTGACGTGATGATGTAGATAGGATCACTACTCGGGTACTAATGTGATGAAGTTGATAGGATCACTGCTTGGGGACTAATGTGATGAAGTTGATATGATCACTGCTCGGGGACTAATGTGATGATGATAGGATCACTGCTCGGGTACTAACGTGATAAGTTGATACGATCACTGCTCGGGGACAAATGTGATAAGTTGATATGATCATTTCTCGGGGACTGGCGTGATGATGTTGTAGATGATCACAACGGAGGGACTAACATGATGATGTTGATAGGATCACTACTCAGGGACTAATGTGATGAAGTTAATAGGATCGCTGTTTGGGGACTAATGTGATCAGTTGATGGGATCACTGCTCGGGGACTAATGTGATGAACATAAGCGTTGGACATTGCTGAAAGGAGATGATAGAGTAATAGTCTTGTTGGGAAATCTATCTCTGTTGGGGATCGATGGCTCTGTGGGGATTGTAGAGATTATTTTTTGGGAACATACCTTTGTGAAAATGACTCTGTGGGGATGTATTGGTGACTCTGGTTGTCATCTCAATTGCTAGAGTCTGTAGTAATTGTTGTTTCTGTTCACTTTTTGTATATTTGTGAACAAATATTTATTGTCAGATGCATATAATCATGTAAAGCAATCATTGGACTCTATGCAAAGAAAACATATAAAAGTAAAAGTTTGTATCTGGAAAAGGGAAATTGTATTGATTTTGAAAAATGGCATATAGACAGGCAGTTCGTATATAGAGAGACAAATATCCTAGTAAGTGGAAATTGTCAAAAAAATTTAGAAAATAGTAAAATCTATGTGGGAACAATCTCATCGCATTTCAACTATATAATTGCTCATATATTTTCGACTATCTAATCTCCTTACTACAAGAAGAAGGTGATTGGATTGGTCTACGCCATTTGAAGTTGATAGTAGTGTAATCTGTAAGTAGATGATCTCGTCGGGACATAGTCATACGCTTTAATCCCTAACTTTTGCCTACACCGCTCCTTCGGGTTTTCAATCTACTAGGATACCCTTTTTTGCCCAAGCCGCCTTTGTAGGTTTTTGACTTGTCGGGTGTACATTTTTGTATATATGTCCGTAACTTTTGCCCGAACCCTTTTGATTCTCCAGAACACCCTTATTTTTTCATAGGCCCGTCGACCTAGCGGGTCTCATTTATGCGTAGTATTTTTTGACTCTGTCTGCATTCACAGGGTGCGGGAAGTCTTCTCCATCCATAGTGCTCAGTATCATGGCTCCGCCAGAAAACAATGTCTTGACTACAAATGGTCCCTCATAGGTGGGAGTGTATTTTCCCGAGGGATCACCTTATGGTAGGATGATGTGCTTGACTACTAGATCGCCAGCTTGGTATACTCGGTGCTTGACTTTCTTATTGAAGGCGTTCATCATGCGTTTCTGATTGTCTATCAATGACAGATGGATGCGAGTCGTTTTTCATCAATCAAGTTGATCTGGTCAAGTCGAGTCTGGACCCATTCGTCTTCATCTAACTATGTGTCCTTAAGTACTCTGAGTGAGGGTATTTGAACCTCAATAGGTAGAACTGCTTCCATACCATATACGAGAGAGAAAAGGTTTCCTATGTAGATGTTCATACTGAAGTGCGATAATCGTGAAGAGAAAATGGCAACATCTTATGCCAATATTTATATGTCATTGTCATGTTCTGTATAATTTCTTCAGATTCTAGTTGGCGGCTTCCATTGTGCCATTCATCTTTGGCCGGTATGGCAAAGATTTGTGATGCTTAATCTTGAACTACATGCAGAGTTTGGTGATCATCTTGTTGTTGATATTGGTACCGTTGTCTGTAATAATCCTTTCGGGGATGTCGTATCGGCAGATGAGATTATGTTTAGTGAGTCGAGCCACGACATTCTTGGTAATAGATGTGAACGAGGATGATTCTACCCACTTGGTAAAGTAGTCGATAGAAACAAGGACGGAACTATGTCCATTAGAAACGGTAGGTTTGATTTCTCCGATTATGTCAATAACCTAAATCGCGAAAGGCCACAGGCTGTCAGAACATTCAATGGAACTGGAGGGATGTGTACTTTGTCTGCGTATATTTGGCATTTGTGGAAATATTGGGAATATCGATAACAATCAGCCTCCATAGTGGACCAATAGTAACCTGCTCTTAAAATCTTCTTATCCATTGTATGTCCACTGTAGTGAGTACCAAATGCTCCTTCCTGTAACTCTTCCATGATTCACTCTGCTGTTTTCTAATCTGCACATCGGAGTAAGGCCAAGTCGTGATTGCGTTTGTATAAGACGTCGTTACAAAGAAAGAGCTTGGCGGTGAATCTTCTAAGGAACTTCTTATCATTGAAGGATTCCCCTTCAGGGTATTCTTGAGCCTCGAGATACCTCTTCACTTCATAGAACCAAGGTTTCTCTTCTACTCCTTCGATATCAAGTTTGCAACAGTACGTTGGTTTGTCTAGTCTTTCAATAGTCATTTGAGGAGCTTTGTTTCCCCATATGACTTTAAACATAGATGACATGGTAGCTAACGCGTCTTCCAACTGATTATATTCCCGTGTCATATGCTCAAACGTGATTTCTTTGAAGTAGGGGATCAAATTCAACACATGTTCTCAATACAGAATGAGGTTTGGATGCTTTGTGTCCCATTCGCCCTTAATCTGACTAATCACCAAAGTTGAGTCTTCGTATACTTGCAAGAATTTCATCCTCAAGTCAATAGCAGCTTTGATACCCATGATGCACGCTTTGTATTCATCCATATTGTTGGTGTAGTCGAAACATAATCTGGTGGTGAAAGGTGTATGGTTGCCTTTAGGAGATGTAATTATGGTGCCAACATTATTGCCAAGTGCATTAGAAGCTCCATCGAAGACCATAGTCCATCTGGATCCTGGCTCAGGTCCTTTGTCTTGTCCAGGATCTTCGTAATCGGTGACTAACATAATATCCTCGTATGGAAACTCGAAATGCATAGACTAGTAGTCATCTATGGCTTGATGAGCCAAATGATCAGCTACCACACTTCCCTTGATTTCCTTCTAAGTAGTATATTGGATGTCGTATTCGATCAAGATCATTTACCATCTTATTATTCTTCCAAAGAGAGCAGGTTTCTCGAATATGTATTTTATCGGATCCATTTTAGAGATCAACAAGGTAGTGTAATTCAACATATACTATCTTAGTCGGCGAGCAGCCCAAGCCAAAGCACTGCAAGTTTTCTCGAGTTGTGATTATCTTGTTTCACAGTCGGTACGTTTTGCTAAGGTAGTATATTGCATACTTTTTTCGACCAGACTCGTCATGTTGTCCCAGCACACACCCCATTGAATTCTCTAATACTATTAAGTACATAATGAGAGGTCTTTCGTCAATTGGTGGCATCATAATGGGCAGTGCTTGTAGGTACTCCTTGATTTTTTCAAAAGCTGTCTGACTATCATCGTTCCATTTTACTACTTGATCTTTCTTCAGTAACTTGAAAATTGGGTCAGATGTAGCAGTTAGATGTGCAATGAATCTGGTAATGTAATTTAGTCGTCCCAAGAAAACTCTGACTTCCTTCTCGGTACGTGGAGCTGGCATTGCTTGAATAGCTTTGACCTTGGCAGGGTCAACTTCGATACCTTTACCATTGACAACAAATCCCAGGAGTTTGTCGAATCTGACTCCAAAGGTGCATTTGCTCGGATTAAGTCTCAATCGGTATTTCTTCAGTCTATCAAACAACTTACGCAAATGATCAGTATGTTATTCTTCGGTTTGTGATCGAGCTATCATGTCTTCGACATAGACCTCTATCTCGTGATGGATCATATCATGGAATAAAGCCACCATAGCATGCTGATATGTGGCGCCAACATAATTCAACCCAAACGGCAGGACCTTGTAACAAAAGGTGCCCCACTGTGTAACGAAAGTAGTTTTTCCATGTCTTCGGGAGCCATATTGATCTGATTGTATTCGGAGAAACCATCCATGAAAGAGAAAACTTTATGTTGAGCGGTGTTGTCAACTAGAACATCAATATGTGGGAGCGGAAAATTTTCTTTCGGGCTAGCCTTATTCATGTCTTGGTAGTCTACACACATGCACACTTTGCCATCTTTCTTAGGTACGGGCACCACGTTCGCAACCCACTGTGGATAAGAATTAATGGCTAAGAAATCGGCATTGAACTGCTTCGTAACTTCGGCTTTAATTTTCTCGGGCATCTCAGGATGCATACGACGGACCTTCTGCTTCACAGGGAGAAAACCTTCTTTTGTTAGTAGTCGGTATACCATAATGTCAATATCTAGACCTGGCATGTCTTTGTAGGACCAAGCAAAAATCTCGATGTAATCTCGCAGCATCTGGACCAATCTTTCTTTGACATTGTTATCAATACCTGTTGGACAATTGTCCATTAGAAAGAAGTTAGAATAAAAATTTTGCCTCGCTCTTTTGCTTTCAAAGTATTTTGACATTCTCAGATCCACCAATACATGATACAAGATATATGCAAGGCTTTGTTGTGTTTGGAGTTAGATCGGCATCAGAAAATCCTAAAGTTGTCTGAGCTAGGCAAAATGGTGGTATGTCATGCGGTCTGGCTTTAGCATGAGAACACAACGAGCTAGCATGTAAATCTTAGAAGGGGTTTGTCCCAACTGCTCCACTATATTGTAGTCGCTCTTCTTAATGATCTTCAAAATTTCCTCCATTTCTTGTTTGGAGGTATCTTCAACAATTTCCTTTGGTACCTCCGTCGGAGCAGGTTGAGTCACTTTCTCTTTCCCTTGAGCCTTGAGAGTTGGTTCATTAGCAGGAATGCGAAGTGTTGTATTAGTATTCTTTGAAGGAAAGATATCTGGAGAAAACACTCTTCTGGTCCTGGTTACTTTGCTTGATCTGGGATATTGTCAACATCAGGACTTTTAGCTTCAACTGTATTGTCTTCAATGGTTAATATATCTTCCTTGACGCCATGATAGTAGACTTCGGCTCCATAATTCCAAGGTATATCTATGAAAGAGGAATACAAAATTGATATGTGCGAGGTAATAATTAGAGGTGGATCTAGGTGATCTTCAAGATATTCTTATAACATCTTCGATGAATTTCAATCTAGCTTTGGCAATCAATCATTTAGAATGAACTTCAATTTATGCATCTGATTTGAAATCTCTTCAACCAAGAACATCCATTCATTCAATTTTTAGCACATCCTAGAAATAAACCGGGTTGCAACAAATCCTTCTTGACAGTCATCAGAGGAATGGAAAGCTCATTCACATCAAAGACATAGGAGTCATTGTCAATGGTGTTGGCACTTTTACCATGGTCAGGAATTGGTGTGTTGATCACATTGAGAGTTTCGACGGGAGGGTCGAATTCAATCTCTTGGGCTTTAATCATGTCTTGGATCTTGTTCTTCATGGCCCAACAGTTTTTGGTGTCATGCCCTGGGATGTTGGAGTGGAATGCACACCTTGCATTAGGATTGTACTTTGGAGAGGTAGTTTTGACATACTAAGGAGGATCCCTCAAAGTAATCACTGACCTAGCATTGAAGATCAGGACTGCCACCACAGATTGATGGCGATCACCTTTGTCACGGTTCTTCTGACCATACACAACATTGGCTTATTCCTTCCCACCAAAAGTTCTCTTCGCAGCATTTGAAGATGTTTCGACTTGAATCTTTGAGCTCTTGGTTCCAGCTTCAATATGTTCGCATGTCAATATCAGCTAAGTGAATCCGGTTGAAGAGTTTCCAATCAGATGATTGAAGAATCGTCCTGTTAGCGTTCCCATGAACTTATCAACCAATTCCATGTTAGACAAGGGAGGTTGAACTCTGCCTGTTAGATCTCTCCATTTCTTGGTGTATTCTTTGAACTTCTCATCACGGCCCATAGACATGTTCTGCAGTTGCATACGGGTTGGTGTCAATTCAACATTGTACTGGTAGTGTTTGTAGAAAGCATATTCCAAATCATTCAAGGTATGAATGTGGGTATTCTCTAGCTGATATTACCACTCTAACTGTGCTCCAGACAAACTCTCTTGAAAGAAATGTATCCACAACTTCCTGTCTTCAGTATGAGGATGGATTTTCTGAAGTTAAGACTTCAGATGCAGGTTTGGGCAAGAAATGCCATCATACTTAGAAAAGGTAAGGACCTTGAACTTGCGAGGAATTACCACTCCGGGGACCAGACTTAGATCATCAATGTTTAACCCTGACATTTTCATATTCTCCACAACATTTAGGCGGTCTTCAAGTTGCTTGTAATTTTCGTCGTTAGGATATTGCTCGCTCATATAGTCGTCCTCTTCGTTTTCAGACTCATGATGGCTTCCTTCATTGTTTTTGACGTTACCTTCAATTTCACCACTCTTGTCTGAGAAGTCAAGTTGTCTGACTACTTTGACAGGACCTATGTACCTTTTCCCCATGTTGAGAATGCCAATGGTTTTCTTCTTTTTTATGATGACCTTCTTCAGATCTTTCTGACCTTGGGCCAGATTGGTGAACATCTATTGGAACTGAGCGTTCTGAGCTTGGAGATCTTAAACAGCGAGAGAATGAGAAAAACGATCTTCAGAGTACCTGATATGAAATGATATGCTATGATATGCAATGCAATATTTTCAAGGACCTTAGGAATTTAAGTTTTGTAAACAAGCAAGAACAAACTTTTTATTAGATGATTAGCAATACAAGTACAAAAATGAAATTTCTAATGCTTAGGCCTCCCATGGATGCTTCCTCTTTGTGTTGAAGTAGGTGTTGATGCCTTGCTCCTTGTGAAGCAGCTTCGTCAACTAGAATACTCTTTTCTCGCTTGCATAGCATTGGGCTTCGAATGTATCCCTTACTTCTTTGAGTTGAATTCAGGATCTCTTTAATTTTTAGAAATCAATAGGCATGTTTGGATGAAGAATGGTATAGGGTTCGTCACATTCAGCAATAGGTTCTATAATCATTGCTAGGATAGCAGTATATGGCATCAATAGGTTCCATTTGAGGTAAGGTTCCCAAGGAATGGAATTTTGATGCCCCAAGGTCTTGGTATCAGGTTTCTTCACCATGCCCCAAGCATGCATAAATCTTCGGCGATAACCTTGGAGATCGTTGTCGTAGTCAAATACAATGTCTTGGAGAAGCATATCATGAGGACCATCTTTTTGAGCATAACCAAATTGTCATAACGCTAGATAAGGGTTATAAGTGATACCTCCCCTTATGCCAAGGAGTGGTAGATTAAGGAATTCTCCACATCGCTCAATGAAAGTGAAGTCCTTTTGAGAGTAGAGACACCAATGGATATCTGAATGAGAGAGTGACATCAGCCTTCGATATTATTTCAACCTTTGTTCGTTCTTCATTACTGATTGAGGAAGGTGCGGAATAAACCACCTGGATAATAACAGTATGCAAGATATGAGAGTTCCTTGCCTTTTTGTAGTACGAGTGTGGAGAGAATGTAGAATACCTTCGAGTAAAGTAGGCACCAGATTATGTGTGAGGGAGATCTTGATGGTGTCATGTCTATGAATTTATATGGATTAGGAAATAGCACCAAACCATATATTAGCAAATCCAAAACGTCCTCGAAAGCATGGAAACTCATAGCCTTTAGGAATTATCGAGCTTTCTTTATCAAAAACTTAGCAAGCAAACCTTTAACTCCACTTCTAGTCTCCCAATTGACTTCAATGTCTGACCGCTTTAGATGTAACATTGACGTGATGTCTTTAAAATTTGGAAATTTTTTTGAACCGAGGAAAGGTATCTGATCAAGAATGGGTATCCCAAGTAGCTTAGAGAATTCTTCCATTGTAGGTACCAACTGATATTCTGGGAAAGTAAAACAGTGATGCTTCGAATCAAAGAATTGGAATACGACGCTCATCGTATTTTCTTCAAAACCTGAGTAAACCAATCCTAGTAGATAACCATGCTTCTTGATGAACTGAGAGTGATCAGGAACTTTTGAAACTAGCTACTTGAGCTGAGAAGGTATGCCCATAAATTTGATTCAGATAGTCTTCCTGGAAGCCATAACCCAACAGGAATGATCAAAGATAAATCCCTAGGTCCTTGAAATGGTTAGAAATGATATGATGTTATGATGCCATGATGTCATGTTTAAATAGGACACACAAGAAATTCACACAATAGCCCTAGGTTTAAGGCTTGCATAAGTTATAGGTGTCTACCCTTCACCAAAAATTAAGTCTGTTCAACCTATCCTATAATAGTAACCAGGTTACAAGAATCTCATATCATCGATCTTTCTCGCAGGCTTTATTTCAATACGACTACGAAATGGTCGACCGAAACATCCTGAAAGTCGAATCTTAATGAGCGTAGCATCGAGTATCAACCAACCTTAGTCTGCACCGAAGCCGACTGTCTCACTACCTTCTAATGCGCAAGACGGGTCAATTAGGGTTCTAAAAGTTTAGTTAGTGCTTGATGACACCACGTAGACATCAAATATTTCCTCAACTGAACATGAGGAACATCAGGACATCTAAAGTGTCACACTAACCATAGCCATCATTTTGACCATTTTGGTTTATGCATAACAGTCGCAATGATCTATTGCTACTTACCCAGGGAAACCTGGATCCGGGTGTAGGATCCCCCACAGATATAATACCCAAGCATCCCTTGAAAATAAAGCAGACAAAGCAAACTGAAAGCAATAAACTGATCTTATGGCCCTAAGATAGCCTCTCTTTAGGTAGTATCCCCAACAGAGTCGCCAGTTCTATAAATCCTCTTTCTTCTCCATCATCTCCATAACACGACTCTCAAGAATCTCAATAAAATCAACTTTTTCCTTCAAGTCTGCTGCATATGATATTTTCAAGGTATGATACTTGTTCTTCCAAGCTTCATTTTCTGGTTGCATCCTGACCAAAGCAAGCTGAAGTTCCTTTGTATCATCTGAAGCATGAGTAGTAGTTAAGAATAAATTAGCGAAAGGTTCTTTGCGAGAATATGACATCTTCAAATCAATAGCTCTGGTTTGCACCCATAGAAGATAAGGATCCAAAGAAACAACTCCTCTTTTCCCTAAGTTTTCTCTTCCTTTCCTATGAATATAACGCCAAGCTTTCTCCATATCCTTCCTAGATTCTTTGTGGTCTTCACTCTCTTTAAGAAATAAGTAAATCACAGAAATACCTGTTGGTTTATCCTTTAATGGATAACCAATATGACGACACGCAAGAACGAGATTGTAGCTAATGCATCCCTTTGTACCAAGAAGAGGCACATTGGGAAAGCTACCACAGTTAACGATAATATCCACATTATAATAAACCTGATGATACCAAACAATGTCACAATGAGTGAGAGCCATAATCTTCAGTGCCCAACGAGGTTCCCTCCTAGGATCCCAAAAAGCATCAGATCAAGGCATATGAGAAACAAACCAATGGTACAACAATGGGGCTTAACAGATGATCTCCCCTTCTTGATAGAAGTTCCTAAGACGGATAGATTAATAAGTATCAGCAAGCAATGTAGGAACTGGATTCCCAATCATGAAGATGCTGATAGCATTAACGTCAACCAAGTTGTCAATGTTAGGGAACATGAATAACGCATAGGAAAGAAAGGCAAAGATGGCTTCAAAAGCCTTCATGCTCTTCATATCAGCAAAGTAACGAGCCTTCTTCAACAGAAACGCAGTTGGTAAATCTTTGATACCTCCCTTGGTAATTATATTATCTTCAATCTCAAACCTCCTTAGATGGTTAATAGTGGCAATCTCATGATACTTGGGCTCCTCCTCCAAACTAGTAAAAGGAACAAAACTAGTAATAGGTCGACCAAACAGATAAGAATACTCCTCCAAGGTAGAAATCAGCTGGTAGTCGGGAAAGGTGAAGCAATGATACAACAGATCATAGAACTGGACCAATGTAGCATGAATACCATCCTTCATCCTAAGCTTCATCAAAGATATAATATCTCTGTACTTCTTTTCAGAAATCCTCTAGACTCTCAATCTCTTCAATCAAGGTCATCAACCCATCGATTTTACGATCCTTGAAACTGTATTTCCGAGTCTTCCTCTACCCAAAATCCATGGTCAAAGTATACCTGAGATATTTGCAAAGGTCAGAAACTTTATGTCTTCAATTTGTTGAGCGGTTGCAAGACAATGCACCGTCACATGTGGTCTGCTACATATCTCACAAAAAATCATTTTGACCTTATCGAATTTGAGCCACTTGTTGAGTATTGATATTCATCGCTTTCAGCTTCTTTTCCACTTCAGAAGCTATTGTTTCTTCCATTTTAAGCTACTTATTGGCATCCAACTTCAAATCAATCACCCCTTTAGTCATAAACCTCCATATCCTCATTTGCAACAATTATTTCGATTATCTTTTTGATACTACTGGTTGTTGAGTAATTAGATAAGACACCGGCTGTTGTGTCGATTAGCTGCTTGGTTTTTATCCTCAGACCATTCAAAAACGTTTGCATCCAGTTCGTTTGATCCATGTTATGGGTAGAACAGGCTACAAGGAGTCTTTTGAATCTTTTGAAGGACTCCTTGAGCCCTTTGCCCTCTTTCTACTTGAAATTAAGGATCTCATATCTTTTCCCCATGAATACTGATGCAGGAAAATACTCATTCAAGAAATCCTTTTCCATTTCTTCCCAAGACGTGATGCTACCTGCCGGAAGGGAATAAAACCATTATCCAGCTTCATCGACTAACGTGAATGGAAACAATCATAAATTTTTCTGTTCTTTAGTATGCCCATCTATTTCAAAGTGGTGTTCATTGTCAGAAATCTTTGCAAATGCTTGTTGGTGTCTTCATTAACCCTTCCCTGAAAGGATCTCCTCTCAAGCTGAGTAATTATGCTCGGATGTAGTTGAAAATTAGGAACATTCACCGGTTGGTTGACAATTGTTAATCTACCACCCGGTGCATTTGTGCCACCGTAGTCTCCCATGAGTCTCTCTTTAGGTTGGTCCATATCATCAAAATATGATTTTGAACCCGAATGTGTTGAATTTTGTCTTCTTTTGATTCTAGTCTCGCTTGCTTTGCTTTTCTTTGTTGAGCGTGAAAGGTTCTTTCTATCTCTGCGTCAAAAAGAAGTTCAGTTCAGACCTAACCTCGCATAAAATATTAGACAATTTATTATTAAGGATAAAATTAAGAAGAAAAATAAAATTTAATTGCAGAGCAATAAAATTTCAATTGAACTATAATCAACTCTGTATTTTGGCAGTCCCCGACAACAGCGCCAAAATATTGATTGTAAAAATAACAAGTGTATTATTTTTGCCGGTGTAGTAATAATGGAATTTTCCAAAAGTATCGATCTCGAGGACTACATAGGAAATACCGAGTTTTCTTATTACTTCAATTGAACAAAAACAATGGTTGTGAGCTTGATTGGAGTAAATCCTTGCGAAATATTTAAATGAATGAACATAAAAGGCGACTTTTTATTTTTGATTAAATCATGCTAGGGGTGAGTGAATGATTTGTCATGATATGACCTTCACTCTTTTCTCTTTTCAACAAGTTCAATTACCTCAGTTACTGATTCTTAAAATTATCTTTCTCTAAGCCCTTAGAGAAAAATCTTTAACCTTCTATCCAAATTTCAATGTCCATTTAAAGTAGTTTAGAGGTTAAGCATTCAATTATCAAGAATAACTAAGTTATTATAGGATTGCCCTAGTCCTAGGTGAAATCATCTATAATATCATTATTTAGAAAACCTTAACACGACCATCTAGTGTTAATGTGTTAACAACATCGAAACCCTATCGTCTTATAAGGTAAAACTATCAATTTCCTAAACAATCAAATTGACGCATACAAACTATGATGTTGATTAAAACAAAGAGTTCAATATTCTTAACATAGAAAATAAGGGACACCCCTATAATTGAGGGGTTTAGCTTCTAATAAAATTCAAAAGTACAGAAATACATATATTAGAAATAGAAAATACGATAAATTTGGAATCTTCGGTCTTCAATTGCTATCGCGCATGAAGAGTTCTCTATTTCCAAAGCTTCTCAATCTCCAATTTTCTCTCGTGTAAAATCTTTAATTTCAAAAGTACTCTTTTCGAGTTCAAAACAGGTTTTAGTAATGTTAGGTAATCCTTCAGCAGAGCAAAGTGTCCAGAATGCACTTCATGCCCCCAAAAATAATTAAAATCCCAAGACTTGAAATCTCATTCGCCCACGCTGACACAGGCCATGTCGTGTGACACAGGCGGCCGTGGCAGCTTCTGCTCTTGGTCTATTTTCTATGCTTCCTTGACAGCTGACCTGACACGGTCTATGTCGTGTGACACGGGCGCCTGTGTTCTAAGCCCTAATACTTTTTATTTCACTTTTTGTTTGAACCGATCCTCTGGCTATTTTACCTGCACCTGAGATTACAAATGACTACCAAACAAAACCATCAAAAGCATCTAAAAGACATGAAATTCAAATAAAAGTAACACAAAGATAAAATTCTAAACAATAACATAACTTAAACAAGTAACTGGACAAAAATACCAAGTCTCAGATATATCAATGCCTTAGATGAAATCATCCCTTGAAAAATTGGGTAGAGTAATGATTGTATTTAAATGATATCCAATCATAGACGAGTAAAAACATAATAACCTACATGTGTAAAAGATAATAACCCAAGCACTGACAGAATAACACCAAAATCACAGAGTCTTCGAGTTGAGGTCAAAGGTCTTAATCCTAAGTCCAAGAGTCAATCTCCGAGCACATGAAAAGTAACCAAGTTCAAGTTATTAGTTTTTATGGTTTATAGTCTTTTATTAGTGAATCAAACAATGATAAAGTGAAGGGTCCAACTGGACAAAAGGAAAATAGCAGAATCATAAACATGATATTGTATGCTGAAATTAAAATAAAGTTGTAAAGAGAGCGTAAAATAAAGCTACAAAGACAACATAAAGATAAAGATGGAGAAATTAAAAGTTAGTAGTTAGTAATTAGTTGTTAGTTGGTTTCGCATGAATGATCCATAATGGTTTGGACGTTGAGCCTATGTCAAGGGTTATGAGGGTTCTTCAGAAGTTTGATAGAATCAAAACAACTACACGATGAACCGACAATTTTATTGGCTATATCTCAAAATATAATCATCCTTGGGCTTACAAGTTCAAGTCTTGGGCCACGAAGAATCAAGCATACAAAGAAAAGAAAAGAAAATAAGGTCATATGGTTCGCAATGATTTATGCCTTGAGCCTAGGTCAAAGGAATGAGGACTCATCAGAAGGTTGATAAAATCAAAACAACTACACGATGAATCGACAATTTTATTGACTATATCCCAAAACTTAAACATACTTGGAAATTTTCAAGCATAAAGCTTGTGCCACGAAGAACCAACTTTCTTATCCGAGGGACAAATTGTAGAGCTATGTTAAGCAATCGCCAAGTAAAATATACAGAGGTCACCCTACAATGAGGTCGGTAAAGCATGATCCATGTGTTTAAAAGACAAATTAAAGGAATGATATATAGATCAACCTCTGATGTTTGCAACACAGGTAAAAAAGAAGAATGGGATAATATGAAGAGGGAGGAGAACAAGCCACAAAATCATCAATGCGTAAGATGAATTCATCTAGTCTATCTTCATTAAAATCAATCAACTATCATGGTGATTTTGGTCATGAGATCTATCAACACCCAAGTTCCATTGATGTTGA
Source organism: Vicia sativa (assembly GCA_021764765.1). Classification (NCBI taxonomy): domain Eukaryota; kingdom Viridiplantae; phylum Streptophyta; class Magnoliopsida; order Fabales; family Fabaceae; genus Vicia; species Vicia sativa. The sequence goes on along the minus strand of CM038797.1, from coordinate 68,654,845 downwards.
TGAAACTTATGACTCCAAATGAATCCAAATGAATCCAAGTTAGAACAAATGTTAAATAATTTAAAGAAAATAAAATAATATTTAAAAATGATTTAAAAATGGATTATTTAATTGGATTTTTATGGTTGAAATAGATAATGGTATCCGTCCATCAAAATAAAACTCCAAGAAAATTATCCAAGGTCAAACAAAGGTCAACAAAAATTGGAAAAAAATTTGTAAAATCACAAATAGAAATAAACTGAGATCACTAATATTTTTCATGACACTATTGGATCCTTCCCTAATGTTTTCAGAATTTAAAAATGTCAAAAAGTACTTTTAAACAATTAAACTTTTCAAATAAAAGAGAAAAATCATAAAACATATCAAATTTGAAAAATAAAATTATGAAAAAATAAAAATCAGAAAGAGAATAGCTAAAAATCTTTTTGTGAATTTTTTCATGATTTTTGAGCCATAAATGAATTTTTTAAAATATTTGAAGTTTAAAACAATTAAATAAAAATCAGAAAATAAAATAATAAACCAAAAAAAATATGGACCATCAGATCATAGTCAAAACGCGTTAGTAAATAGATCCAAAGGACATGACGCGCTGTGCTTGATATGGATCCTCTTGGAAATCACACTGGATTAGATTTTAAATTTAAAATAAAACAAAACAATGTAGACCATCAGATAATGTCAAAATGTGTTAGTAAGCCAATTCAACAGATCAGATGTGTTGTGCATATCATGGTCTTCTAGAAATATCACACGTGATTAAATATTAAATGGATTTTAAAAAAATTTGTGGCAATTTGTCATAGGTTGAGACGAGACATGTTATCGTCTTCAAGCTCCAGCCAACGCGAGTTGCAGGTTTCCAAAATGGAAAAATTAGAGGTCGAGACCGATGCCATTCACTCTGTCTCTTCAAGAGGATTCAAATGGTACCCTCGCGAAATATTTCATTTTACTTAAATGTAGTTGATTTGGAAAAAACCAGAAGAAAATTTGAAAAGGGATTTGAAAATTCATGAGTAAAACTCACTTCCACTTAAAAACAAACGATGTTATAAGTATCAGAGTGATGAGAGCTACATTGTAGCAACAAAGTTGAAGGGAATTGGTCGAGAAATCTACCTGTTAGAACTCAAATATGAAGCTATGGAACTGGACTTATAGAGCTCGATTTAGGCCACGATTCTTCTTGCTAAGAGTATGGTTAGCTTCAGGGAAATTCAGTGAAGATGAATGAACAAAAAAATTGGTATGAAAAGTGGAGAAAAGGTGAATTTGAAAACTCAGAAATGTGTGTTATGGAGAGAGTTTGGTAGGGTATTTCTGGCTATCCAAGATTGAGGAAATGATGTGGGAGCATCCTCTATTTATAGGGAAGTGAATAGTGATGAAAGTGAGGAGAAATTATGATGAAATCGTTCAAACCAAGCTAGCTGAAATCATGACAAACGTGTGACTCGAAAAAGCATCAAAATGACCTTATTCCAAGTGCAAACTTTGTCAAAATGCATCTGGGAAATTAGGTAAACGTGGTTAGCAACTAAACTTTGAGTAATTCTCCTTGTAATCCAATTTTACTCATGGTAAATTTTCTGACTCGAAGCAAAAATTAATTCCATGGAGCCTTCTTCAAACATGCATAACTCACTACTCAGAGACCTTTATGGTGCAATCTTGGACTCTTTGGAAAGTTGGGATTAAAAGCTTTGCAATGTGTTTGGAAATATGGAATTTGGTGTCTTGAATCAAAAGTAATGACCATTTTAAATATAAAAAAACACACTAAGTTTTATATAGAAAAATTTCTAAGTTGGGCATCAAAAAGTGACTTATAATGTTTTTCCTTCAAAAATGATTTTCCATTAAAAATTCTCTCTTGGCCAACAAAGATACCATGAATTAGACCTCTTAAATGGCATTGTGGAAAAATAACCACTCAAAAACTCCAAAACATGAGAAAGTTATGGCCTTGTGAAGTTGATGGAAATTCATGAAATGACCTATAATCTTTTGATCTCTTCAAGCATCCTCCAAACACATCAAGTCTTGAAACACAAATGAAGTTAAATTTCACATCCTCAAGATTATTGTGGAAAAGTAATGAACTCAGGGAGATAAATAATGACCAAGTTATGATCCCTTAAAGTTGATGATCAAAATGGAGAAACTCACCAAGGACATGTAATCTTTTGACTTCCCAAGTGATTTTCCAATCATTTTCTATTATTTTCAATTGAAATAAGTTGTAGTAGACAACCTTAGGTTCATTGTGAAAAAATAATGAGCTCAAGGAGACAAATGATGACTAAGTTTTGATCTTTTGAATTTACACAAGAGAGATGGGTGATCATTCTAGAGGACTTGTGGTTTTTTATCCTCAAAGCATCTCTCAATCAACTAAAATCTTTGAACCAAGGAAGTGGCTTGTTAAAGTTCCTTTTGATAAACTAATTTATTTATATTCAACAAAGAATCTCAAACAACAATCAAGATATGGTCCTCAGAAATCCAAAACCATAGTTCAAAGAGCATTGGCCAAGCCATGGAGACTTCTTCAACTCTAATGATCTCTTTTACACATGGAGTATTGTCACATGAGTAGAGATTGTTGTAGATGATAATGAGAAACTGTAGCAAGAACAACCACTTCAAAACATTGAGTGGAGAAAACTATGCTCTTGTGGTCCAAAGCTTAAGGACATGCCCAAATTTGGTCAACCACTTGAATCAACTTTGCGTTTTGAATTTTCTTGCAAGATAGAACATGATGAACTTCATTATACCTTTTTAATGATGATAACTTGATACACACTACATGATAAAGATTGACAAATCCTTGAGAGGTGGGGGAGATGGCATGGAAATAAAAACATGAACCTATGAACTCCTTGAAGAGGAAATGTTGTATCATCCACCTACAACACAACATCTAAAGAACAAATGATGTACTTATCTCGGGGTTAGGTAAACATCAATCATCATGCACAAATTATGCACAAACAAAGTGCTTGGTCATCCCTATTAGGGAAAACTTAGATAAGACAGGAAGTCAATCCTAATTTGTGATCTTTGCGCAATATGATGGTATGATATGATAGAGGATCTTAGGGGAAAAATTGGGGTATAACACATTTCTATTCTTATTATCAATAGTGCAGAAATTCTTTTAAGGGGAATATTTTCTAAAGAAACTATTTTGATTTAAAACCCAATTAAAAGCCCCCTAACTTCTTATGGTTTTTACACCTTCATCCTTTACCTAATCGATTAGATGACCTAAATAATCAATTATTTGGACTTATTTTGGAATATTTGGATAGGCAGTCATTTACAATATTTAAGACACTATCATAATCAATTTATCTTCTTCTAATTGATTAGCTTAAGGTTCTAATCGATTGGTTAGTTCAAAATATGCTTTAAAAAGTTGAAAATTCTTAATCAATTATTTCAGACTTGAAATCCTTTTTAAGAGTTATAATAGTTAAATAAAATAGTTTCAAAATATCACTTTAAGCATGTGTGTGTGTGCATGCGAGCACGTGCGTGCGTTCTTGTGTGTATGTTGTACCCCAAACTTTTCCCTCTTCATTTCAACCTTGTTTGGCTTATAGTTTCATTATCATGAACATACATGCATTTCATTAGTCTCATGATTATGAGGTTAAAATTATCTCAAGTTGTAGAAGAAATTGTGTGTTTCGTTCAGTTCTGAGTATTTTTTAATCAGAAATCGATATTTTGCGGTTCGGTGCATAATTTATGATCTTTTGGTTAGAAGGTTATCTTGGGTTGATTCTACGGAAATTGGAACCATTTCAGTACTCTCTCCATTTTATTTTTTCAGATTGAAAGCCGATTCATCAAGGAAGAACTCTGACAGTTCATTTTCTTTTGAAGCGGAACCTAGTTTTCTATGCATTTCGACCGCTCATAAATTCATAACCCTTAGCCAGTTAGGTATTTTTGGATGATTTTTTACTGGAGAGTCCATCTCTATCTTATATTAAATTTTTATTCTCGGGTCGGAGGCTAATTGTGCACAGAAAGCCTTTAGAAAATTGACACTTCAAAAGCATTTAAACTGATTTTTTTGGCTAAACTATGTTCACGGAGATGTTAAAACATTTGTAACTTTTGATTGGAACGTCATAATTGAGTGGCTTCAACGCCCAAAATTCCGTCTCGACGTCCTCTTCAACTTTTCTTATCGGGCTAAGAGATAATTCCTTACATATAAGGACCAGAATTTTATTCTTTGAGAGTGTATTTGAGCTGAACTGGACATCAATTCATCTGATGTGCAATATTCAAAAAAATCACATCTCACTCAATTGTTATCTGATTGCGATGGGACTAGCGCCAAAATTTGAAAAATTATGTTTGCTTCATTTCTCGTTCATATCCCGAGTTTGGATTTTTACCATAAGGTCGTCGTTCGAGGCGTTTTCCCCAGGTGGCGCAATGAAAAATCTGCATGTGTCAGATGTGCTAAATGTACACGAAAATCAATCGGATAAAGCCAATTTGGGCCCAACTTTGAGTCAAATTCATTCAATACAAATTTTCATGTATAAATCAAATTTTACTCTCATAATTTGAGGGGATTCTTCATTTTGGTCAAATTTCAACACAAACGCTCCACTCTATTTTCTCTAATATCTTAACGATCAAACTCAACTTTTTCATCAAGTTTTCTCAAGAACATTCATCAAGAATTGGGATCAAGGTTGAAGAATTGAAGTTTTCCTCTCTTCTTCTCCAAGATTCGCGCATCATTCTCACTTATTATCTCTCGTCCGGTCTTTGATTCGACATCGACGATCTCTTCTTCTCGTTCTCCTCTTTGTTTCGACGGTGAGAATTATTGATTTAAGCACGTTTGCATAATTGATTCTTGAATAAGCATATTTCTAGAATTGATAATTAATCAAGATTTTAGTTGAAGAATTGAATTGAGATCATGGATTAGGTTAAGGAATTTTGATTTGATATGAACATAATGTTGAAATCCGGAATTGCATGATAAAAGCACTTATTGATTAATCGATTTTCGTGAGAAAATTGCTTATTCAAGTGGTTACTTGTCGATGTTCATCGAATTGTGATTGTGAAATCTGAATTTGCATGTGTTTAGCCTTAGGATTGAGCCTTGAATCATGTAAAAAATCATGTGTCGATGCATGTAGCTTAGGTGTTTGATAAAAGCTTTGAACCATGTTGCCAAGCCAAAAATTGCAAGAAATAGACCTTGGTTCAGTGAAGTAACGGGTTACCTCACCACGGTAACCGATTACTTCACCTATTCAACGATAAAAATTTTGAAAAGTTGGATGAAGTAACCGGTTACCTCAAAATGGTTACCGGTTACCACAAAAGTCAGTAGCTACTGACTTTGCAATATTGGACGAAGTAACCAGTTACCTAACCCCGGTAACCGGTTACCTTTACTGCGTCAGAGGCCAATTTTTTCTATTTTTGGGTGAAGTAATTGGTTACCACCCTGAGGTAACCGGTAACCTCGCTAAAGCAGGAACTTGTTTTTTGTTTAATTGTTCAAATGACATGCTTTCTCCAAGCATTCTTCTACTCTTTCTCACATACATTTTTCTTGTTATTTTTAACATGTTTGTTATCTATGCAAGGTAATTTGAGATAATTTCTGGTTACATAGTTATAGCTTGATTATGTGATCGGGATCGGATTATTATTTTTACCTGATTTTTGCGTTCACACGCGAGATTACATTATATTGCTCCGCATTATTTTTGCATAATTAATTTGGTGCAGGTACTTCGTTATCGATGTGTCGACAGACATGTCGTTTGACATTATACATTGTTTAATGTATTTTTGGCATAGGTTTTGTTATGCGGATGTGTCGATACACTTTCCGTTTGCCACAGTATATTGGTTAACGTACTTTGTGTAGGTACTCTGATGGACTAGGATATGTTCACCACATATTCCTTATCTTTTGTACACGTCGCCGTGCACGTTTTTTGTCTCATTGCTTGGATGGTTATCCTTTACAGGTTTTTATTGATATTCGGATGTGTCCGCCACACATTCCGACCTTGCTACTTGATGATTCGACACATTTCTTATCGAGTTTCTTTATTTCTTGTCAGCATTTTACGAAGTTTTCCAAGTTTCTGGCTATTGCTATAACTTATTAGTGATTTATATCCATTCGGTATTTTCTCCTACCCTTTTATCGCATTTTATTACTGCTTTCTAGAGATCATGAGAATTAGGGGCTTTTATCGCTTTCCTTTCCATGAGAAGTAGGAATAGAGATGTGTGACGGGGATCTCCGTTGTTGATCATGTCTCTTAGATCTCAACATTGCAAAGGTGTGGAACCATAGAAATTCTAAATTCCTTTAATCTCTTCTTATTTTATATTTTGTCTAGATTACCTTATAATTTCTTTTCAGCTGTTGACATAAAAATCATGAAAAAATAAAAGGATGTTCGACAGACAAGTTCGACCACCACTTTGAAGCAACCAACTGCAATTACTGATAGTCCTACCCAAGATCAAGATAATACTCCAAAGAAAAAGAAAAAGGTATTACCTTGTTTTGCTTTCGTCCTTTTGAAGGTTCTTTTTGATTTTTATTAACTATCTTTTCTTGTTTATCCAGGAAAGTGGGCTTCCTCCTAAGTTTCCCAAAAAAAGAAGACACGAGGATATTTCTTCTGATGATGAATCGGAGAAAAGAGAAGACATTGATCTTTCCCCTCTCAAATCAATCAAGAAGAAAAAGAAGAAGGCCAAAAAATTTGGCGAAAGTTCCCAACCTACCAGTCAACCTGGTAGTGAAATAAAAACAACTGCTCCCAAACCCAAATCCATTCATTCAAAAACCACAAACTTCAAAAAATGTGATCTTAGAACACATTGGCAACAATGTTTCTTCTGATAATCCAAAGGTAAACTTACTCACCAAATTCGAAATCATGTCTATATGAGTTTCTTTATGCTAACTATTCGTTTCTATGCAGAGTTTTCAAATCATTTCCTCTGACCTCTCTGCCCCTTAAAGCCAAGTTCAAAAACCCACCACTTTTTCGCCACAAGGGGACTCCAGTGGGGCTGCATTGAATAAAGGATCTTCAACTGCTTCACCACCAACTGGAACCATCGAAGTCCCAGATCAACAAAAGACCTCTCCTCCTTCGAAAGAAATTCCAACAACTAGAAAAAGGAGTGTTGAACTCGAAACTCCTGTTGATGAAGCCCATAGTGACTCTTCGCCCAAAAGAGTTCGCTTTGCTGATCAATCAGAGGAATAGAGCAAAGCTAACACCGTGAGTCACAATTTTGCAGAAGGTGATGAGGAAGAAGTGGTGCAGGAAGAAATAGAGAGAGTAATAGAGATCCCTACCCCTACTGGAACTTTCCAATCCAAAAGCCAAGATTCCTCATTGTTAACTGAGGAACAGAAGGAAGAATTAAAAAGAATTAATCCTTTGAAATATGTGAAGTTGATGCTAGCACAAAGGGGTTCTCCTTCTCGAAGAATCCAGTCTGAGGGTTCAAATCAGATGAAAAATGATATTTCTACTAACTCTTATGACCAACTTCTTCAGCAAGTTAACAAGACCATCTTCGAAGTTGACATTTTTACAAATCTAAAAGAAGATGTCACAGCCTATTACACCATGAAGAAGTTGCTTAATCAAATAAATCCCAACGCCTGCCCTCCTGAAGTGAGAGAAACTATTTATGATTTGCAAATTTCTGCTCAACAAAATCAGTAGTGGGTACGACAGGGCAAATGATAGTGATACCAAGATTCGAGCTAAGTAAGAGGCTTTAACTGCTGCTTATGATCAGACATCCAAATTTTCTGAAGAGGCTGAGGCATTGGAGCGTACACAAATTCAAACTAAAGATAAATATGACGTTCTTGCTTGATCAATCTTGCTGTGGGAATCCCAAATTGAAGAGCTCAAGAAGAAGATCGAAGGTCCTCAAAACAAACAAGCTACCCTGAAAGCTATTGATGAGAAGGAGCTTGAAACTCTTGTTTCAAAAAGTCTTCAAAGGGTGGAGCTTGCTGAGCGAATTAATGAAGAAATTAGAGACCTCAGAGGGATTAAGAATGTCACTCAATGCAAGATTAATTTGTGCAAGAGCAAGTTTTCCAAATTGAAGAAAAATTCTCCTTTCTGATTTCTGAAGTATTTTTCTCTTGATGTTCTTTATTGTAAGCAACTTTTGGTAATATTCGAACAAAGCCATTTTGGCAATTCACTTATTTCAATACCATGTTGGCTTTAATATTTGTCTTAGTTTTATTATTCTGTGATGATTCGAATTTCTTGCAAGCATGGTTTATACTTCTTTAAGTATTTTCCATTGACTTTCAAAATTCTTCTATCCTCAGCTAATTCCTCTATCTTATAAGCATTATTTGAAATGTTTTTAGAACACGAAAGGGTCCCTCACAATATGGTGACCATCTTCCTAATAACTTATTCTTTTTATCCATGGGTAATATAACTTTCCATACTAAATCATTAATTGAAAATAACTTACTTTTGACCCTTTTGTTGTATACTCCGGCTACTCTTTCTTTTTGTCTCCTCAAAACTTCTAAAGCATGTAGCCTAGTTTCGTCTATATCTATCAATTCGTTCATCATCATTTCCCAATAGTGCTCAAAGGAATTTCGCTTTTCCTTTGAATTCTTACTGAATGCAAGTGTATTTCGACTAGTAAGACTGCATCATGTCCAAACGTAAGTTGAAATGGGGTGGTATTTGTTTCTTCTTTGGGAGACGTTTGAGACGCCCGCAAAGCTTGATCCAAGGTCTTGTCCCAATTCTTTAGATTTCGTCCTACATGTTTCTTTATCAAACCTATTATCAGTTTATTGGCTGCCTCAACTTGACCATTTGCTTGAGCGTAATATGCTGTAGATGTCAACAACTTAAAACCCATTTCTTGCGCAAATTATTGCACCTTTCGACCTGTGAAAACTGATCCTTGGTCTGTTGTAATACTCTCTGGTATTCTAAATCTGTAAATTATTTGTTTTTCGATGAATTATATGATAGTTTCTTGATCAACATCCACCAAAGGTATTGCTTCGACCCATTTTGTAAAATAATTTATACCTACTAAGATATACTTTTGTTCTTTGGACAAAGTTGGTCGAATTTCGCCAATTAAATCCAATGCCCATCCCCTAAAGGGACAAGGCTTAACAATTGAATGTAATTCTCTTGCAGGGGCATGTTGGATGCCTACATGAACTTGACATTCCTCACAACCCTTAGCGAACTCTATACAATCTTTGAGCATAGTGGGCCAATACATTCCATATCGAAACAATAACCATTTTATCTTATGACATGCTTGGTGTGCCCCACATGCCCCGCTGTGTACACTGGATAAGGATTATGCTTCATTTTCCCCTAAACATTTAAGTAAGACCTCTTCTGGAGTTTTCTTGAACAAATTGTTTCCTATTAATACATAGGACAATGCTGTATATTTAATCTTTCTCTATGTTTCTATTGAAGGGTCTTTCAAATTATTTACTATTGGACTTCGCCAATCTGTATCATCCAAAGCGTTTATAGCCAACACTTCGAACACTTCTATACTGGCATATCCCAATTTTGAATTTTCTAAGTCTGATGAGGATAACTTAGTAGCCATTACTCTCCCTTTTACTTCTATGAAGTATTGGAACTTTTCCTTGGATACTTTATACCCTGAGGCTCTTTGAGCCAAGTCATTTGCCTCTTGATTTTTTATCCTGCGAATATGTTTAATATCCACATATTCAAATTTCTTAAGTAATCTATTAGCAATAACGAAATACATAATCAGGTTTTCTTTTATGCACTTGTACTCTTTTGTTATTTTCTTGATTACTAACTCCGAGTCTCCTTTAATTTCGACCCTGTTTTCCCCCAAGTCCGACAAAGCTTCAAGTCCAGCAATGAGTGCTTTGTATTCAGCTTCATTTTTCGAGCAAGGAGGACCCTCTAATTTATACTTGAATTTTGTTGGAATTCCTTCAGGAGAAATTATAAGAATCCCAACTCCACTTCCTTCTTTGTGTGTTGATCCATCAAAGAATAGTTTCCACGGTTGCACTTCAACATAATTTAATGTTAAATCCTCAATGAGAGAGTGGTCTACTATGAAGTCTAAAACTATTTGACCTTTCATAGCCTTCAAAGGTTTAAAGGCTAAGGAGTTTTCAGTGAGCGCTTAGGCCCATTTTCCAATTCTGCTATGCATAATTGGCTTTGAAAGCATATGTTTAATCACATCAAAATGAGACGAAACATAAAAATCCACAAGCTTTATATAATATTTAAGTTTAGTACATGAAAAATACAAGCAGAGACATAGTTTTTCTATAGTACTATATCTTGTTTCTGCATTATTTAAAACCCTACTTAGATAGTAAATGGCTCTTTCGATTCTATTATTGTCTTCCTGAGCTAACATACTACCTATTGTTACATTTGAAGAGGATATGTACAACCTCATAGGTTTATCCCTAGAGGGTGGTGAGAGTATTGGAGGATGCATCAAGTAATCTTAAATCTTTTTGAATGCTGCTTAGTGCTCTTCCTTCCATTCGAAATTTCCCTGTTTGAGACGAAGGAGAGGAGAAAACGCTTGAGTTCTCCACTTAGGTTGGATATGAATCTTCATAGAAAGTTGATTTTGCCTAAGAGGGATTGTAACTCTTTCTTCCTTGTTGGTGGTTTTGTCTCCATAATCGCCTTCGTCTTGTTTTGGTTTATTTGAATCCCCTTTTTGTGGACCATAAAGCCCAGGAAATCACCAGCCTTGTGGTCCTTATGAACTTGCAGCGAAGGAGTCTTTCGATTTCTACTTTTATCTTTGAGAGGATGGCTGGTGCGAACCTTCGAGGCATCTGCTTGATGGGCTTCTTGCCATACTTGATTAGAAGCCTATGCTCAACCGGTTCTCTCTTCAAACCAGGTTTTTCATCATAATCCCAGACGAGGCAATCTTTATTTTGTTTCAACACTTCAATCGACCTGCTTTTTACATTTGGGTTGAGTTTGACACTGATGTATGTCACTATTTTTTCGACTCTATCTCCTATATTGACTTCTTTGAGTGGATCTTACGCTAGCATCTTCGCGCTTGTCATTTTTGGATCCCTTTCGAATCCCAAAGGCTTTTGATCATAGATTGCATCCAGCCTCTGGTCTAATGGTTCTGAAACCTATCCATCGAAGGGTGGAGATTTGTTGCATTCCCTAGGACTTGTTGAATTTGTTTTTTTTTTGTTATCTCTTTATATATAGCTTCGATGGCCATATTTTGTACTTCGGCTTCGATAGCCGTCTTCATTTTATTTTCAGCCAAGGAGTCCGCGTTTCGAAAAAGGAAGACTTAGTCATAACTGACGTCTTCATCTTCCCAGCCAGTTGGTCGTACACCTAAAGTTCCTTCGACTTCTTGTCCATTCCAAATGATTTCTCTATCCCATTGGAAACCATTGGGGTGAAGAGTTAGGAAGTATAAAGCTTTCTTATTGGGTTTGAACGCCTCCTCTGCAGGGTTGCATGGCCCTATTTTAGCCATATTTCTGTCGAAATTCCTCTTATCCACATGTTTCACTTCCGCCATGTAGTAGCTTTAATCAACTTCTATATTTTCCACTATTCCATCATCCCTCCATATTGCCAATTTTTGGTGCATGGATGAAGGGACTACACCTACTCCATGGATCCATTCTCTCCTCAATAACAAATTATAGTTTGCCTTTGAGGCAATTACCACGAACATTGTCTGCCTGGTAATGGTGCCAACAGTTAGGTCTACTTGTACTATGCCTAGAGTTTGTCCTATCATTCCTTCATAATTGGATAACACCATGTTGTGAGGCTTAATGTTTGAATCGAACATACCAGTTTTCTCAGCATGAAATGAGGCATTAAGTTTACAGTCGCACCTCCGTCTACCAATACCTTGTTTATTCAAACCTGCTCTACTTTTGCTCGAATGAATAATGGCTTCAAGTGGTTCTTCATTCCTGTGTCTGGCCTTTCGAAGAATGCATTCTACTCTTTGTCATACCTCAATTTTTGACCTAAGATACCACCTTATATCATTCACATATGCATCATTGCATAACTAACAGTTTCAAAACAGGATAGATCGTGTGTGTGCTCCTAGAGCCAAATTAGGGTTTTATCAAAATTTCATCTGTTCAAGATGTGATCAATTAGAGTTTGAGTATCCACTCACCTCAATTGATCTATGTTAATTAATCATGAAAATTTGATCTTCAAATTCTCAACTTTTTCTCATGATCTACCTTGAATCGACCAATTAGGGTTTTGATCGAAGATAGTGAATCAATGGCTTTCTGCTCAATGAATGATTGATCTTAACATCATCAATACAACATCTTGACCTAATTTCTTGATTCAAAACATTCCAAAATCCATGTTTCTTCATCAGACAAATTCTGAATCATTTGATGAAAATTCAATTGTTCGAAAAAGGTCAAACTTTGACTTTTGGTAAACTTTTTCAAATCCAAATTTTTTCAATCATAAAATCATTTCAAATTATCCATCATGATCATAAAAAATCAAGAAATGTGAAAAAAGTCAGCAAAAAGTAAAGATTGAAATTTTTCTAACACTTCAAAAAAATTTCAAGTGTTAAAAACATGGTTTTTACTCACTTTCATGGCCATTTTTCACCTAGATCCATTTTGATTCAAGAAAAAATCAAAATATGAAAGTTGTAGAACTTGTTACAAGCTTTCCAAAATGTCCAAGAACTTGAAAAAACACTTTGTGTAGCTAGGGTTTTGAAATTGAAACTTAGAGCTCCATAACCATAAATTACAAGTCATTTTTCAAGAACTATAGGTCATTTTTCACAAATTCCTCCTTCTAGAAGCCTTGTCATCAATTTAGATAGATTATAACTGATAAATATCAGATGAGAGTGATTAAGAGGAAGATAAGATCAAGTGAGATTTTAACCATGGTTAAAAGAATATTCCATGTGCATTTATGGCAAAAATGTCTTTCTTGCCCTTTGAGGCAAGTTGTTCAATTTCAAGCCAATCTCTTACACTTACCATTCAGAATTCTTGACCTATAAATAGAGGTCAATTCTTCATTCAAAATCACCCCAAAGCATCATAATCCAAGCTTTCCTTCTTTCTTTCTTGTTTTTCAAGTTTCAAGTTTTTTAAGTGGGAGAATTTGCAAATTCCAAATCTTGCAATTTCTAAGCAATCTTAAGCTTCAAATATTTTCTAAACATCATTAGAAAGTTGTTAGAATCCTCAAGCTAGCCCAAGAACTAGCCAAAATTAGAAATCACCTCCAACTTCCTAAACATGTCATTTTAAGCCAAAACTTCTAAATTTCCATTCCACTCGTGCAAACTTCAATCTTTCACTTTAAATACCTTCCATACACTTCATATGAGTGATCCAAACACTCATCATTAACCTGTAACAGCTCCATCATCAAATTCGATTTCACTTTGAGCAAACTGCAGTTGGACTTGGGTACACTGATCCAGACCATCTCCAAGCAAGCCAAGCATCGATACACATTCCATAAGATCCAGTGGTGTTGTAACAATCATCAAATCAGCTCTGTAACATCTCCTTCGAAGAATTAGAATTCAACTTGAAGAGGTAAGAGCTTGAACTTTGAACTCTTTAATTTATAACTTCTAGTTCAAAAAGGGCTTGGCCATCTTGTTTATGCATTATCACTGAGCAATAACCCTCAATCAATTGCTTAAATCCATGCACATATCTGATTTCATGTTCAAATCTTAGAATTAGGGTTCTTCATGTTCATGCGAAAATTAATAGTTCTAAGTTTAAAATAAATGAAATTAATCATCACCATCATGTTCTTGGGCTCAAAACGAGCAAGTTTGGTCTTTACAACTTTCAATTTCATTGAGAATGAAGAATCCATGGATCAAAGAAGGATGGAGGAAGAAGATAACCTGCGCGCGTCTTCTGACTTTTCTGGAAATTTAAAATTACGTTTAATAATATATATTTGTGGTTTGAGTTAAGTTAACGGATGTATTACCGCCCCAGCGGTTGCCAGCACGCTCTTAAGTCTCTTGCCTCGCCTCAAGGCCCAGGGTTCAAATCCCCCTAGGACCTTTCTTTAATAAAAATCTTATTCCTTCAGAAGCATCACCTTCTGATGCTTACTCCTTCAGAAGCATCACCTTCTGACTCTCATTCCTTCAGAAGCATCACCTTTTGACGCTCACTCCTTCAGAAGCATCACCTTCGCTCATTCGTCGAAGCATCACCCCGGCGCTCATTCCTTCGAAGCTTCACCCGGCGCTCACCTTGAAGCTTCATCTTCGACTCCTTGAAGCTTGACCGACTCCTTCAAGCTTGATTCGACTCCTTGAAGCTTGACCGACTCCTCTTCAACTTCAACTCGACCTTCAAAACTTCTTACCCTTTTCTTCAAAACTTCATTTTTTACTTGTTTTCAAATATTTTTCAAAAACTTCTTTAAAACAAGGTGATTAAATGACAAGCCACGTGCATGGCTCAGTGGTAAAACTTTTCACTTCTAAGCCAAGGATCCTAGGTTCAAACCTCCTTAGGACCAAAACTCTTTTTATCACTAATTTTCTTAAGTTTTTTTTAACAAACTTCAACATTTTCAAAAAACCAATCAAAACTACTCATCTTGAGATGATTTTTTGCACACTTGTCATTTAATATACCTATTTTATGATTATATCAAAAAAATCAAAAATATTTTCTTTTTGATTATATTTTAATTAGGTTAAAAATGAGACGTTTTTAGTATTTTTAATACTTTTCAAAAATGTTTTCTTTCCAATTTTCAAACCTAATCTTTTTCAAAACTTCTTGTGAATATCCTCACTTTTCAAAATCATTTTCAAAACCTTTTCAAAAACGTTCCAATAAACTTACACACCTTTTTCCATGATCGATTTGATTTGAAGATAAACCGAACCAGGTTTTTCCTTGAATTTCTTTCAAATTGATCATGGGCCTCCCTCACGGTGTAAGTCCCAACCCTTTTTATGTATATATTTATTTCCTTGTACATATCCAGCCTTTCTATGTACATATTCAATTCCTTGTACATATTCCATCATCTTTGTAAATATTCAAGTATAACAAACTTCGTTCGTTTGTTTCCATCTGCTTGTTTATACACTGATTCCATTGGTATTAAGAGGAGCATTATTCTCGATGAAACTGCTCTTAAACCAATGGGACTCCCTTAAGGTGTAAGTCCCAACTCTTTTGTATATATTCAAGTTACACTTGCTTTAATTGCTTGTTTTATAAACTTGTTTATATATTTCCTTCATAAACTTCTGTGAATACACATCACACACTTTATCATATACTTGTTCATATAACTGTTCATTTATAACATAACAACTATTTTAACAACTAGGTTCCCTTTAGCCTCCTCTTAGGCTTCGTATAATACAACTCACCTGTTGAGTTTAGCCTCCGCTTAGGCTTCATATAAGAAAACTCCCTGCTGTGTTAGCCTCCTCTTGGGCTTCGTTCAAAAGAACTTCCTCGTTGAGTTTAGCCTTCTCTTGGGAATCAAACATGAAAGAGACCTGGAAATCTCTTAACAACTTCCTATTGGGCTTCCAATATAAAGAATCACCCGCGCTAGGATAGAAACCTGAGAGTATGATTTCCCGGTGAAATCACACTTGAATTCTAAGAGGATGGTTTCCAAGTGAAACCACTCTTTACCCTATAGCTTCCTCTTGAGCTTCATCTTGACCCTCGGAATGCCTCCTCTTGGGCTTACAATACAAGGACCCACGGGCTTCTTAAAATCATCCCCCTAATCAATAATCAATCTCTCCTAGAGATTTAGACGTTTATCATCTCTATGGAAGAAGTATCTCATCTATAACATCACATACAAATCAAACACTTTTTTCAAACACTTTTTTAAACAAAACATCTTTTAACTATAAGTGGTAACGCTTCTACACTCAAGCAAAACGCCCAATGCTTATAATTAAAGATTCAAACATATTTTCAAACATATTTCTTAACTCGTAAGTGGTAACGCTTGTACACTCAAGCAAAAATCCTAATACTTACGATGAAAGATTTAATCAATCAACCCTTCAAAAAATGTATGTAATGAAATAGCTCCCTTAGATCCGAGTTACAGATGCTCTGATTCCCACTAGGGGATATGTATGCAGAGGATCCCAATGATCTTTACGAGCACAGTAATAACAAAACTTAGGACCCTGCCTAACCTACCTTTCTTAAAACCCAAAGGAGAAACTTTCCCAAGAATAGAATAGCAGATCAAAACACACAAAAATATATAAAAAATATTCATATATAAAAATAAGGATATAGATAAATATATATATATATATATATATATATATATATATATATATATGCCACAACTTTCCCTTTATATATCCCAATGATATCTCCCCAATGCGTTGCGTCTAGTTCACACTAGTCGCACCGCATATCTTTATTTGTTTAGGGTATTTCAGCTTTCTCCTTTTTCATCTCATTTTCTTGTTTTGGAAACAATAAAGCTTGATGCTCGCGGCATCTTTTTATAAAACAAATCAAAAAAGTAAATCTTTTTTGAGCCAGAGATTCGAATTCCGATTTGATTCCCTCGTTCGTCACTTTTTACCGCGAACACTCTTCAACTGCTCCATTGTTCATGATATAGTAACACACAGGTCTGTGTTTTGTCATTTCTTCTTCATCATTTTCTTCACTTACATCTACTTGAGTTTCTTTGTTATATTCATAGGTTAATACAGAGGCAACATTAATATTTACATTAAAAAAGGACTCTCTTTCTAATTCGAAGTCATCCGTCAACATTTCTTCTTCATTCACAATTATTTTTTGAACTTTCTCTTCACTAGTTTCCTTTTAAGGTGAAAAAAGTCTTCTAGTTACTAGAGGTTTGGCCCCAGTCTGGATTGTGGATGATGGTCTAATCGTACTTGACTCTCCTACTTCCTTCGATTTCAATTCCCTTTCATCTTTTTTATTCCTCTGATGCCTACGCCATTGACATCTAGACATGGGGTTTTTTCCTTTGAATTTCTCTAGTCTAATTTCCTCCCTTTTTGCCATATTGAACTGTTTCCTAAACGCCATTGCGGTTCTGCCCCCTTAATCGAAGCTCCTCCATTTTCCTTTTACTTTGTCTGATTTCTCCTAGAGCCATCTATTAGTGGGAACTTCAGCAGGTAACTTGAAGGTAACTCTTTTTGCTCCCTTAGGATAAGGGATGTCATACCTTCTCTGTATGTTTCTTCCACCAACATCTCAAAGGCGTTCCACCTTGGTGACTCTAGGAGGGTGCAAAGGGGACCCTTTCGAAGGCTTCAGCCATCTCCCGGTCATAAACAGTAGCGCATCTTGGGCACATCAAACATTTTGTCCCAATCTTATGGCATTGAACCAGAAATCTTAAGAAACTCTCTCCAGCTCTTGGATACACCTTAAATAATTGATTAACTTGCCTCCAATTGACTCCTGTTCGTGCATGTTGAGCCTTTTTGAATTCAGCAGCGACTCTTTGATTCCATATTATGCTGCACCTTGGGCACAACAACATCTCCTGGTTCCTCCTGTGGCAATGGAACAAGTAATCACGCAAGCTGGCATCCTTCTTTGGATAGCCTCGCCTCATCTGTTCTCTTTCCATTTCTAGACATATTCCGACCTCCTCCATTTCTGCATGAGGCTACTTGAAATCAACCATATGCACACCCAAAGCCTCACCTTCAGTGATCTGTACTTTCTCAAATTTTTCCCTGAGGCCTTCAGTAGCCTCATCCATTTTCTTATCAGCAATAGTTAAGCCTTCAGTAGCTCTCATTGAAGCATCAAATAGCCTCGACCTAATCACCTTTGGAAAACCTTCAACAGTCTTCAGTTTATCTTCGACTATGACGAAATCTTCATCCTCTTCGAATTCACTATCCTGTTCAGCGTTCTTCCCACCAACTTACACCATGTTGACATCCAATGGTTCGGTATAGTTGGTCTCTGCCATCAACAAAGGATTTGTATAAACTTTTATCGAGTTCTTTGTCTTGTCAGAAAACTTGAGTCTTCCTTCTTTAAGGGCATTCTGAATCAAATCCCTGAAAAGAAAGCACTGTGTGGTTTTATGGCCTAAAAAATTATGATATTTGCAAAAGCCTATCTTCTTCCATTGTTCCAATAGAGGAATTTTAAGATTAGGAGGCACTATCAATTGGCCATCTTTGACAAGTAAATCAAATATCTCATCACATTTAGTTATGTCAAACGTGTAGACTTTCTTAGGGAATTTATGATTTTTCTCATTTTCGACAGGATTTTTTCCATTCGAAGGGACCAGAACTTTGCAAGAATAAGGGGGTGCTTGCTTTAATTCGGCAAGATCCACTTCGAGTTGATTGAATCCATAAGGATCCTAATACTCATCTGAATTCTCTTTTTCATCCTCTATGTAGGCTATTCTTTCTTTCTTATAATTCTTACTAGCCCTAGCCTTTTCAACTTTTAATCTTTCTACATGTCGAACTCTATCTACTAGTTGAGCCATATCTCTTAAGTATTGTGTATCTAGTTTCTTTCGAATAGAATAATCTAGGCCATCAGCAGCCATTTCAACCAATTCATGTTCAGGGACCAAATTAAAACATCTAGACTTTAAGAGGCGGAACCTATTCAAATAGTCATCTATTGGTTCTGTGAATTTCCTCTTAATCCTTTCTAATTACTTTAGACTTATCTTAGACTGCCCCATGTAAAATATTCATGGAATTACCTTTCTAAATAGGGCCTAGTATCTATGGATCCTGGGGGGAGAGATGTGAACCAAGTGAAAACATTTTTAGATAGAGAACATGGAAAATATTTTATCCTAAGGTTTTCATTATTTGCCAAATCTCCTACTTCGGTTAAGTATCTTGCAATATGTTCAACTGTTGATTCACTTATGTCTCCAGTGAATTTTGTAAATTTAGGGACTTTACAACCCCTGGGCAACTCAGATTGTATAATATAATCTACAATAGGGGATGTGTAATTTGGTCTCCTAAATCCTGAGTTTAAACCGTTATGGGTCATTATTCTTTCGATCATGGCAATCATATTATTTTATACCACCATATTATAATTCCTAACCCTATGAACAACTTGTCTACATTCTATTCCCTATTTACCATCATTATTCTTCTAGGTTGTTCCTCTTGTATTTCCTGAACATCTTGTTGCCTTAATCTTGCCCCTATATTTCTATCTTCGACCACTTGTCTAGCGGGTCGAATTTGTTCAATGGTGGGTTCCTCATTTCGAACCACTGTTTGATTTTGCCTATGTCTTGTAGGCGCATCAGGGCCGCCAAAAAAATCTACTACTCTAGCCATTTGGGAAGAATTCTCTTGGTTGGTTCTATTAATATTTTGGATTAAAGGAGTAAAGATGGCATTCATTTCACGGGCTAGGATTCCTACCATATCATGGTTACTATCATCCATTTGTTGCCTAAATGTTGCTTGATTATTTGTAGTGAGGGTAGGTATTTGGGTAAAACTCCCTAAATTCTGGGTGTTTAGGCCCAAATGATTCATTTCAGAACCAGACCCTTGGATTGAGGAAGAGGTTGATGCATTGTTCAATCCTTCCATAAACCAAGTTGGCATTTCGTATTGGGGATTTCTAGTTCTAAAGGCATCGAAACCTGGAGGCCTTATAGGAGTCGAATATTGTTGGGCTTAGGTCCCGACGTTTGACAAGATTGGCATTGATGACATATTCGATGGCATCTCCATCGTGTCTGTAGGGATTGAATTTGAACTACCTATGGATGCAGTATTTGTGGCCACTAGTATGGCCTGCGAAATGGGGATTGTATTAGATGCATCAGTCGAACCAAAAACGATTGTGCTAGTCCCCTGTGGGGGATTTTGTCCCCCATCTTTGTTAGTTGTGTTAACCATTCTTTTAATATGTTTTCTTCTAGGTATTTGTTGGTTCCTATTTGTTATTTTACCACTTCTAAGGTTCATATAACAAAACAAACTCCAGACTCAAAAGATCTTTAAAAGGTTTCTAACGAAACGTAACATAGGAATTTATTTATGACACTGTCCCACCGAGTGTGCCAATTTGTTTACGGTGATTTCTCGCAAACAACCGCTAGTCTTCCAAATTACTGGTTTTGGTTACTTGTGTGACACCACAAATTAATTCAATTATTAAATAATTAGAAATTTAATTATGAATTTAATTAAACGTTTAATTATTGGAATTTTTGAATTAAAGGATTTAATTAAGTAATTAAGTAATTAAATAATGGAAATGTTGGGGGTGTGAAGTTGAATTGTAGGGTTTATGGAGTAAAAAGCTCTACTTCATCCTAATTAATTTATTTCTATTATTTGGAAAATAAAAAGGAATAAATAAAGGAATAAAAGGAAAATGTGAGAGGAGGAATTAGGATTTGCATTCTACGTGAGATTGGAGAATAGAAGAGAAAAGAGGAGAAGAACCCAAACGCCGAGAATTCGAAGATTCATCGTGAGGTAAGGGGGGGATTGAATCTTATTTTTATGTGTCATACTGTCATACCCCAAAATTTTCCCTCCTACTTCTCAAGACATGTCATACACCCATGTTCAAGGATTCCTCAAGGGTTGATCAGACAAATCCTCTCCTAGACAATCAACCCAAACTAGGGTTTGGCAATTCTCAGATCCAGATGGACTTCCAACATTTCCAATGGTTGTCATGCCTCCTCATATGCTTCAAAGATTCTCCATGTCAAGTTTCAAGCCTCACAAGTCAAGTTTCCTCAGACAATTGCTCAGATGGTTGAAAATCAGTTGTATTGGACAAAAGTCAACTGTGGTCAACATACAGTCAAACTTCATGATTTTTGGTCAACATCCTCATCTTGAAGTCACATTCATCATTTCATCAAGGGTTGATCATGATTCATCAAGAAAACTGAAGATTTGCTCAAAAGTCAAACTTTCTAAATTAGGGTTTCTCAGTGAAAAGTCAACCAAACTTTGACTGAACATAACTTCTTCATACTTTCTCAGAAATTTTTCCACCACCTCTTGTTTTGAAGGAAATTCAATTCTCTACAACTTCATGTCTCACAAGAATATTCAAAAAATGCTTCATTTGGAAGGTATGGATCAAAACATTACAGGTCCTTTTCAAAGTCAACAAAAAGTCAACATTTTGTTTTGAAGATTTATTGAGCTTGGAAACTCCAATTGAGATGAAACCAAAGAGGTTGGCTAGAGGACTCTTAGAGATTTCTAAAACGTCCATGAACACTCAAAAATGTGGAAAATTGAGCAAAATACACCTTGTGCAAGTTGGGCAATTTTGAAGGAGTGCACAAAGAGAGATACTTGTAAAAATCAAAAATTTTGCAAATGGGCCTAGTTTTTCTTCATTCAAACTTGTTCCTTATACAATTTGGAACATCCAAGCCCAATGCCACGAATTTTAACTTTATTTTTCTATTTAATTTGGATTTTATTCATTTAAATACAAATTAAATTAAAAAATAAGGTATAAAATCAAAATTAATTGCAAAATTGATTTTTCTCTCATTCTTGGGATCCAAGTAACCCATAAAGGCTGGCAAATTTCGAAATTATCATGGATTTGGCAAGAATTTGATTGAAATTGATCAAAAAAGATAAGATTTGATTTTGTACAAAATCAAATGATCTTTGCATTGATTAACCATTATTTGTTCCTCAAATCAGCTCAATTTCCATCCATTATAAATATACAATGTATATCACACAAGAGAGAACAAAAAAATTGCCTCAAGAACCCTAACCTAAAGTCAAAAAATCCGTGACCTTCAAGCAATCTGCAGCCTTGGTTTCAGTGATTTTCAATCGATTTTGAGCATTCCATCGTGTTCCTTGGGTTGCTTAGAGTCGATCCAGACCTTTACAAGTTACAAAACCATCAAGAATCAAGCAATCCCGATTTCGGTTTGTTCTTCCTTTTCCAAAATCGATTTTCAATTCTCATGCATTATTAACATGTTTTGTTGTTGTTTTTGTGTTTAGAACGAAGCTTGGAAGCTTTCTTGGTAGTTTGATTGAATTTCCATGGCCTAAAACACGAGTTACCATTGCTAGGGTTTTCGGTTTCGAATTAGGGTTTCCTTAAAACGGAAAAATTGGACCAAAAGACCACCACCATCGTGTTTAAGACGATGTTTCCAATCGAACCATGCCTTTGAATGTCATTTATATTGCCTTTGTTTGACTTTGAGATTTGCAGGGACTATAGCGTCGCACTGAGGCTGATGCTATCTTTTCAAAAATTCAAAACGAAGAAGACGATGCTTGGCCCGTGATCTGGATCATCAGGGAGCGACGTCTGTCCAAAATCCATTCGCTCCGTTTTACAAACACGTGTGCAAGCCAGCTCAGTTGGTCAAGGCGTGGGGTTGTGAAGGCAAGGTCACCAGTTCGATCCCTGGCAAGACCATTTATTTTTGCTTCTTTACAAACTAACGTGTTTTCTTATTTTTTTTATATTTTTTCATTTAATATTTTTCATACAATTTAATTTATCTTTCATAATTTTTATCATGCATTTAAAAAATACCAAAAATATTTATTTTTTGCATACACATCAGAAAAATGTTTATTTAATTTATAAAATTAAAAATATTATTTTTGCATGCATATTTTATTTAATTTCTATTTTTGCATTTAAATCACTTTTAATTGATTTTTAATTATTAAATTAACTCCAAAAAATCCCAAAAAATTATTTTAGCATATTAATGGTATCTCCAGCATGAAAACTTTTTCTCATTCAAAAATTATTATTTTTACTAACATTTTCCTCTTATTCAATTTTCTCGTATTTCCCGATTTTTTCATCTGTTCACAGGTTATTCCGTTTCGGACAATTTTTTTATCGTTTTCTTTTCATATTATGTAATTGCCTATGGGATGTAAGAGTTTAATTAGGACTTTTATTTTCCGCACTTTTCAATTATGTATCTGCCCCAAAGCCATGTAATAACGTAGGATTTATCTTTCTGCACTTTATATTTCCGCAATTTACTTTCCGCAACTTACAAACTGCTAGTAATAAGGCGTGTATGGCAAGATAAAAACGAACGTAGATCACTTCTAATTCCAAGATAACATATCTGAATTTGACACACTCTTTTCACACATGCACCCCTTAGGGTAATTCTCTCTCGTTGCCTTTACAAGTACAAATGGTCATGTCCCTCGAACGTAGAGGTATTCTAGCACCATTGCCTTCAAAACAAATCATCATAGTCCCTTCGATACAAAGATCATAGACCCACGATGTCGCCTACGAATACATGATCTTGACCCTGGATTGTCGCCTACGAAAAATGATGATAGTCCCTTCGAATGTGCAAGGATACTTCCTACAAGTTGCCTTCTATGACCATCCGATGTCCCTTCGAAAGTCCCTACTACATCCAACGAATAGAGTTACCTACCAACTAATGGTATGGATAGCGCTATTCTAAAGGAAAGTAAAATAACACGAAAACGACCAGTTCTGAGTAGGTAATAAGACTTTTAGTTGCTTGCTCAAATCAAATACTTTTCACACCTCACACTTTTTTCAAAGTTCAAACTCTTTTCAAAAAACGAAACATTTTCGAACACTTTGTATACATTCCTACATGAATCATTACAAAGTCAAAGCGAAATGCCTTTTCAAAAAAATTTTGTCAAACAAACAGAAAGCACAATTTTAAAGTGATCTAAGAGCAACTAAGAGCCCGTAGATAACTACGGATGGAAAGGGGTGCTAATACCTTCCCTTTTCATAACCTTCTCCCTTACTCAGAATCTAACGAAGGTCTTTTTTTGTACTTTTTACCCTTAATTGGATAAAAGAAAAGTCGGTGGCGACTCTTGCTATCCGCACATTTGCGATACAAAAATCTCAAAGTCAGTTCACCGTATTACACATACCCCAAAGTTTTCCCTCTTACTTCTCAAGACATTTCATACAACCATACTTAAGGATTCCTCAAGGGATTGATCAGACAAATCCTCTCCTAAGCAATCAACCCAAACTAGGGTTTGGCAATTCTCAGATCAAAATGGACTTCCAACATCTCCAAGGGTCATCATGCCTCCTGATATGCTTCAAAGAATCTCCATGTCAAGTTTCAAGCCTTACAAGTCAAGTTTCCTCAGACAATTGCTCAGATGGTTGAAAATCAGTTGTATTGGACAAAAAGTCAATTGTGGTCAACATGCAGTCAAACTTCATGATTTTTGGTCAACATCCATATTTTGAAGTGACATTCATCATTTGATCAAGGGTTGATCATGATTCATCAAGAAAACTCAAGATTTGATCAAAAGTCAAACTTTCCAAATTAGGGTTTTCTAGAGAAAAGTCAACTGAACTTTGACTGAGCATAACTTTCTCATGCTTTATCACAAAATTTTCCACCACCTCTCATTTTGAAGAGAATTCAATTCTCTAAAACTTCATGTCTCACAAGAATTGTCAGAAAATGCTTCATTTTGAAGATATGGATCAAAACATTACAGGTCCTTTTCAAAGTCAACAAAAAGTCAACTTATTGTAAAGAAGTTTTATTGAGCATGGAAACTCCAATTGAGATGAAACCAAAGAGGTTGTTTAGAGGACATCTAGAGATTTCTACAAAGTCCAAGAACACTCAAAAATGTTTAAAATTAAGCAAAATAGACCATGCACAAGTTGGGAATTTTTGAAAAGGTGCACAAAGAGAAATACTTGTCAAAATCCAAAATTTTGCAAATGGGCCTAACTTTTCTTGGTTTAAACTTGTCCCTCAGCTAATTTGGAACCTCCAAGCCCAAGGCCACGAATTTTATCTTTATTTTTCTATTTAATTTGGATTTTAATCATTTAAAAGCCAATTAAATTAAAATAAAAGGTAAAAAATCAAAATTAAATGCAAATTGGATTTTTCTCTCATTCTTGAGGTCCAAGCAATCCATAAAAGCTGGCAATTTCAAAATTGGCTTTGATTTGGCAAGAGAATTGATGAAAATTGGATCAAAAAGGGGTGATTTGGTTTCATACAAAATCAAATATTTTTACATTGATTGATTCATTATTTCCTCTTGATTTCTGACCTAAATTCATCTATTATATATACGCAATGCATACACATGAAAAAAGAACATAAAAATTGCCTCAAGAACCCTATTCCAAACTCAAAAAAAGTGCTCTTCAAGACACTAGCAGCCTTGGTTCTAGCTTGTTTCAATCGATTCAAAGCATTCCATTGCATTCCTTGAGGTCTCTTGAATCGATCCAGACCCTTACAAATCACAATATCATCAAGAATTGTGAAATCACGATTTCGGTTTGTCCAACTTTTTTTCAAATTCGATTTTTATCATTCATGCATAAAACTTATTTTGATTGTTTGTTCATGCTTAGAATCGTGTTTGCAAGCTATCTGGGTGGTTTAATTGAATTTTAGGTACCAAAAACACGAGATGCCATGGCTAGGGTTTTCTGCTTCGTTTTAGGGCTTCCCTAAATACGTAAAATTGGACAAAACCAGTACCACCATCGTGTTTAGGATGATGTTTGCAATCGATTCATGTATCCATAACTAATTTATATTGCTTGTGTGAGATTTTGGAAAATTGCAGGGGCCTTAGCGTCGAACTAAGCCGACGCTAACTGTTTGAAAATTCAAACGAAGAAGATGAAGATCTTCGCGCGTGTTTCTGATTCCCAGGAAGCGAATTCATTTAAAAACGTTTTGTTTCAGTATCATAACACGTATGCACTCCAGCTCAGTTGGTCAAGGCAGCGCGCGTATGAAGCTATGGTCCCTGGTTCGATCCCTGGCCATGACAAATCTTTTTTTTACACTTACAAAACTAACACTTTTCTTATATTTTCTTTTAATATTTTCATGTTATTTTAATTTATCTTTAAATATTTTTCTCATGCATTTAAAAAAACTCCAAAAATATTTTCCTTTTGCATTTTAATCAGAAAAATACTTATTTAATTTTTGACATTAAAATTAATATTTTTGCATGCATATTTTAATCAATTGCTAATTAACCATTAAATTGACTTTTAATTATTTTTAACTATCGAAAACGATTCAGAAAATTACCAAAAAATTATCTTATCATCTTATTGTCATTACTAATCCGAAATATTTTTCTTCATTCAAAAATCATACTTTTACTAACATTTTTTCTCTTATGCAATTTTCTCGTTTTTAGATTATGTACATTTTGTTGTAACGTTTCGGACGATTTTTCTCGCTTTACTTTTCAATATTATGTAACTGCCTATGGGATGTAATAGTTTAATTAGGACTTTTACTTTCCGCACTCCTATCATGTAACTGCCCCAAAGCCATGTAATAGCGTAGGACTTTACTTTTCCGCACTTTACTTTCCGCAATTTATTTTCCGCACCCTATAAATTGCTAGTAATTAGGCGTGTATGGCAAGATAAAAATTGGACATAGATCACTCATAATTTCAAGATAACATATATCTGAATTTAACACACTCTATCACACATGCACCCCTTAGGGTATTTCTCTCTCGTTGCCTTACGAATACAAATGGTCAAGTCCCTCGAACGTAGAGGTATCCTAGCACCGTTGCCTACAAACATATCATCATAGTCCCTTCGATACAAAGATCATAGACCCACGATGTCGCCTACGAATACATGATGTCCTCCCTCGATTGTTGCCTACGAAAAGTGATGATCGTCCCTTCGAATTTTCTAGGATACTCCTACAAGTTGCCTTCTATGACCATCCGATGTCCCTTCGAATGTCCCTTCTACATCCAACGAATAGGGTTACCTACCAACTAATGGTATGGATAACACTATTCTAAAGGAACGTAAAACAGCACGAAAACGACCATTCTGAGTAGGTAATAAGACTTTTAGTTGCTTTCTCTATCAAAATACTTTTCACACCACACACTTTTGTCAAAGTTCAAACTCTTTTCAAAACAAAACATTTTTGAACACTTTGTATACATTCCTACATGAATCATTACAAAGTCAAAGCGAAATGCCTTTTCAAAACATTTTTTGTCAAACACACAAAAAACAATTTTTGAAAATGATCTAAGAGAAACTAAGAGCCCGTAGATAACTACGGATGAAAAGGGGTGCTAATACCTTCCCTTTTCATAACCTTCTCCCTTACTCAGAATCAAACGAAGGTCTTTTCCTATTCTTTTCACCTTCCATTAATTGGATAAAAGAAAAGTCGGTGGCGACTCTTGCTATCCGCACATTTGCGATAAAAAGCAAAACAAATTCTCAAAGTCAGTTCACCGTATTACATTATGCCTTATAGGTTTCGATGATCGATAGAATAATTCAATCCGTTAAGAATCTCGAATTATGATTCTAGGTTGTGCCCTACCGTTATAATCCGACGTAAAACCATAATTGGAATTGTTAAGAACGATTAAATTGATGTGGAATGATTCTAGGTAATTAGAAAACATGTTTCTGTGATCAAAAGTATGTGAAATTTCATGAATTAATTCTGTTTTGGTGATAATATGAAGTTTGATGATGATTGGAATTAATTGAAATTCGTAACAGTGGAGAAAATTGAGTTTTTGTGAAAAACTAACAGTATGGTTCGACACATGATCTTATGAATCGATGCAAGCAGAAGAGAATTTGAAAACCAGAAGCGTTGGAAAGCTATGCATCGACTCATAGAGCCATGCATCGACCCATAGGCCAAAGAAACAGAGCTATGCATCGACACATGATGCGTATGAATCGATGCATACTGAACAGTTTTTGAAAAATGCAGAATGTTACTTGTACGCATCGATGCATACGAAGTATGTGTCGACACATGCAGTTTATGTAGTGATGCATAGACTTATGCATCGATACATACTGAAGGGATTTTTAAAAATTGCAGAATTTTAACTGTATGCATTGATGCATACGTTCTACGTGTCGACACAAGCAGCCCATGTATTGACACATGAGCTTATGGATCGACCTAAGCTGGACAGGAATGGGCAGAATTTTCTGAAAACGATTTCGATCATATCTTTTCGACCGTAGCTCCGATTTAGGCATAGTTGGTATTGTTGGAAAGCTTAGAATGAGTACTATCTAATAAAAAATAATTCCAACACCAAGAATTGAGATCTGGAAGAATCTGGCTTCCGTAATATGAACTCGTTGTGAACTTGTGAATCCTTTGTTTAGTATATGTGCAGTATGTTAATTCCACGGTTGCAGTTAACTTTAGATGCTCATGATTTCTGTTACAATATGCTGTTAATTGTTATTGATTATCATTTGAATAATGTTGTGTGATTTTATTCCATGTTTGAACTGTTGCATGCTTCTAATGTGCATGCACGAGAATTTTGGTAAAGGTTCATTCCCATTGTGCGGAATTGAACTTGCAGGGCCAATAACCGTACCTAATGGATAGAGGTGATGAGGCTAGATTCTTGACCCAATGATGTATGGGCGAATCATTGATTGACGCTATTTTCCGAGGTGTAAGCGGAACAGGGTGTGGACTTGGTTCACATTTGGTACCACATGCATTTGAGTCTGCATCGCATATGTAATTATAACATGTTAGGGTGGTTTCTAGTGTTATAATTGCATTGATTGTTGTTATATGTATAATGTAATGTAAGGCATGAAATTGTGGATTTTTTAACCTGAATATGTTAATGCGGGTGAATAATGTGTTGATTATTTTATTGTTTAAAGAAATGTATAATGCATTTTAATTTTGATGAAATCTCACTCTTACATTTAACAATTTCATATTCGAAGTGAATAGCTGCTCGGGAATTGGTGAGGACAGCTTATAAAGTTGTGCTATTTAGATAATCTGTGTGTCAGTGTCATGCTCTGGTAGTTGTAACACTGGGGAACGGTCGTTTTGGAGTTTTATGGATTTAAACTTGTTATTTTGAGATATGTTGGGAATAATTATTAATTGAATTATTTCGGATTTTATGTTATCTTTCCGCTGTATAAACATAATCCTTGGTTTTGTTTATTTAATAAGTTCTTCAGTGAAAGGCATGATAACTGTTGTGTTATTTGAATTATTAAAATTGTGATCCCCTTGATGTTATGTTTAAAACTCTGATTAAATTGTATAAATCGCGGGTAAATTAGAAGGGGTGTTACAATAGTGGTATTAGAGCATATTCGGTCGTTGTGACCAGTGTCTTAATGTCATCCCTTTGTACGCGACAAGTGTGTACAACATTGTCGGTACTTGTTGCTTTTCTGATTGATTATTGCAGGAGTAGTGTGAAACTAAGTGGGGGAGAAGATATGCTTCTCGGATATGTTCCAATTGTAAGTCATTGGTACGAGGTACTGCTTGAGAAGACAGTGCAAGAGTGGTTAGAGTTGTTGGAATCGTTTGGACCGTGAGTCATAGTTGAAAGTGCAAAAAGGCGAGTACGATTCTGAGAACAGAAAGTGTTGGTAATGATGGTTTATACTCCCGTATAATCGTCGGATGTTTATTGACAAATTGAGGACTTGATCACCCTTAATCTCTTATTGATAGTAGACGGAATCGTATTGGATGGTATACAATTATCTTGCTATCTAAATGGGGCATAAAGTGATGAATATGAACGAAGTATGGTAAAAGCTTGTGAACCATATGAGTGGAAGAAGACTCTAATAAGGACAATGAATTAAGATGGATGACCATAGTTATGTAGATCTTAATGATGGTGTGGTGTTTATGTTGTATTCTTCAACAGAAGTGAAAGGAAAAGCTAAGAGTGATGAATTACCTATTGTGAATGAATTCCCAGAAATGTTTCCGGAAAATGTTAGTGAATTTTCACCTGAGAGAGAAGTGGAGTTTACTATAGATTTGATTCCTGGAACTAGTCAGGTGTCGATGGCGCCTTATCGCATGTCGACATCCAAATTATCTGAGTTGAAGAAGCAGTTAGAAGAGTTATTGGAGAAGAAGTTTATTCTTCCTAGTGTTTCGCCGTGGGGTGCCTCTGTGTTGTTGGTAAAAAAAAGAAAGAGGGGTTCAATGAGACTGTGTGTTGATTACAGGTAGTTGAACAAAGTTACAATCAAGAATCGGTATCCATTGCCGAAGAGTGATGATTTGATGGATCAATTAATTGGAGCTTGTGTATTCAGCAAGATTGATTTGAGATCTGGATATCATCATATTCGTGTGAAGACGGAGGATATTCAGAAAACGACATTTAGAACGAGGTATGGACATTATGAGTATTTTGTTATGCCGTTTGGAGTTACTAATGCACCTGGTGTTTTCATGGAATATATGAACAGAATATTTCATGCGTATCTTGATAATTTCGTGGTGGTATTTATTGATGACATTCTGATCTATTCAAAGAATGATGAAGAGCATGCAGAACATCTTAGAATTGTGTTGGAACTTTTGAAAGAAAAGGAGTTGTATGCGAAGTTGTCTAAGTGTGAGTTCTGGTTAAGTGAAGTAAGCTTTCTTGGTCATGTGATTTCCAAGAATGGCATCGTTGTTGATCCTACGAAGGTAGAAGCGGTATCTCAGTGGGAAGCGCCGAAGAATGCTTCTGAAATCCATAGTTTTCTTGGTCTTGCAGGTTACTACAGAAAGTTCATTGAGGGATTCTCGAAGTTGGCTTTGCCGTTGACTAAGTTAACCAGAAAGGGTCAAGTGTTTGTTTGGGATTCTGAATGTGAGAAAGGATTTCAAGAGTTGAAGAAGAGGTTGACTAGTACTCCGATTCTAATTTTTCCAAATCCGGAAGAATCTTTTGTTGTGTATTGTGATGCGTCGTTAATGGGATTAGGTGGTGTTTTGATGCAACATAAGCAGGTTGTGGCTTATGCTTCAACACAATTGAAGGTTCATGAAAGGAATTATCGGACTCATGATTTAGAATTGGCAGCAGTAGTATTTGTTTTGAAATTATGGAGGCATTACTTGTATGGTTTGAGGTTTGAGGTATTCAGCGATCATAAGAGTTTGAAATATCTATTCGATCAGAAAGAGTTGAATATGAGGCATAGAAGATGGTTAGAATTTCTCAAGGATTATGATTTTGGTTTGAATTACCGTCCGGGTAAGGCAAACGTTGTTGCAGATGCATTGAGTAGGAAGTTCTTGCATATGTCTATGTTGATGGTTCATGAAGTGGAATTGGTTGAGCAGTTTAGAGACTTGAGTTTGGTATGCGAGACTACTTTTGATATTGTTAAATTGGGAATGTTGAAGTTGACTAGTGGTATTCTTGAGGAAATTCGGACTGGACAGAAATCTGATGTTGGTTTGGTGGATAAGTTGACATTGATTAACCAAGGTCAAGGAGGTGAATTCTGAATTGACGAGAATGGTGTTATGTGGTTTGGTGATAGGGTGTGTGTTCTGGATATTGCAAAACTCCGAAAGAGTATTTTGGAAGAGGGACATCGTAGTGGATTGAGTATTCACCTCGGTGCTACTAAGATGTATCATGACTTGAAAAAGTTATTCTGGTGGCCTGGAATGAAAAAGGAAATTGCTGAGTTTGTTTATGCTTGTTTGGTTTGTCAGAAGTCAAAGATTCAACATCAGAAACTGTCAGGATTGATGGAACTGTTGTTTGTTCCAAAATGGAAATGGGATGGCATTTATATGGATTTTGTATCTGGTTGCCAAGGACAGCGAAGAATTATGACTCTATTTGGGTTATTGTTGATCGGTTGACGAAATCTGCACACTTTATTCTGATAAGAATGGATTATCCGATGGAGAGGTTGGTAGAATTGTATGTTGAGAAGATTGTAAGTTTGCATGGTATTCCCTCTAGTATTGTGTCGGATAGAGATCTGAGGTTCATGTCTAAGTTCTGGACAGGATTGCAAGATGCTTTGGGTACTAAGTTGAGATTGAGTTCCGCTTATCATCCGCAGACAGATGGTCAGACGGAGAGGACGATTCAGTCGTTAGAGGATTTGTTAAGAGCTAGTTTGTTGGAAAAGGGTGGAGCTTGGGATAGCTATCTACCATTGATTGAGTTTACCTACAACAATAGTTTTCATTCGAGTATTGGTATGGCTTCGTTTGAGGCATTGTATGGTAGGAGGTGTCGGACACCGTTGTGTTGGTACGAATCTGGAGAAAGTGTTGTGATTTGAGGCATTGAATCTGATTTTTATGCCTTATAGGTTTCGATGATCGATAGAATAATTCTATCTGTTAGGAATCTCGAATTATGATTCTAGGTTGTGCCCTACCGTTATAATTCGACGTAAAACCACAATTGGAATTGTTAAGAATGATTAAATTGATGTGGAATGATTCTAGGTAATTAGAAAACATGTTTCTGTGATCAAAAGTATGTGAAATTTCATGAATTAATTCTGTTTTGGTGATAATATAAAGTTTGATGATGATTGGAATTAATGGAAATTCGTAACAGTGGAGAAAATTGAGTTTTTGTGAAAAACTAACAGTATGGGTCGACACATGATCTTATGAATCGATGCAAACAGAAGAGAATTTGAAAACCAGAAGCGTTGGAAAGCTATGCATCGACTCATAGAGCCATGCATCGACCCATAGGCCAAAGAAACAGAGCTATGCATCGACGCATGATGCGTATGAATCGATGCATACTGAATAGTTTTTGAAAATGCAGAATGTTACTTGTATGCATCGATGCATACCAAGTATGTGTCGACACATGCAGTTTATGTATTGATGCATAGACTTATGCATTGATACATACTTAAGGGATTTTTAAAAATTGCAGAATTTTAACGGCACGCATCGATGCATACGTTCTATGTGTCGACACAAGTAGCCCATGTATTGACACATGAGCTTATGGATCGACCTAAGCTGGACAGGAATGGGCAAAATTTTCTGAAAACGATTTCGATCATATCTTTTCGACCGTAGCTCCGATTTAGGCGTAGTTGGTATCGTTGTAAAGCTTAGAATGAGTACCATCTAATAAAAAATAATTCCAACACCAAGAATTGAGATCTGGAAGAATTAATCTGGCTTCCATAATATGAACTCGTTGTGAATCCTTTGTTGAGTATATGTGCAGTATGTTAATTCCATTGTTGCAGTTAACTTTAGATGCTCATGATTTCTGTTACCATATGCTGTTAATTGTTATTGATTATCATTGGAATAATGTTGTGTGATTTTATTCCATGTTTGAACTGTTGCATGCTTCTAATGTGCATGCACGAGCATTTTGGTAATGGTTCATTCCCATTGTGCAGAATTGAACTTGCAGGGCCAATAACCGTACCTAATGGATACAGGTGGTGAGGCTAGATTCTTGACCCAGTGATGTATGGGCGAATCATTGATTGACGTTGTTTTCCGAGGTGTAAGCGGAACAGGGTGTGGACTTGGTGCACGTTTGGTACCACATGCATTTGAGTCTGGATTGCATATGTAATTATAACATGTTAGGATGGTTTCCAGTGTTATAATTGCATTGATTGTTGTTATATGTATGATGTAATGTATGGCATGAAATTGTGGATTTGTTAACCTAAATATGTTAATGCGGGTGAATAATGTGTTGATTATTTTATTGTTTAAAGAAATGTATAATGCATTTTAATTTTGATGAAATCTCACCCTTACATTTAACAATTTCAGATTCGAAGTGAATATCTGCTCTGGAATTGGTGAGGACAGCTTATAGAGCTGTGCTATTTAGATAGTCTGCGTGTCAGTGTCATGCTCTGGTAGTTGTAACACTGGGGAACGATCGTTTTGGAGTTTTATGGATTTAAACTTGTTATTTTGAGATATGTTGGGAATAATTATTGATTGAATTATTTCGGATTTTATGTTATCTTTCCGCTATACAAACATAATCCTTGGTTTTGTTTATTTAATAAGTTCTTCAGTGAAAGGCATGATACCTGTTTTGTGTTATTTGAATTATTAAAATTGTGACGCCCTTGATGTTATGTTTAAAACTCTGATTAAATTATATAAATCGCGAGTAAATTAGAAGGGGTGTTACAACTTGCAGGATCGACTAGATTGATCCTAGGACATGCATCATAATTTATTATGTCTGAGCTAAGTTTCATGTTCATATTTGTTATTTATGGATTTTTATCTTCAATGTATAATACAAGAATCTTAAAGTAAATTCCATGAATTTGTTTGATAACAGTGTCTTATGTAACAAAATATACTTACAAAATAATGCTTAAACTAGAGATTAACTTCGATCTGAGAAAAGACTTTGAAATTTAAACATAAGACTTTGTAAAGTAATGTGGATAAAATATAAAAGACGTTGACAAGAAAATAAAGGTTTCTAGAAAAGTAAATATTTGATCGAAATGTAAAGGAAAACGAAAGACTTTGAAGAATGAAAACTGTAAAGACAAGAATGAAAGTAAATGACTTTAATTTAAATTGCAAAAAGTATAACAATGGTGTTCTATGCGTATATGGTATCTGCAACTCGTTTCCCTTAATCAACCGGTAGTTTGAGTATATAAGAAATTCTAGTACAAAATGAACACACCAAATTCTAACATTAGAACATCTATTTATACTACTTCGACCTTAACGTTCCTACTCTAGAATCATGCCACGTTCGAAGCTTGCATGCCTCTTACAATCATTGGCTTCCATGCGCCTTCTACAAATGACGCCTTTTATTAGCTAATCCTCATTCGAAATTAAAACACTTCCAAAGTAACAATTCTAACTCTTCAACCAACCGTCTCTTATTCGAAACTCCTTGCTGCTCAGCCAAAATCATTCATCTTTGGATCTTATTCGAATGAACATCAACCTAACATTAAGCATTTCTTAAAAAAAAGTAATTTCATCGAAATTACCAGCTAATATTACCATAGAGTACTGTGGGCGTGTCGGGTGCTAACACCTTCCCCTCGCGTAACTGACTCCCTTACCCAATCTTTTGGTCGAAAGACCATGATTTCTCCCTCTCAAGTTTACTCGATATTCTCCTTTCCTCTCACGGGATAAAAGATGTTTGATGGCAACCTTATTGATATTCTATCCAATGATTTCACCAGTAGTTTCAGTGTGTGTGTGTGTGTGTGAGAGAGAGAGAGAGAGAGAGAGATGTGTGTGTGTGTGTGTGTGTGTGTGCACGTGTGTTTTTGTGTGTGTGTGTGTTTTTTTTTGTGTAAGTTGTATATGTTTCTTATGATTTACTTTCCTAGTTTTACAAAACTCTAGTCACTTAGATAGACACGACCAAATGAGCTGTCATATTTCCTCTCTTTCATAATTTTAAGGCTTTCTAGATTTTGTGATAGATACATCAATCATATACTCACTTCAATGGAATCTTGAATATTTTACTTGGCGAGACTTGAGATGTCTTTATGTTTCATCACCATCATTAAAGATTTGAAAAGTTATCACCACTGACTTGAACAGCAAACAACAAAAAAACAAATACAACAACTATTTTTTTAATAGGTGTAAGTTCCTTGTTTCTAAGGATTGGCATCAATTTTGTAAAACAAATAATAGCAGCAATAATATATTGTACAATAGGATATTTAATTTGTTGTAATCCTATTGGAATGCCTAAACATGTTGTGTTGAGTAAAATCAACATCTGGAACAACTTGTCAAAGAGGATGTCATGACATCATACATCAGACATCAACCTATTGAATTGTTAAGTTTGTTATAGTTCTGGTTTTAAGTTGTGCAGAATAATTTGGGAATATTATGCATCATATGTGGCATGTAATTGAATGCATTTGTGAGGTCCAGAAGCTAAGGAGAAAAATAAGTAAAGACCTTGATTGTAGCAGAAATTATCAGCTTGTTTGTTTTCTTGTAGAGTTTATTACTGTAGTTTGTTACAGCTTATGTTGTTGTTTGAAGGCCCAAATCTAGTTGGGTATAAGGTTATAAATAAGCAGTTTGTAACCTAGTTTTAGGAAGCTATCCAAGTATAGAAATATTGTTAGAACATAGTTTGGTTCTACATCTTCTAAAGGTGTTTTGATGATAACAAATTCTATTGATGACAATTATATTCTGACTATGAAAGATAAATATTTTATATTGTTATCTTCTAGTGTTAATGTGAACAAATAAAGTTTTGGTTCTAAAAGAAAAAGAAGAATAAGTTGCGCTTTTGTTTGTAAGAAGAAGTTCTGATTGATAAGAAATATACGCTAAAAGCAGCCTTCAAATTCTCACGCTCATTAGAAGAAGTTCTGCTTAGTTCAAGTCAAACTTCTGAAATCACCAAGCTACATCTTAAACTCTCATATTTGTCCTTCTAGATGCATTTCATAATTAGTTCTGATGCGTTACTAAATTCACAAATGGAAATATTAAAAGTAACGGTTGGCTGCAGACAAGAATTGTATTTATGGAAAGAAGCACTTAATGCAAATCATCAACATTCCTTTTGTAAACTTTCGTGACTCCCAACAGATCAAATTAATTTCTTATATAAAGGAGCATCACCTTCAAGCTTCATGTGTAAAATCTCACTCTCTAGAAACAACTCAAAAGCTCACTTCATATTTTCGTCAAAGTTGTTTTATTATTTTCTGTGTCTAAATAGTGTATACATCACAATTGTGATATAGCTTGTACGAAGCATTATTAACATATATTCTTGCTGTAAACTGTTTGTACCTTGAGTAACCATGTTGTGGTTAGATTTCAAGAAGACGTTGGCAGTTGTCATCGTGGTTGTAATCAAAGATTTGATTAGTGGATTAAGACCTCGTTAAGAGCGTAAAATCACCTTAACGGGTGGGC
Source organism: Vicia sativa (assembly GCA_021764765.1). Lineage (NCBI taxonomy): Eukaryota > Viridiplantae > Streptophyta > Magnoliopsida > Fabales > Fabaceae > Vicia > Vicia sativa. The sequence goes on along the minus strand of CM038797.1, from coordinate 68,617,961 downwards.
TGGAGTAGTTTGAGTTCAAACGAAGCAGGATAAAAATAACTTTGTCAAATTGTTTTAATTTTAAAACCCTAATTCAAACCCCCCATTTCTTGTGTTTTTCAACCTTTAATTGGCATTAGAGCGCCTGGTTCTGGGTGCTAACACTTAACCGTGTCAGATAAAAGATCCAGCTAGAAAGACACTATGACAGAACATGTTAAGAACAACAATGATCACTATGATGACAAAGACAGAATCAGCAACAGACCCCCAATGTTTGATGGAGAAAACTTCAATTACTGGAAGGACAGAATTGAAAGTTTCTTTTTGGCTCATGACACTGATCTCTAGGACATGGTAATAGATGGCTATATTCATCCTGTTGACGCAGGTGGTCAGAATATTGAAAGGAAGAAAATGTCAGATCAGTAGAAGAAGGAATTCAAAAATCACCACAAATCCAAATCTATCCTCCTAAGTGTTACCTCGTACACAAAGTATGAGAAGATCACAAACAGAGACTCAACTAAGAATATCTTTGACTCCTTAAGAATGACACATGAAGGCAACATGCATGTCAAAGAAACAAAAGCCCTTGCTCTCATTCAAAAGTACAAAGCATTCAAAATAGAGGAAGATGAAACTGTTGAAGTAATTTTCTTGAGGTATCAAATTCTGGTAGCTGGTCTAAAGGTTCTAGAAAAAGGAAATTCGATTGCATATCATGTAAAAAAATTCATCATAAGTCTACCCAAGAAATGGAGACCCATGGTGACAGCTCTTAAGCTTGCAAAAGATCTGAGTAAGATTTCTCTAGAAGAACTCATCAGCTCTTTAGGAAGTCACAAGATAGAATTTGAAGTAGATGAGCCCCATAAGAAAGGTAAGTCTATTGATCTTAAATCTAACAAAAAATATGATTCCAAAGCTTTTCAGGCTGAAGAAGAAAACTTTAGAGGATCATCAACAGAAGAATATGAGATATCTCTTCTCTCCAAAAGAGTTCAACAACTCTGGAAGAATAGACAACTTCTATGATTCATCTTCTGGACATAAAAATTCTAGAAGCAAAGAAGTTGCCTTCTATAAATGTAAGGAAGTTGGTCACTATAAAAGCGACTGTCCTAAGCTTCAGAAAGAGAAGTCGAGGAAGAGGTTTGACAAAGAAAAGAAGAAAAGTCTTATGGCAACATGGGACGATTCAGATTCCTCTGAAGTGTCCTCAAAATCAGAAGATGAAAGAGCCAATATAGCTTTAATGGCCAACATAGCTGACAATTGAGATTCCTCTGAATCCGATGCTGACATTGAAGAGGTATTTCCAAATTTTGCTATTAATTTCTCTAAAGCTGAGTTAGCAAAAAGCTTATATGAAATACTTGAAAATTATCAGAAGCTTCAAATCAAATACAATAATCTGAAATAGAATCTTATATCTGATTCTGAAGATACTAAGAAACTTGAAATAGAAAATTCTGAGCTTAAGGAAATCATTTCAGAACTAAAAATTGAAAACTCTGTTTTTAAAGAAAATCTACAAAAAGCTCAAGAAAAATCTGGTTCAGAAGTTCTAAGTAATACTGATAATATTATAAAAGAATATGACTTTTGTTTTCAAGAGTTTCTTTCTAATATCATAGACAGAATCAAGATGGCTTCAATGATCTATAAAGTTAGCAGAAATAGTAGAAAAGGTTTAGGATATGTGCCTTATAAAACCCTATTTTGTATTCTTCTCTCTTTTGAAAACCCTTATTTTCAAAGTCACTTCTTTCTTCTCCCAAAACCTACTTCTTGAGAAGAATGGCTTCATTATCATCCCTGGATTGAGAATTCTTGATGAGAAGAATGTTGGTGATCTAAGAAAGAGAATTCTTGATGAAGGACATCGTAGTGGATTGAGTATTCACCCTGGTGCTACTAAGATGTGCCAAGATTTGAGGAAATTATTTTGGTGATCTGGTATGAAGAAGGATATTGTTGATTTTATGCATTCTTGTTTAATCTATCAGAAGTCAAAGATTGAACATCAGAAACCATCTGGTTTATTGCAGTCGTTATCCATTCCTGAGTTGAAGTGGGATAACATTTATATGGATTTTGTTTCCGGATTTCCGAGGACTTCGAGTAGTCATGGTGTTGTTTGGGGTTATTGTGGATAAATTGACGAAATATGCTCACTCTATTCCAATTTTGATGGATTATCCTATGGAAAAGTTTGCTAAGTTATATATTGAGAAGGTTGTGAGTTTGCATGGTGTTCCATCGAGTATTGTTTCGGGTAGAGATCAGAGGTTTAGTTCACATTTTTAGGAAGGTTTGCAAAGTGCTTTGGGTAAAAAGTTGCATTTGAGTTCGGCTTATCATCCGCAAACTCATGGTCAGCCTGAAAGGACGATTCAATCATTGGAAGATCTTTTGAGAGCTTGTGTTTTAGAGTATGAAGGTGCTTGGGATAGTTATTTGCCTTTGATTGAGTTTACCTATAACAATAGTTTTCATTCGAGTATTGGAATTGCTCTGTTTGAAGCTTTGTATGGACGAAGGTGTCAGACGCCTTTATGTTGGTATGAATTCGGTGAGAGTTCTATGGTTGGACCTGAGATAGTTCAACTGACTACGGATAAGATTAAGATGGTTTAGGAAAAGATGAATATTGCCCAGATTCTTCAGAAGAGTTATCATGATAAGAGGAGAAAAGATCTTAGATTTCAGAAAAGAGATCATATGTTTTTGAGAGTTACTCCTGTGACTGGTGTTGGTAGAGCATTGAAGTCAAGGAAGTTGACTCCGTATTTTATTGGTCCTTATCAAATTGCTGAGAAAGTTAGCGAAGTAGTCTATCAAATTCATTTTCTTCTGTCACTTACTAATCTTCATGATGTATTTCATGTATCTCAATTGAGGAAATATATGCCAGATATATCTCATGTTGTGCCGCTAGATGATGTGCAAGTTAGAGATAATTTGACGGTTGAGACTTTACCGATGCATATTGAGGATAGAGAAGTTAAGAAACTTCGAGGGAAGGAAATAACTTTAGTGAAGGTAGCATTGGGAGGTCCTGATAGTGGTAATGTGACTTGGGAGCTTGAGAGTCAGATGAAAGATTTGTATCCTAAGTTGTTCGCTTAAGGTAATTTTCGAGGGCGAAAATCTTTTAAATGGGGGAGAGTTGTAACATCCCAATTTTTAAATAGCTAATTATTAATTATTATTATTATATATTATATTATGTGATAATTAATTTAATTGGGTGTTTTAATTTAAATGTGAATTATTTGAATATATGTGTTATTTAATAATTGTGTTTTACGAATAAAATTATGGTTATTTAGTATTGGAACTATTTATGAGAATGGAAGTAATAGAGAGGTGTTAAGTATTAAGCCCATTAAGAAAATCCTAGTTAGTTAGGATTAGAAAGGAATCATAATTAGAATTTCATTTGGAGAAAGAAGAGAAACAAGAGAAGAGAAGAGGACAAAGAGGAAAAGTGAAGAGGAAACCCTAAAAGAAGAATCTTCAAGAGGTAAGGGTGGAGAATCCATATTACTGTTTGATTGTATGTTGTGGGTAATGATTAGGAATATGCTAGGTTGTTCAATTTCTAGAATATTTGAATGTTAGGGTTTAAAGAAAAATTATGTTTTTTAACTTAGAAATGATATCCCGTGATTAGAAACATGTAAGGATACCCTTTAATGATGTTATTTGGCTGATTGAAATGGGTTTTATGTGGTAATTTCATGGGAGAAAGAATTTGGTTCGTAGTAGAACAAGTGCAGAATCGTAGACCGCACTTAGCGCGAGGAGGAGCCCGCTTAGCGCGAAATGTTATGACTTTTAGAGTTTAAGCGTGACTTGAAATGAAAAATGTTATTTTTAGGATCTTTTGACATGACATCTTATATGATTATATTTAATGTATTATTTTCATATATGTGATTAATTGATCCAATTGTGATTGAATGTGTTTTAGATTGGTTTTGAATATTATTTCAATGTAGGTTTGATTACTTGAGTATAGTATGTGATAATCTTATTTGATAGAATGTGTTGAATAACGTTAGTGGAATGATGTGTCATAATGTCATTTGCTATGTGTGATGATATGTGTAAGATACATGTGATGATCTTATTGTTGAAATATACTGATGTGTAATTGATGTATAATTCACATGAGATAAATTTTGATGATATGCTTGGATAATCAAGATTTTGTGAATAATCTTAATTTGCATAAGTTGTCTTGGAGAATCGTACATGCATACATTTGGCTCAATCTTTGTATGGATAAGTAGCGGTGAAACGTTGGGTTCACAAATTGGCTCAATCCATGATGGATAAGTATCGGTGAAACATTGGGTTCACAAATTGGCTCGATCCATGATGGATAAGTATCGGTGAAACGTTTGGTTCACATTTGGCTCGATTCCATTGGGAATAGGTAGCGGAGGCTTTTGGTCTTGTCCGGATCGGAAGTAAGGGCTTGGATTCTATGAATGAATCGGAAGCAGGGTTAACGAAATGTTCCCAAAAACTTGGTACCACATGCAAATTGAGTCACATATCATTGTTGTCACATGAGTCATTATTGAAAATGCAATGTGTGAAATGAAATTGTGATGTCTAATCATATGAATTAATTGGATTATTTGGATGGATGATAATTATGCCATGTATGAACTTATCATACTTGTAACGTTTAAATGATCATGTTATCTTGAAATATCAATTGAATTGTGTAGAATTCATGAATAGATGCGATTTCTTCATTATTTCTATTTATATACTTTTGAATAATGATGTGAATTCTCACCCTTCTATTTTGATATTGCCTCTACGTGGGTAACGTGCAGGTTTCGAGGATAGCATTACTTCGCACGAGACTAGTTGAAGAGTCTAGCTAGTTATCCGTTACTAGGTAATCTAGTCATTTCTCTGGTCATGTAAAATGAGATTTATCTGGATTTCTGCTTTGATGAGATATTTGTTATGTATACTCATCTATTTTGATTTGTATGTGTTCGCGTTAAAAAATGACGCGCTAGGGAATCGAATATGAATTCGGATTCTCTGGATCGAAACGATTTACTCTTTTGATTTGTTTATAAAGATGTCGCGAGCATCAAGCTTTATTATTTTCAACACAAGAAAAGATGATTTAATGATTATGAAAAAGGGGAAAGCTGTTAATACCCTCAATTGATTTGATATGCGTAACGACTAGCGCAAACTAGACGCAACGCATTGGGGAGATTCTGAGTAAGGGGGTTTGTTATATAAAGGGAATAGATGGAGCACCCTAAATATATATAGTTATATATATCTTTATATATGAATATGTTTGATATGTTTGTGCGTTTTAATTGCTATTTCTATGATTGGGAAAGTTTCTCCTTTGGGATTTTAAGAAGGATAGATTAGGTGGGATCCTAGTGTTTGTTATTATTGTGCTCGCAAAGATCTGTGGATCTTCTGCATACATATCCCCTAGTGGGAATCAGAGCATTTATAGCTCGGATCTAAAGGGATCTATGGTTTGTTTGGTCTAAGAGAGAAAGAAATTTGCTCGGCAAGGATGAGACCTTGTGCCTACGTATTCTCAAAAGGATGTTGAGAAAGTCAGAGCAATCGTAGTCCCACTTATGCTAGTGGAAAGCAACGGGATGTTAGTAAGAGACACAGACAAATGTCATCTTAATGAAAAATGTATCTAATCTATTTCATCACATACATTTTGAAAATTTGACTGATTAAAATCTTTCATCGTAAGTTATAGGTGTTTTGCTTGAGTGTACAAGCGTTACCACTTACATGTTTAAGAAAGATGTTTTGAAAAAGATGATTGAATCTTTTAATTGTAAGCATTGGGTGTTTTGCTTGAGTGTACAAGCGTTACCACTTACGATTAAGAGATGTTTTTGTTTGAAAAGTTTTTGAAAAGAGTTTGATTGTATTTGATTGTATGTGATGTGATAGATGAGATACTTCTTCCATAGAGATGATAGATGTCTAAATCTCTAGAAGAAATTGATTGGATTAAGGGGATGCTTTTAAGAAGCCCATGGGTCCTTGTATTGTAAGCCCAAGAGGAGGCATTCCGAGGGTCATCGAGGGTCCTTGTATGAAGCTCAAGAGGAAGCTATAGGGTATGGTTGGCTTTGGTTTTAAAAGATATTTCACCGGGAAACCATCCTTTTGGAATTAAGACCAATTTCACCGGGAAATTATACTCTCTGGGTTCTATCCTAACGCGGGTGATTCTTTGTATTGGAAGCCCAATAGGAGGCTGTTAAGAGATTTCTTGGTCTCTTTCATTGTATAATGCCCAAGAGAAGGCTAAACTCAATGATGAGTTCTTTTGAACGAAGCCCAAGAGGAGGCTGACTCAACAGGGGAGTGTTGTCTTATATGAAGCCTAAGCGGAGGCTAAACTCAGATGAATGAGTTTTCTTATATGAAGCCTAAGAGGAGGCTGAACTCAGATAAAATGAGTTACCTTGTACAAAGCCCAAGAGGAGGCTAATTCTGTGGGGAGAATTATTGGTTAGACTAGTTGTTATGTTATAACTAGACAGTTGTATAAACAAGTGTGTGTGTGTGTGATATGTATTCACAGGAGTTTATGAAGGAAATATAAACAGATGCATGATGTTTATTTACAAGAGTTTATGAAGGAAATATAAACAAGTGTTTGTGAAACGAACGTTTGAAACGAGCGTAACTTGATTATTTAGAAGTTTGAATGTGTACAAGGAAATAAATATGTACACGAACGAGTATTTATGTACGAGATGTGGATGTACATAGGAGGGTTGGGACTTACACCATAAGGGTGGCCCATTGGTTTAAAAGCAGTTTCACCGGGAATAATGCTCCTTTCAATACCAATGGTATTCAGTGTATATACAGACGAAACGGAAACAAACGATCGAAGTTTATCTGTGTTTGAGTCTTTACATAAGTGTCTGTATTATGTACAGGTAAAAAATTAGTATGTATATGGAAAGAATTTGATATGTACAAAGAAAATAAGTATGTACATAAAGAATGTTGGTTGGGACTTACACCGTAAGGGAGGCCCATGATCGGTTAAGAAAAACGAGAGAAAACGAATTTGGTTTTATCGTTTAATCAGATCGATCATGGAAAAAGATGCAAGTTTGATGAAAAGTTTTGAAGAATGGTTTTTGAAAGTGTTTTTGAAATGTGAAGTTTACTTATAAGAAGTTTTGAAAAGAATCGGGACTCGAAAGTTTGAAAAAAGTCACCTTTAAAGGTGTTTTGAAAAGTGCTCAAAGTACCGTTTTCGGCTCGATCAAAATATAATCGGATGAAAGTTTTTTCTGAAAATTTTTGCACTATCCTAAAATAGATACATTAATTGACAAGTGTACAAAAAATCACCTCAAAATGAGGAGTTTTGATTGGTTTTAAAAAAATGTCAAAGTTTGTAAAAAATACAAAAGTTTGAAAAAAAAATGGTCCCAAGGAGAACCCGGGACCTGTTAGGCAAGACGTGGCACAATGACTTAAGAGTGAGCTGGCAACCGCTGGGGCGGCAATACATCCGTGTATTGTGTTTAAACTATGAAATTATATTTTAAACTCTTATTTTAAATTTGAAAACACGCGCGCAAGCTTCATCATCTTCTCCAATCTTCAATCAGCCATGGATTTCGTGTTTCTTGATGAAATCAAACGATGTAAAGATCAAACTTGCTCGCCTCAAGCCCAGGAACATGATGGCACTCTTTAATTTCATTTATTTTAAGCCCAGAATGATCAAATTTATGAAGAACACGAAGAACCCTAAAACTGAAAAACCTAATTGAAAACGTGTATGGTTGATGATTTATTCAATTGATTGAGGGTTAATGGTCGTGGATGGTGCAGAAAACAAATGGCCAAGAGTTTTTTTCAATTGAATCAAGAAATCATGGATTTCGAGTTTGAAGTTCTTACCTGTTGAAGCTGGAATCGAAAACTGGATTGGAGTGTTTCCAATTGTTATTTGAGGATTGCTTGAGCACCAACGGCCTCTATCGAAGGTGTTTGATCACCCTGCTTGCTCTGGAATGATCTGAAACTCTCTACCCAAGTCGACCTGCATAAGCTCAAAGTTGAACTTTGAATTCTGGGTTAGAGGTGTGACAGTTTGTTGTTTATGATCTGCATCAGGTCTATGATGTATGTGGATAATGTTTGAGTGAAAAGATCCCAACTTGTTTGAGCCAAACATCCAATTCGATAGTTAAGGCAGTTTTGCAAGTTTTGGAAACATGAAAAGGGAAATCTGTTTTTTAGCTTTCCTTGTGTTGATCTTATGTTTCAAACATGTTATATATTGATTATAAGATATGTTAGACACCAAAATTCTTCATGGTTTACGCAAATTTTCAAAATTGCAAGAATTCTCAATTTTCACTATGTTTCTTGAATTTCAAGTAAGAAGAGAGAAAGCATGTCTTGGCATTACTTTGGTGTGGTTTGAATGGCAAGCAAGACCTCTATTTATAGGCCATGAGTTCTGAAATATAATTGAGAAAGTTTGGCCATTGGTAAATTTGACTTGCCTTAGAGGGCAAGGAAGTCATTTTTGCATTAAATGCAAAAGGAAACTTCCTTTTAACCATGGTTAGTTATTACCTTGATCCTATCCTTTTATAATTACTTCTCACTGATTTTTATCAGCTATAGTCTATCCTTGCAAGGTGGCATGTGTTCTAGAAGAAGAAAATGCAAAGTGACCTATAATCTTGAAGTTTTGTACTTGAAATTCAAAGATTTTGGAGCCCTATGTTTCAATTTCAAAAGTGTAGCTAGACTCCATGGATTTGAGAGTTCTTGGACATTTTGGAAAGCTTGTTTCAAGGGCTACAACTTTCATGTTTTTAGTTTTTTCCAATTCAAAGTGGAACTATGTGAAAAATGCCATGAAGTTTGGAAAAAGTACAAAATTTTAACACTTGAAATTTTTTCTAAGTGTTAGAAATTTTGACTTTTTGTTGACTTTTCCAAATTCTTTGATTTTTTATGATCATGATGGATCATTTGAAGTATTTTGATGATGGAAAAAGTTTTGTTTTTAAAAAAGTTGACCAAAAGTCAAAGTTTGACTTTTCTGTGCAGATGAAATTTCATCAGATGTTTCAGAAATTGACTGATGAAGTCTGTGAACTTCTGTGATGTTTTGAATCCAGAAATTAGGTCAAAATTTTGTATCTAAGATATGAAGATCAACCTCCAATCAAAAAATTCATTCATTGATCAGAAAATCTGAGATTGCACATCCTCGATCAAAACCCTAATTGGTCGATCCTTGATAGATCAATGAGAAAAGTTGGATATCTGAAGATCAGAGGTTGATGATTTGATCAAGATAGATCAAATGAATTATCGTGTCTGCTTCATGTTTGTCGACGCATCTGAGCAGGACCATGTCGAAGTTTCTTTTGTACAGCACATCTTCATTTAGGAAGAAATTTCTAGAAAGTCTCCTTAGAGTTTTCTTATCCTTATACGATGCCCCAAGTGGGTACTCTCGTGTTTGAAGGAAACGTTTGATGTCGTGAAACCACGGCTTATCGTCGAAGACTGCTTCAGTTGCGAATATATATGTAGGTCTTTCAAGGCGTCTAATACAAATCTTAGGCATATCATTCCAATCAGTGACTTTGAACATAGAAGATAGAGTGGCCAAGGCGTCTGTCATTCGATTCTGATCTCGAGGGATATGATGCAGTTCTACTTTGTTGAAGAAAGTCAACAAACGTCTTGCATAATCTCTGTAAGGAATCAAACCAAGATGATGAGTTTCATACTTGTCTTTGATTTGGTTGATCACAAGGGCTGAATCTCCATATATGTCAAGGATCTTGATCCTTAAGTCGATGGCTTCTTCAATACCCATGATATAAGCTTCATATTCTGCTATGTTGTTGGTGCAATCAAATACCAATCTGGCGGAAAACGGGATATGAGAACCTTCGGGGGTAATGATGACTGCCCCAATTCCATTACCAAAAACATTAACGGCTCCATCAAAAATTAGGCCCCATCTAGATTCTGGATCTGGGCCTTCTTCGGGTAGCGGTTCGTCGCAATCTTTTATCTTTAAGTACATAACATCCTCGTCAGGGAAATCGAACTTGAGAGATTGGTATTCGTTGAGCGGCTGATAAGCCAAGTGATCGGCGAGAATGCTTCCTTTGACCGCTTTTTGAGCACGGTACTGGATGTCATATTCAGATAACAGCATCTGCCATCGGACAATTCTTCCCGTTAAGGCAGGATTTTCAAAGACATACTTGATTGGATCCATTTTGGAGATTAACCAAGTTGTGTGATTGATCATGTACTGGCGGAGACTGTGACACCCCAAATAAATCAATTATTAAATAATTACGATTTTTAATTATTAATTTAATTAGGAATGTAATATTTAATATTTTGGATTATTGGAGGTCAATTAAATTAAATGGAAGTGGGTTTATTGGTGGTGTGATGAATAAAGTGAGGGTGTGAGGAGTAAAAGACTCTACTCACATTAATTATGTTATTTTTTATTATGTTAGAATAATAAAAGAAATAAAAGAAGGAAAAGAGGAAAAAGGATCTTTTTGGAGAAAACTCACTGTACGTGGAATTGAGAAGAGGAGAAAAGGAGGAAGAAGACCTAAGGTGTCGGAAGTCGAAGAACCCACAAGGTAAGGGGTGATTTCGATTGATTATTGCTTATTATGGGTTTTGATGTTGATAATATAGGTTATAGCATGTTAGAGAATTGTATTTGTGAATTTATAGGGTTCCATGAATGTGTCCCTATAGGTGTCAGATTGTGTTAGTTGATGGGTATGAATTGATTAGGGTGTCAGATACCAATTATAACTGATATGAAGATGATAATGGATGTGATAAATGATGCAAATTGATGTACTTTGGTGTTTCCAATGATGGGATTCGTATGGGTATGTGTGGATTGAGTTGTAATGGAAGCAATGCTGTCAAAACTAAATTTTTGGGTCTGATGGTCGTGGGAACCGGTTCCCCAGTGGGAGAACCCGGGTTCCAGCTTTTAAAATGAAGAAAAATAACATTTTTGAACTCAGGAACCGGTTCCTGTGTGGGAGGAACCGGGTTCCACGTTGATTTTTCCAGAAATAAGAAATTTGATTTTCTGGGAACCGGTTCCCTACCTGGAGGAACCGGGTTCCCCATACATTTTTCCAGGGGGCGTGTATTTTTGAGTTGTGGGAACCGGTTACTCCCAGGGAGGAACCGGTTCCATAACTTTGAAAATTTTCCAAACTTTAAAATTCATAACTTTCAAACCGTAAGTCCGTTTTGCGCCGTTTGGACGTTGTTTCTTAAATTTAATGCTCTACCTTATAAAATGGAAAGATTTTCTAAAAGTTGAAATTATTTTGAAAAAGAGGTAAATTTCGAAACAAACAATGATTGACTGACGCACTTTGAGGTGCATGTAACAGTGAAACTGTGGTGACGAGTATATTGATACTGAGTGAATGTAAAGCGTGTTATGCTGTGGTTATTTGTATGCATGATGATTGGAATATCATGTTTTTGAGTTTGATTCGGTTTATGATAATTGGTGTATTCATGATTGTATTGATATCATGTGTTTGTTGGTGTTGTATATGCCTGATGGTGGTTGACCTTAGTTGTCATTGTTGTGATATACATTGGTGGTAGTCTTACCAAATGAAGGGTAAGTGTTTGGCATATTTATGCTTGGTGATGAATTATTTCATGATAGGTGATTATATCATGTTGATTGGTTTGCATGTTTATCCGATGTTAGATGTATGCATGATTGGTTGATATATCATGTTGATTGTTGTGATTCGATTATGTTAAATGAATGTATACATAGGCGATTAATGTTGCATCTGGTGATGTGCGTGCATATGCATTGTTTTGGTGAAGTTAATTCCCATTGTGCGGAATTTGACTTGGATTGCCGATAAGATGCGAGTGAGGATGGGTGGTTATTTGGATTCGTGTCCGTGTTTATGGACGAATCGATGGTCCGTATCCGGTTGATGATGGATCGGTGTTGGGTGACTTTGAGTCACAGTCGGTACCGCATGCATTGAGTCGCATTTTGATTGTGCGGGATAGGAACATGTTAGGATGTCTTCGAGTGTTACTATTCTCTGATTGATGGTTGTTGTGCATGATGATTATATGGTTGTAACTGTGTATTGAATTTGGAGTTATGTTGAAATGGGTGGATTAATATGCTTGGAATATATTGTTAATTGAGAAGCTTATAATATGCTTTAATTATGAGAAGTCTCACCCTTACTTACCATTTCAGATTAAAGTTAGCAGCTGAGGAGTCGGTGAGGATGGCTCTAGAGCTTATCGTTTAGTACGCGAGTCAGTGTCATGCTCTGATTAGATTGTAACACTGGGGAATGTTAGATGAGGAATTAGATATTGGTTTATTAATCATTTAAAACTTTGTTGGGAATAATAATGATGGAATTATTCCGTGTTTGGTTATGATGTTTTCCGCTGTGTAAGACATGGTCTTATCTATATTGAATTATTTTGAAGGTGTTGATCCTCAGTGTAGCATGGCTACTGTTTGAGTGAAATTTATTTTATCTATTAATTGTGACATCCCGTGATTACCGTGTTAAACTCTGGTTAAAGATGATTTAGATATTAATTTAATTAATATATTCGGGGTATTTAGATGGGGTGTTACAATAGTGGTATCAGAGCATAGTCGGTCATTGTGACCAGTGTCTGAATGTCATTATTCCTTTTGTATACGACATGTGTGTGAAACACTGTCGGTACTGCTTGTTTTTCCTGGCTACCTAGTTGCAGGAGTGGTTTAGAAGCAAGTGGGGGAGAAACTTTGCTTCTCTGAGATGTTCTGGTGTGAAGAGTTGGATCGATGTGCTATTGGTTACATGAGTGCAGATGTTGGTTAGATTGCATAGTTTTCCCGAATTCGGAGGGATTACGAATTCGAGAATTCAGTATGATGGTCAGATAAGGTTCTCTTAAGTGGTAACCATTAAGTACTTGTGTTGTTCGCATCACTGGGAGTGGAGGACGATGTTATGGATAATGATGTTCCATTTGAGGTGTGAGTTCTGATGTTTCCCTGGGAATAATAACGACTCATTGTTGAGCATGATGTTGGATTAGCTTGAGGTTATCCTTGGGTTGAATGTTTGAAGTTAAACCAAGTGATTATGAATCGTTTGATGAGTCGATGCATATTATTGGCCTAGAAGATATTTGGTAATCAAGAAGGATGACTCTTAGAAGATGAAGCTGGTGTGGTTGGAATGTTGCAAGACATCCGGTTGATCGTGAAGTTGTCAGTGTGAGTTACCTCCTTGTGTTCTTGAAAAGATTAATTGTGTCAGTGTCAATGGTTGATATAAAGTATACAATTGTGTGAATTAATTATTGGAGTTGTGGTTTGACGCAATTAATCATGGTGGGTGATGTGTGTTGCGGTATGTTGAAGTTGGGATCTCAAATTTTGTATCCTATGATGGTTTGGGATTTCTCACTCTCACAAGGTGGAAATCGACTATCTATTGCAGGGAATTGATTTCCTGAAGCTGACAGCATTTCTTCCAAAAACTTGTAAGATTCATAGCTTGAGTTTTGGATGTCTGATTTGAGTTCCGTTTGAAGCATTGGAAAGATAATGTGATGAACTTTGTTTTAAAAATGGTCCCAGCACCTGAAAGTAATTTATTTATCATGTAATGATGTTTGAGGAGAATCAGAGTTGTTGTTGATGTCGTTCTTGGTACAAAACTTATTTCTATGACACCGTGCAAGATGTCAACTTTTGAGTTAAGGGAATTGAAGAAGCTATTGGAAGATGCGATGAAATGGATTTGTAATACCAAGTGTATTGTTTGGGAGCTCTAATTTCCTTAGTCAAGGAGGAAGAAAGTAGCGCGAATTACGTGTGGATTTTTGATAACTGATTTAAGTGGTGATTGAGACTAAATATCTATTTCAAATTGTTGGTGATTTGATGGATCAATTGGTTGGAAAGTATGCCTTCAGTAAAGTTGAATTTAGATTAACTTACCTTCGTGGTCAGGTTAAGGATGAAGATAGTTAGAGATAAGCTTCTAAAACTCGGTATAGGTATGTTGAATGTTGTGAGGTGAATTCCAACTTGAAGAGAGTAGAATTTTGTTAAGTTTTCATGGTGTAGATTACGGTATGAGGATGTGAGTTTTCTTTATCATGTTATCTCAAGTGACGGTGTCTGGTAGACCCATCCGAGGTGACGTGGTGTTGTAGTGGGAAAGTCCAAAAAGTTGTTGCAGTATTGGAAGATTTTATGGACATAACCGATGTGATCATGATTATTTGAGACGAGGTTAAGAATGATATATTCTTAATGAATGAGAAGTTGGTATTTGAAGAATGCGAAAGTATTAGAGATACAACTTATGTCGATTGAGGATGAATAAGTGACGTTAGCATCTGAGGAAAAGATAAGTGATATTAGAGGAAAAATAAATTCGATAGGAAATGCAATCAGGTCTAAGATGTCAAAATATTGACATGTGTTAAGAAAATGTTGGAAGTTTCTTTTACCGATCATATGATGAGGTGTATTACCGAGATTGCATTTGAAATAAGATTCAGATTGAGCATATATGGATCCTAGATGTTATGAGATTTAAAGGGAGACTAAGAGTTGTGAATGTCGTTAAAGTTCTCCGCATGGATAAGGACTTCAAATGGGGACAAAATGAGTTATGGTGTGATCATGCATAAAATCCTCAGCCGAGATGGATGCCTGGAGGGAAGGTTGTAGGGATCCGAGATAGGTCTCGGATCATATAGGAGGGGGGATCTACGTCCGACATGTGTCTCGGGAAAAGACATGAGGACGGTCTAGAGGTATAGCTCGGCAGGTACTCCAGCAAGAACGATTGAGTATACGTTATGAAGATGAAGAGTTCCTAAAGTCTTTATGAGACGTTACTAGTGAATGATTACAAGCTGAAACAGCTGGTTCCTCGCCTTAAAGCCATGGTTAATGTGCTAAGGCAGTTACGGAAGGAAGGAAATAGCCTCATGGAGGCATTGATATAAATAGGGCTCCCGCCGGCGGGATAAGCAAGACGATGATAAGCTTGGAACTTGAGTTACGACACTTGAGTCTCCAAATCCCTAAACAATATCTTTAATCAGGTTTTTCCTGCAAGAACATGGTGTATTTGGTATGTTAGCATCTCATGAGGGGGAAAATACTTAACAATCGTGTGATGCTAAGTGAGTGTGAAGAAGATTATGTAAATTGTTTGATCGATGGTATCTCATCATCGATGTCAGATGAGAAATAAGTGTGGAAGAAGTCGTAAACCTTAAAGGAAGACTATTGAACCATGGTACTTGGGTGACTTCGAGCACAAGTTCTAAAGGAACGCTATTATAGTTTGGTACGGTGGTTTATACTCCATTGTGATTGCCGGCTATCTATTGACAAATTGAGGAACTGATCACCCTTAATCTCTTGTTGATAATAGACAGGATCGTGTTGGATTTAATAGACTCATCTTGCAAGCTTGATAGTGTGTGAAAGTGGTTGACGTTCTATTGAGAGGATAGTAGTTCATCAGTTCGCATGAAACTAAGAGGAAAAGGAATAGGAAAAAGACTTGGAAATTATCTAGCGGGTCGGAGACTTGAGTGTGTAGGCAAGTTGAAACCGCGGAGTGGAAGGTTTAGAATGTAAGAAGTTGAACAGTGATTTTTGATAGATATTAAGGAGAAAGTCTAAAGATAAAATGTGAAACTTGTAGAGCTGGTAGTTGATGAAAATCAAATGAAGATATTGACTTAAGGTAATTAATCAGAGTCGCGTAGCGAAAGCGTAACGTGATGCACTTTGTTATGCGAGTATGATTTTTTTTGGAAGTCACAAATTAAACGTTAGAAGGTGTGGAGTTTATGAAACTATTAGAAATTTCAGAATAGAATTCTTAGGTGAAGGGTTCTATGTCTTATTGATGTTACATCCATTATAATAGATGTATTAATTTGCAAGCTCTATCGTTGGAACGTAGCCTCGTGGTACTAATATTGTGTATAAATGTTGTGGACATTGCGGTTATGTAGAGGTTCTTATAATTGTGTTGCAGTGTGGTGAAGTGATAAATCATGTACCCTAGAGTGAAGGGGGTAAGAAGTGAGCTGAGCTGATGTATTCTTAACCCGATAGCAATGGATCGTGTGGGATTCTAGTGGTTGAATAAGAAGGATATTTGTTAGTGATATTGGAAATGATGTCAAACATGACGTGATAGTTGGAAGGAAGGATTTCAAGAGCTGAAGAGGAGGTTGACTAGTGCTCCGATCTTCATTTTGTCGAATCCGACTAAGTCTGTTGTTGTGTACTGTGACGCATCATTAATGGGATTAGGTGGTGTGTTGATGCAAGATAAGCGGTGTGGCTTATGCTTCACGACAATTGAAAGTGCATGAAAGGGTTATCCGACTCATGATTTAGAGTTAGCAGTTGTATTTGTTTTGAAGTTGGGGAGATTTATATGGTTCTCGATTTGAGGTATTAGTGATCATAAGAGCACGAAATATCTCTTTGATCGAGAAAGAGTTGAAACGGTTCGAGTCAAAGAGATCGCATTGGTAAGAGTAGCTTGGGAGGACCAGCGAGATGGAAATGTTACATGGGGCGGAGAGTCGATGAAGGACTCATATCCGACTGTTCGTCTAGGTTGTGTTTTCGAGGACGAAAACTCTTTTAGTGGGGGAGAGTTGTGACACCCCAAATAAATCAATTATTAAATAATTACGATTTTTAATTATTAATTTAATTAGGAATGTAATATTTAATATTTTGGATTATTGGAGGTCAATTAAATTAAATGGAAGTGGGTTTATTGGTGGTGTGATGAATAAAGTGAGGGTGTGAGGAGTAAAAGACTCTACTCACATTAATTATGTTATTTTAATTATGTTAGAATAATAAAAGAAATAAAAGAAGGAAAAGAGGAAAAAGGATCTTTTTGGAGAAAACTCACTGTACGTGGAATTGAGAAGAGGAGAAAAGGAGGAAGAAGACCTAAGGTGTCGGAAGTCGAAGAACCCACAAGGTAAGGGGTGATTTCGATTGATTATTGCTTATTATGGGTTTTGATGTTGATAATATAGGTTATAGCATGTTAGAGAATTGTATTTGTGAATTTATAAGGTTCCATGAATGTGTCCCTATAGGTGTCAGATTGTGTCAGTTGATGGGTATGAATTGATTAGGGTGTCAGATACCAATTATAACTGATATGAAGATGATAATGGATGTGATAAATGATGCAAATTGATGTACTTTGGTGTTTCCAATGATGGGATTCGTATGGGTATGTGTGGATTGAGTTGTAATGGAAGCAATGCTGTCAAAACTAAATTTTTGGGTCTGATGGTCGTGGGAACCGGTTCCCCAGTGGGAGAACTCGGGTTCCAGCTTTTAAAATGAAGAAAAATAACATTTTTGAACTCAGGAACCGGTTCCTGTGTGGGAGGAACCGGGTTCCACGTTGATTTTTCCATAAATAAGAAATTTGATTTTCTGGGAACCGGTTCCCTACCTGGAGGAACCGGGTTCCCCATACATTTTTCCAGGGGGCGTGTATTTTTGAGTTGTGGGAACCGGTTACTCCCAGGGAGGAACCGGGTTCCACTGAAAACTTTTGAAAATTTTCCAAACTTTAAAAATTCATAACTTTCAAACCGTAAGTCCGTTTTGAGCGCCGTTTTGGACGTTGTTTCTTAAATTTAATGCTCTACCTTATAAAATGGAAAGATTTTCTAAAAGTTGAAATTATTTTGAAAAAGAGGTAAATTTCGAAACAAACAATGATTGACTGACGCACTTTGAGGTGCATGTAACAGTGAAACTGTGGTGACGAGTATATTGATACTGAGTGAATGTAAAGCGTGTTATGCTGTGGTTATTTGTATGCATGATGATTGGAATATCATGTTTTTGAGTTTGATTCGGTTTATGATAATTGGTGTATTCATGATTGTATTGATATCATGTGTTTGTTGGTGTTGTATATGCCTGATGGTGGTTGACCTTAGTTGTCATTGTTGTGATATACATTGGTGGTAGTCTTACCAAATGAAGGGTAAGTGTTTGGCATATTTATGCTTGGTGATGAATTATTTCATGATAGGTGATTATATCATGTTGATTGGTTTGCATGTTTATGCTGATGTTAGATGTATGCATGATTGGTTGATATATCATGTTGATTGTTGTGATTCAGTTATGTTAAATGAATGTATACATAGACTGATTAATGTTGCATGCTGGTGATGTGCGTGCATATGCATTGTTTTGGTGAAGTTAATTCCCATTGTGCGGAATTTGACTTGGATTGCCGATAACCGATACCCGAGTGAGGATGGGTGGTTAGGCTGGATTCGTGTCCGGGTGTTTATGGACGAATCGATGGTACTGTATCCGGTTGATGATGGATCAGTGTTGGGTGACTTTGAGTCACGAGTCGGTACCGCATGCATTGAGTCTGCATTTTGATTGTACGGGATAGGAACATGTTAGGATGTCTTCCAGTGTTACTATTCTCTGATTGATGGTTGTTGTGCATGATGATTATATGGTTGTAACTGTGTATTGAATTTGGAGTTATGTTGAAATGGGTGGATTAATATGCTTGGAATATATTGTTAATTGAGAAGCTTATAATATGCTTTAATTATGAGAAGTCTCACCCTTACTTACCATTTCAGATTAAAGTTAGCAGCTGAGGAGTCGGTGAGGATGGCTCTAGAGCTTATCGTTTAGTACGCGAGTCAGTGTCATGCTCTGATTAGATTGTAACACTGGGGAATGTTAGATGAGGAATTAGATATTGGTTTATTAATCATTTAAAACTTTGTTGGGAATAATAATGATGGAATTATTCCGTGTTTGGTTATGATGTTTTCCGCTGTGTAAGACATGGTCTTATCTATATTGAATTATTTTGAAGGTGTTGATCCTCAGTGTAGCATGGCTACTGTTTGAGTGAAATTTATTTTATCTATTAATTGTGACATCCCGTGATTACCGTGTTAAACTCTGGTTAAAGATGATTTAGATATTAATTTAATTAATATATTCGGGGTATTTAGATGGGGTGTTACAGAGACGTTTTGAAGCCCATACCAAAGCACAACATGTTTTCTCGAGCATGGAGTAACGAGTTTCACAGTCTGTGAACTTTTTACTCAGGTAGTAAATGGCATGCTCCTTCTTACTGGTTTCATCTTGTTGTCCAAGTACGCAGCCATGGACTCTTCTAGTACGGTAAGGTACATGATTAATGGTCTTCCTTCAACTGGAGGAATCAATATTGGAGGTTCTGACAGGTATTCCTTGATACTGTCAAGCGCTCTTTGGCAATCTTCTGTCCACACAACTTCTTGATTTTTGCGGAGAAGCTTGAATATCGGCCCACAAGTAGCAGTCATTTGAGAGATAAATCTGGAGATGTAATTCAACCGTCCAAGAAATCCTCTTACTTGCTTTTCTGTATGTGGCGTAGGCGTTTCTTGAATAGCCTTGACTTTGTCAGGGTCAACTTCAATACCTCTTTGACTGACAATGAAACCTAGTTGTTTTCCAGATCTTACCCCAAAGGTGCATTTGTTAGGATTCAGGCGAAGCTGAAATTTCCTTAGTCGTTGAAACAAATTCAAGAGATATTCTATATGCTCTTCTTCAGTATCTCACTTTGCTATCATATCGTCCACATAGACTTCGATCTCTTTGTGCATCATGTCATGAAAGAGAGTAGTCATTGCCCTTTGGTAAGTTGCGTCGGCATTCATTAATCCAAACGGCATCACTTTGTAGCAAAACGTGCCCCATGGCGTGATGAAAGATGTCTTCTCCATGTCTTCGGGAGCCATTCTGATCTGATTGTAACCAGAGAAACCGTCCATGAAGGAAAAGACGTTGAATTTTGCAGTGCTATCCACTAGCATGTCAATATGCGGTAGCGGGAAGTCGTCTTTCGAACTTGCTTTGTTCAGATCCCGGTAGTCAACACACATTCTGACCTTTCCGTCTTTCTTGGAGACAGGTACTATGTTGGCTAACCATTGAGGATATTCAGAAGTGATGAGGAAACCTGCGTCGAGCTGTTTTTGAACTTCCTTTTTGATTTTGTCGGCCATTTCAGGGTGAACTCTCCTCAGTCTTTGTTTAACTGGTGGACACTCCGGTCTTAATGGCAATTGATGCTCCACGATGCTGGTATCTAAACCTGGCATATCTTGGTAGGACCAAACAAATACATCAACATATTCTTTGAGAAGATCTATCAGTTTGCTCTTGACGTTGCTGTCGAGTGAAGCTCCGATGTTTACTTCTTTTTTGTCTTCTTCAGAACCCAAGTTGATCACTTCCAAAGGCTCTTTGTGAGGCTGAATGATTCGTTCCTCGTGCTTAAGTAATCGAGAAATCTCATCTGGGATCTCTTCTTCAACTTCCTCCTCGGCGACTTCACAGAGGATTTCAAAGTTGGGAGAGAGCATAGAGTTATTGCTTTCAATAGATTTGTCCATCTGTTAATCTGCATAGTTGATTTATGTTTGATTAATTAACCTTTTTTTTCATCATTTTTTTTTTGAAAAAGTCAATGTGAAAGTGTATGCAGATTAATTTTATTATTTTTGAAGTTTTTTTTTATTATTGTGTTTTTTTTTAGGATTATCATTTCCAGGAAAGGGTAAAAAATGAAAATAAACACAAAGTGTGGAATCAAAACAACGCGTTTTATTTATGATTCACAATATGAAACAGGGCCCTAAAATACAAACTCATTCGTCTTGGGCAAGACAAAGAGAAATTATTTAAAAGCTAAACCCTATAAAACATCTCTTCGCTCTGGGTGAAATGAGAGTTCAAAATTAAAGCAAAAGATAAACTACTTAGAACTAGGAGCGTTAGTCCGAACTTTAACAGGTTTCCAGTAGTGGCGAACTCCTTGGAAGTCGAGGTACTCTGGTAGCTTTCCGCTTGGCTTAACCCTTGAGTAGACTTTGGTCGTTGGTCGAGCAGGCTTTGAAGACTCTGGACGATTGACCCTGGCCTTTGTACTGCTAAAGCAGTCTTATTCAGCTTGATGAATAGATCGGGAAGTATGGGATACAACATATGTGCTTCCTGTTGGCCTCTGTGTTGAACTCTGAGGATGTACCCTCCAATCTTCTGAGTGAAGAGACTCATTATCGGCGACACTTTCTAGTTTGTATCCTGAGTCATATCCTTGATCTTCAATGATCACGTTGATGTAGTGGTAATCAGGATCTGATTTAACAAGCTCTACAGGTGTGTTAAAGCGGAAATCTTCGTTGGGAACCTCGATTGGCTGATTAGATCGGGAAGATGGGTACACCTCTTCCGATTGACTAGGATACTCAAAAGAATCACCCCATCCAGTGGGCTGGATGTCTTCAATTCTGATTTTTGAGCTTTCTGGCGCAGTATATTTCACTATGTAGTCAAATTTACCACTTGGTTCTCCCAAGGTATCCCAAACTTCAGAAGGGACAGGTGGATTTTCATGCCTTTGTAGGGACATGTCTTTGAATTGATCAGTCGGAGGATAGTATGGTGAGTAGGATTCTTCCTGAGACACATATTCAGGGTTGTTCAGATAAGTGCTCCACTCTTCAGATCTAGAGAGATCATCTTCATCATCTTCAATGGTAACAACGTTAACCTCTTGGAGAACAGGGTTTAAGAAACCCCCACTGTTGAATACTTCTTTGATTGGACGAAGTGCTCCATCCTTTTGCTTGTCTTTGGAGAATACGGGTGCGAATCCGAGTCCGGCTTTTGTCTCGTTGTTGACAGGTTTGATTACTTGTCCCCAACCTTTAGCATTGCCATCTTTCACTATCTGCGCTGCTTCTATATAAGAAGAGATAGATGATCTACTTTTGCTAGTATATTCATCTTCTAACGGATGTCCTGGGAACTGTGTCCCTTCAACGTCATTAGCTGTGATGAAAGAGAAGCTGGATAAATGGCTTATTAGTAACGCTTGTTCACCGATGATGGTCACTAGTTTTCCATTTACTGTGAATTTTAATTTCTGATGGAGAGTGGATGTCACAGCTCCTGCTTCGTGTATCCATGGTCTTCCTAATAGACAACTGTAAGCAGCTGGCACATCCATGACCTGGAAAGTGATCTGGAAAGTATGCGGATCAATTGTCATTGGGAGATCGACTTCCCCAATAACTGACTTCCGTGACCCGTCAAAGGCTCTTACCACTATGTCATTGAATTTCATTGGTGTCCCTTTGTAAGCCAAACGAGCGAGCGTCGTTTTTTGGCATTATGTTCAAAGATGAAACAGTATCTACCAATACATTGGACAGGGAATCTGATCGACAAATCATTGAGATATGCAAAGCCAAATTGTGATCTTTCCCTTCTTCTGGAAGTTCCTCATCACTGAAACTTAGATTATTGCAAGCTGTTATGTTGGCAACAATACCTCCAAACTGGTCTATAGTCACATCGTGATCTACATAAGCTTGGTCTAGTACCTTCATCAGAGCTTCTCGGTGAGCTTCGGAGTTCAGGACTAGGGATAGTATTGAAATCTTTGAGGGAGTCTACATTAGCTGATCCACGACTCGGTATTCGCTCTTTTTGATTAACTTCAGTATCTCATCAAAATCTGTGTTGACGTCGGTTCTATCAGGAGGACCAACATTTGTGCTTGGATTAACATCGGGAATCATTGTGGGATTCTCGGGAGATATGTTAACTGGATTTCGTCTAACAACAGGAACGACAGCTGGTCTTGGTGGCAATGGAGTGTGTACTCGTCCACTTCGTGTTACTTGTCCTATCTCAGTTATGTTGACATTAGTGGAAGAGTTGGCATGGGTTTCTCCTTTCCATCCTCTATCAGAGTTGCATTGTATTGATAAGGAATTGCTTTGCTAGAACTGTATGAAACAGGACCGGGTAGGCAAATCACCAAAGGAGACTCTGAAATGTTTGAACCGTTATATTCAATCTCCACATGCTTGGGTACATTGAAACAGGGGATGATAACGTTTACTTCGGGATTTTCCGAGTTGATATCTGAGACTAAAAGCTCATGCGGAAAATGCCCTACTGTATTTACATCATAGTCATCTCTATTTCTGTAGATCTGTATGTCACCAATGTCTAGCAATCGCTGACTGTCTGCTCTTATGGTAGGACATCCTTGAAGATCCTTGAAGCAGATGTTGCAAGCTGCGTAATCGTGTTTGATGAAGGCGCCCATGGTACTGTACGTATCATGGAGATGCACCAAGTTTCCTCTGATCAGATTCACATCTGTGACGAGATACCTATCTGTATTTCTTAGAATCAGATTCACTGTATGTCCACTGTGACTGGGAAGTGGATTTGCTTGCACGTTTGGGTTTGTATTTCTAAAAGAAAGAAGATTAGATTTCACTAATCTCTGCACTTCTGCTTTTAATGCTATGCAATGCTCAAGATCGTGGCCTGGTGCCCCTTGGTGAAAAGGGCAAGATACATCCGCTTTGTACCACCATGGCAATTTTTCTGGGACCGGAGGTGGTGACCTTGTCTGTACCAGATTCCTTTCTATTAATGCAGGGTATAGTTCTGTGTACGTCATCGGAATTGGGTCCAATTGCGAGACCCGAGGCGCACGGTTTTGATTGTTAAACTGTTGAGCCTGTTGTCGAGGCTGTTGAGTTTGTTGAGTTTGTTGAAACTGCGGAGCAATTCCTGTGTTTGGACTTGTGTTAACAGCGGGTGTTATGGCAGCTACCTGTCGCTGTTGACTGACATTTCTTCGTGGTTTCCCTCGGGATACCATTCCTATGTCATGTTCTTTTTTCTTTGGGAAACTGGTCCCAACCTTCCTAGTTCCGCTGGAAGATCCCGCCTCTTTGGTTAGGCGTCCGGTTCGAACTCCTTCCTTTAACCGCATTCCCATACATACCATCTCGGTGAAATCTCCGGGAGCACTGGCGATCATTCGTTCGTAGTAGAATGTACCAAGAGTGTTTAGGAATACCTTGGTCATCTCTTTCTCTTCTAATGGTGGGTTGACTTGGGCAGCAATTTCCCTCCATCGTTGAGCATATTCCTTGAATGTCTCTCTTTCTTTTTTAGACATGGAGCGGAGTTGATCCCGATCTGGAGCCATATCCAAGTTGAACTTATACTGTTGTACGAAAGCTTCACCTAAGTCATTGAATGTTTGGATACTTGCGCTGTCTAATCCCATGTACCACTTCAGTGCGGCACCGGTGAGACTATCTTGGAAGTAGTGGATTAACGACTGGTGATCGTCGTTGTACGTAGACATTTTCCTGGCATACTTCGTGAGATGACTTTGAGGACAGGAGTTTCCCTTGTACTTTTCAAAGTCAGGGACTTTGAATTTTGCAGGTATCCTTACGCGAGGAACTAAGCAAAGATCCTAGGCGTTTTTCCCAAACAATTCTTTTCCACGGATCGTTTTAATTTCAAGCTGCATTTTGAGGAGTTGTTCCTGGAGATTCTCCATCGAACCACGTGAATTATTGTTATTGCCCGGAATATGGTGAACTTCTTCGTCTATGGTAGTGTGCACTACGGAAGCTGAGTTCATCATGATTGGTTGAGAAACCGTCATTGTTACTTGCGGAAGAGTTATTCCACGTTGTGGAGTAAGCGTTGAGTTTTGCTGCAAAGCAGGTATTTCAAGCGTGGTTTTTTGTACCTGAGAAGTCGGTTGGCGAACTCCGATGCCGAAATTGAAAGGCATGCCCCATGGATAACCTTCTGGCATACTAAAGAGTGAACTACTGGCTGCAACAGTTGAAACTGGAGTAGTAGTGTCTTCTGAAATCGCTGCTTGATTTTGACTGCTCGATGTCGCTTGCTGACTTTGCGCTGCTGCCAATGAATTGACCAAAGAAGTGAGTCTCTCCACCTCTTCTTGCAGTGTTGTCACTGTGCTACGAAGCTCAACATTTTCTTGCTCAAATCCTTCCATTACTTTCCTTCTTTTTGAACGTGTATTGTATGTTCGAGTAGGCTGTGGACGTGGTCGAGAAACTCTAAGACGCGACAGCTTGGCGATCTTTTTCTATCTGTTGAAGAAGTTCCAAAAGATCAAACTCTAGACAATAGACTCAATATGCAAAGTATGATGCATGATTATAAATGCAAAGAAAGATTTCCAAAGAATTTACGCTAAAAGAGAAATTTCTGGCAAACATTTGGATGGAAAACACACATTTTATTGATTATTGAAAGAAAATTACAACAGTTTTTGAGCATTTCTCACACAAATGATAAAATAAATGATAAAAATTGTAATCTAAACTAATTAATCGTCCTCGTCGGATGAAGATCCAAAGGCTTGATGTAGCTTCAACTTCAGGATTTCCTTCCTATAGTGAGCTTTTAGTTCAGCTTTCTCGGCTTTTAGCTTGCTAATGACTTTCTTCCACTCGTCGGGAGCAGGCTCGCTGGTTGTCATTTCCTCAAGCTTTCTTTTCCTTTCTTTGATGTATCTTTTGATCGCGTTATCCTTCTGACGAATCTTCTCATCTTTCTCCATGAGCCATTCATCTTGGAAGTAGAGTGTCTTTTCATGATCTTTGACTTGCTTCTTGAGCTTCTCATTTTCGAGATCAGTCTTAAGGAATTTGTTTTTCAAAGCTTCTTTCTCAAATCTCATTTTGGCCAAAGCTTCTTGGTATTCTCCCATAGTCTCGACGGGAAAAATTGTTGATTTGGAAGCTGTTGAGAACATGGGTTCTTCATAAGCATAAGGCATCCGAAATTCCTTCGCTCTTTTCTTCACCAAAGAAGTGTAGATTTCCATGGCTACACAATTCTTTGTTTTCCCTTTTTCCTTCCTCCGGATGTGATGCCAAGCTCTGATCATTCGGGCTTTCAAACCATGAGAATCCTCTCCTTCATGATAGAAGCAACTCTCTACTGTAAAACCAAGAGGTTTACTAGAGTTTGCGTATCCGAGTTGACGTCTCGCCAGGAATGGGTTGTAGTTGATTCCTCCATTCGTACTAATGAGAGGTACGTCGGCAAATTCTCCACAGCTCTCAATGATTTCCATCTCATTGTCTGCTAAGGTATACCAATGGATATCGTCGTTTGTAAGAGACATGAGTCTTCTTGACCAATGCCAATCGTCTTTGTTTTCGCGGAAGACAGGAGATTTTGGCAAGTGTGAGACAATCCATTTGAAAAACAAAGGTACACAACATACGATAGTTCCATCTCCTTGACGATTCCTATGATGAATGGAGAAATACGTGTCTCCAAGCAAAGTAGGAACGGGATTTCCAATCAGAAAGATCCTTATGGCATTGATATCAACGAAATTTGGGACGTTGGGAAACAACACCAATCCATATATGAGTAAAGCTAAAATAGCTTTGAAGGCTACCATACTACCGGCCTCAGAGAATTTAAGAGCCTTCTCCATTAGGAACTTTGAAGTTAGTCCTAAGAGTTTTCCTCTGGTAGTTAGGTTTTTGTCTATCTCAGATTTCTTTAAATGAGTCATTGTTGCAATGACTGGTGACTTAGGAATGGCTTCCAAACCATTGAAAGGCACTTTGTCTGATACTGAGATACCTAGCATGTGTGCGTACTCTTCCAAAGTAGGCATCAATTGATAGTCAGGGAAAGTGAAACAGCGATAGGCGGATCGTGGCGAGCGAAAGTTTTAAGAAGTCCTTCATCAACGTTAGTGTTCAGAATAGTTAAAAGAGTTCCATAGCATTTTCTGAAATCCGAGGGATCTTCTACTAAGGATGCTAACTCTTTCAACTTTCCTACATCAGGAATTCTAAAACTGTATCTCTTGGTGAATCTTCCTCTGACGTCCATCACTCTAACCTAAAATATTTTACAAAGAAAAATCTCTAAATTCTTTGGAAATGGGAAGAGAAAATGAAGTTTTTTTGAATGAATGCATGAATGAATGTTGCAAACATGGTTAGTAGTTATACACGGTCAAGCGTTCAAGTCACGAGCATGAGGCCAACGATAAGAATCAAGCGTGGGTAAGTTCTATGGGCTTATTCATCCGTGAAGCGGGTTCTACGATAATCAGGCTCAACACTTCTCTTTGAAATATTATCGGATTTGTTGAATACTCGATGGTCCAATAATATTTTTCAAGAGAAACTACTTTGATCGTAGTCTCGCACGACAATTATTCTAGGCTTACGCCGAATAATCTCACTACATCCTAAATGGCGGGATGGGTTATGTGTTCTGACCACTCGACCAAGTTCTCTTGAAAGCAAAATGTCTTCGCAAATACTTGCTAAACACAAATACTCCCAAGACAACCTCCAGAGAGAGGGATCTCAAATTAACTCCGTAAATCTTGAGACTTCTCACAAGTTAATAGGACTATACCCCACCTAGATCTTAAAATGTTTCTTAAATCCGGGTTAGGATTTCTTTCCATCGATGAAATCGCGGAAACACACAAAAAGGAAAAACAGACAGATGCACAATATGAAAGCTTAACCCCTTTGTTTCTTTTTGAAAACAACAAAAAGCTTGATGCTCTTGAGCAGAGTCATTTTTTTTGAAAATCAAAGTTTCAGCGTACTCCCCAGCAGAGTCGCCATTTTTCCTGTTCGCATTAAAAAGTGACGCGCTAGGGAATCGAATATGAATTCGGATTCTCTGGCTCGAAACGATTTACTCTTTTGATTTGTTTATAAAGATGACGCGAGCATCAAGCTTTATTATTTTCAACACAAGAAAAGATGATTTAATGATTATGAAAAGGGAAAGCATTAATACCCTCAATTGATTTGATATGCGTAACGACTAGCGCAAACTAGGCATACGCATTGGGAGATTCGAGTAAGGGGTTTGTTATATAAAGGAATAGATGGAGCACCCTAAATATATATAGTTATCTATAGCTTTATATATGAATATGTTTGATATGTTTGTGCGTTTTAATTGCTATTTCTATGATTGGGAAAGTTTCTCCTTTGGGATTTTAAGAAGGATAGATTAGGTGGGATCCTAGTGTTTGTTATTATTGTGCTCGCAAAGATCTGTGGATCTTCTGCATACATATCCCCTAGTGGGAATCAGAGCATTTGTAGCTCGGATCTAAAGGGATCTATGGTTTGTTTGGTCTGATAGAGAAAGAAATTTGCTCGACAAGGATGAGACCTTGTGCCTACGTATTCTCAAAAGGATGTTGAGAAAGTTAGAGCAATCGTAGTTCCCACTTATGCTAGTGGAAAGCAACAGGATGTTAGTAAGAGACACAAACAAATGTCATCTTAATGAAAAATGTATCTAATCTATTTCATCACATACATTTTGAAAATTTGACTGATTAAAATCTTTCATCGTAAGTTATAGGTGTTTTGCTTGAGTGTACAAGCGTTACCACTTACATGTTTAAGAAAGATGTTTTGAAAAAGATGATTGAATCTTTTAATTGTAAGCATTGGGTGTTTTGCTTGAGTGTACAAGCGTTACCACTTACGATTAAGAGATGTTTTTGTTTGAAAAGTTTTTGAAAAGAGTTTGATTGTTTTTGATTGTATGTGATGTGATAGATGAGATACTTCTTCCATAGAGATGATAGATGTCTAAATCTCTAGAAGAAATTGATTGGATTAAGGGGATGCTTTTAAGAAGCCCATGGGTCCTTGTATTGTAAGCCCAAGAGGAGGCATTCCGAGGGTCATCGAGGGTCCTTGTATGAAGCTCAAGAGGAAGCTATAGGGTATGGTTGGCTTTGGTTTTAAAAGATATTTCACCGGGAAACCATCCTTTTGGAATTAAGACCAATTTCACCGGGAAATTATACTCTCTGGGTTCTATCCTAACGCGGGTGATTCTTTGTATTGGAAGCCCAATAGGAGGCTGTTAAGAGATTTCTTGGTCTCTTTCATTGTATAATGCCCAAGAGAAGGCTAAACTCAATGATGAGTTCTTTTGAACGAAGCCCAAGAGGAGGCTGACTCAACAGGGGAGTGCTGTCTTATATGAAGCCTAAGCGGAGGCTAAACTCAGATGAATGAGTTTTCTTATATGAAGCCTAAGAGGAGGCTGAACTCAGATAAAATGAGTTACCTTGTACAAAGCCCAAGAGGAGGCTAATTCTGTGGGGAGAATTATTGGTTAGACTAGTTGTTATGTTATAACTAGACAGTTGTATAAACAAGTGTGTGTGTGTGATATGTATTCACAAGAGTTTATGAAGGAAATATAAACAGATGCATGATGTTTATTTACAAGAGTTTATGAAGGAAATATAAACAAGTGTTTGTGAAACGAACGTTTGAAACGAGCGTAACTTGATTATTTAGAAGTTTGAATGTGTACAAGGAAATAAATATGTACACGAACGAGTATTTATGTACGAGATGTGGATGTACATAGGAGGGTTGGGACTTACACCATAAGGGTGGCCCATTGGTTTAAAAGCAGTTTCACCGAGAATAATGCTCCTTTCAATACCAATGGTATTCAGTGTATATACAGACGAAACGGAAACAAACGATCGAAGTTTATCTGTGTTTGAGTCTTTACAGAAGTGTCTGTATTATATACAGGTAAAAAATTAGTATGTATATGGAAAGAATTTGATATGTACAAATAAAATAAGTATGTACATAAATAATGTTGGTTGGGACTTACACCGTAAGGGAGGCCCATGATCGGTTAGGAAAAACGAGAGAAAACGAATTCGGTTTTATCGTTTAATCGGATCGATCATGGAAAAAGATGCAAGTTTGATGAAAATTTTTGAAGAATGGTTTTTGAAAGTGTTTTTGAAATGTGAAGTTTACTTATAAGAAGTTTTGAAAAGAATCGGGACTCGAAAGTTTGAAAAAAGTCACCTTTAAAGGTGTTTTGAAAAGTGCTCAAAGTACCGTTTTCGGCTCGATCAAAATATAATCGGATGAAAGTTTTTTCTGAAAATTTTTGCACTATCCTAAAATAGATACATTAATTGACAAGTGTACAAAAAATCACCTCAAAATGAGGAGTTTTGATTGGTTTTAAAAAAATGTCAAAGTTTGTAAAAAATACAAAAGTTTGAAAAAAAAATGGTCCCAAGGAGGCTTGAACCCGGGACCTGTTAGGCAAGACGTGGCACAATGACTTAAGAGTGAGCTGGCAACCGCTGGGGCGGCAATACATCCGTGTATTATGTTCAAACTATGAAATTATATTTTAAACTCTTATTTTAAATTTGAAAACACGCGCGCAAGCTTCATCATCTTCTCCAATCTTCAATCAGCCATGGATTTCGTGTTTCTTGATGAAATCAAACGATGTAAAGATCAAACTTGCTCGCCTCAAGCCCAGGAACATGATGGCACTCTTTAATTTCATTTATTTTAAGCCCAGAATGATCAAATTTATGAAGAACACGAAGAACCCTAAAACTGAAAAACCTAATTGAAAACGTGTATGGTTGATGATTTATTCAATTGATTGAGGGTTAATGGTCGTGGATGGTGCAGAAAACAAATGGCCAAGAGTTTTTTTCAATTGAATCAAGAAATCATGGATTTCGAGTTTGAAGTTCTTACCTGTTGAAGCTGGAATCGAAAACTGGATTGGAGTGTTTCCAATTGTTATTTGAGGATTGCTTGAGCACCAACGGCCTCTATCGAAGGTGTTTGATCACCCTGCTTGCTCTGGAATGATCTGAAACTCTCTACCCAAGTCGACCTGCATAAGCTCAAAGTTGAACTTTGAATTCTGGGTTAGAGGTGTGACAGTTTGTTGTTTATGATCTGCATCAGGTCTATGATGTATGTGGATAATGTTTGAGTGAAAAGATCCCAACTTGTTTGAGCCAAACATCCAATTCGATAGTTAAGGCAGTTTTGCAAGTTTTGGAAACATGAAAAGGGAAATCTGTTTTTTAGCTTTCCTTGTGTTGATCTTATGTTTCAAACATGTTATATATTGATTATAAGATATGTTAGACACCAAAATTCTTCATGGTTTACGCAAATTTTCAAAATTGCAAGAATTCTCAATTTTCACTATGTTTCTTGAATTTCAAGTAAGAAGAGAGAAAGCATGTCTTGGCATTACTTTGGTGTGGTTTTAATGGCAAGCAAGACCTCTATTTATAGGCCATGAGTTTTGAAATATAATTGAGAAAGTTTGGCCATTGGTAAATTTGACTTGCCTTAGAGGGCAAGGAAGTCATTTTTGCATTAAATGCAAAAGGAAACTTCCTTTTAACCATGGTTAGTTCTTACCTTGATCCTATCCTTTTATAATTACTTCTCACTGATTTTTATCAGCTATATTCTATCCTTGCAAGGTGGCATGTGTTCTAGAAGAAGAAAATGCAAAGTGACCTATAATCTTGAAGTTTTGTACTTGAAATTCAAAGATTTTGGAGCCCTATGTTTCAATTTCAAAAGTGTAGCTAGACTCCATGGATTTGAGAGTTCTTGGACATTTTGGAAAGCTTGTTTCAAGGGCTACAACTTTCATGTTTTTAGTTTTTTCCAATTCAATGTGGAACTATGTGAAAAATGCCATGAAGTTTGGAAAAAGTACAAAATTTTAACACTAGAAATTTTTTCTAGGTGTTAGAAATTTTGACTTTTTGTTGACTTTTCCAAATTCTTTGATTTTTTATGATCATGATGGATCATTTGAAGTATTTTGATGATGGAAAAAGTTTTGTTTTTAAAAAAGTTGACCAAAACTCAAAGTTTGACTTTTCTGTGCAGATGAAATTTCATCAGATGTTTCAGAAATTGACTGATGAAGTCTGTGAACTTCTGTGATGTTTTGAATCCAGAAATTAGGTCAAAATTTTGTATCTAAGATATGAAGATCAAACTCCAATCAAAAAAGTCATTCATTGATCAGAAAATCAGAGATTGCACATCCTCGATCAAAACCCTAATTGGTCGATCCTTGATAGATCAATTAGAAAAGTTGGATATCTGAAGATCAGAGGTTGATGATTTGATCAAGATAGATCAAATGAGGTGAGTAAAACTCAAACCATAATTGATTGCCTCTTGAATCAGATGAAAATTTGATGAAACCCTAATTTTGACCTGTGAAAGCCACACCCGATTAATTCTGTTCTGAACTGTTAGTGATGCAATGATGCAAATGTAAGGTGGTATATTAGGTCAAAAATTGGGGTATGACAGTATGATTGAGATACTATGTTGATGTGGCCTTGGTGCCGATGTATGAATTCTGATGATTTGAGTATGTTGTGGATTCATCGCTTTTTCACCCAATGATTATAGTATGGGATGTAATCATTGATAGTATCTATGAATAAGAATTAATCTGCTGTGAAATGCATGATTTATTTTAAAGCATGAGATTCAAATATGTGTTATGATTATGACCAGTGTGCATGTATGATTTTAATATTGAAAGAAATATCATGTGACGCCCTCTTGTTATGCATTTTATTTACTCTGATTGATAAGAAAGATACGCTAAAAGCAGACTTCAAATTTTCACGCTCATTAGAAGAAGTTCTGCTTAGTTTAAGTCAAACTTCTGAAAGCACCAAGCTGCATGTTAAACTCTGATATCTATCCTTTTGGCTGCATTTCATACTTAGTTCTGATGCGATACAAAATTCACAAATGGAAATATTAAAATTAACGGCTAGCTGCAGACAAGATCTGCATTTATGGAAAGAAGCACTTAATGCAAATCATCAACATTTCTTTTGTAAACTTCGGTGACTCCCAATGTATCAAATTAATTTCTTATATAAAGGAACATCACCTTAAAGCTTCATGCACAGAATCTCACTCTCTGAAAATAACTCAAAAGCTCACTTCGTAGTTTCCTCAAAGTTGTTTTATTATTTTTTGTGACTAAATAGTGTATACATCACAGTTGTGATATAGCTTGTAAGAAGCATTATTAACACATATTCTTGTTGTAAATTGTTTGTACCTTGAGTAACTAAGTTATGGTTAGATTTCAAGAAGACGTTGGCAGTTTTCATCGTGATTGTAATCAATGATTTCATTAGTGGATTAAGACCTCGTTGAGAGAGGAAAATCACCTTGACGGGTGGACTGGAGTAGTTTGAGTTCAAATGAACCAGAATAAAAATAACTTTGTCAAATTGTTTTAATTTCAAAACCACAATTCAAACCCCCGCTTTCTTGTGTTTTTCAACATTCAAAGATGTAATCGTTAGGGTTGGCCATATAAGTGAACCACCCGAATTTTGGGATGGTCACTGATTTCTACCTCGAACCGTGTAGGCAAGAGGATTATTTTACTTACCCAGAATCTGTGAAGCAATTAGTGCACTTGTGTTCTTGGAAGAAGTTGTGAAGTAATTCCAAGTATATGTGTGTCAAACATGTTTGACTATATTTTTGTTTGGAGTGATGTTCTCCAAAATGGTTGTTTATGTTGCAGGGGTTTGCAACAGTTTTTGTATCACTAAGGAGTGAGCATAGGTTCTCTTATCTTAGATGGGTTTCTAAGGAAAGGTTTTATTGGGTAGTGATTAGGTAAACTTGAGGTTGTTTATCTGTAAACCGGAGGTTGTTTACATAAAGTAATACTATTAATAGTGGATTCCTCTTCCTGGCTTGGTAGCCCCCAGATGTAGGTTGGTTTGAACCGAACTGGGTGAACAATTTTGTTGTGTTCTTTGTATTTTCCTACACTATTCTTTTACTCTACCCTGTTTGTTCTATAATGTCAGATCAGATGTCAAGACATTCTTATAGGACATCTGATTCTGCTGTTACACCAGAATTTCAATTGGTATCAGAGCAAGCATCATGTCTGTTTTTAGATGAGATCCTAGGGAGAATACTTTCTGGTTGTGTACAAGGTAGAAGATTGTTTGAACAAGGCATGTTCATATTGTATGGTCCCTTGAATTGGAGGATGGACCCATTTGTGAAAGACTAGACCAACCTGACCAGAGCTGTTGTACCTTCTTGATGAAAGAAGATAATGAAGCTAGAACAAAGAGAGAGTTTAAATTCAAAGACTTCATGCGGGAGTGAAGAACTTGAATTAAATTGTTAAGCTTATATTTAGCACTGAGAATAAAATTGTCAAAACCTTCATGTGGGAGTGAAGATATTGATAAGGTAACTCTAGTGCTTATGTGTTTCCTTCTTATCATGGTATTGGTTATGTCTAGTCTATTTCTTGGTGAGAAGCAAGTTTATTGTAGGGTTGATTTATTTTCAACCCTTAGGTTTCATGCTTACATATGAATTATGGAGTAAGCATTGTGTAAATTTTGTTGAAGTATTGCTATATTCCGCTGCATAGCTTCTGATACAACTCTTAAAGTGCTAGAAGAAATCTAGGGTTACCTTTCTCAATAAAATATTTGGCAAAAAATTTTAAAATATATTAAAAGTGTCAAAGATACTTGACATCTTCCTCAATTCCACTCATAAATACATTTATTAATAGAGTTCATGAGTATCAATTGATCAATGATCCTCATACACATATGCATATTGTTTGAAGACCTTGAAGATTGTCAAGGATGATGTGTTCCAAGGAGATGGAACTGATGTTTTATGGGATGTTAGAACATTACTTCAACAGGTATGCAGCTACCAGTTGAAGAACAGATGTTCTAGGTGCTAAACTAATGTAGTGTGAGTACATATGTTTGGAACCTACTCCTGATCTGGAAGAGGAGACATCTACCTTGCATTAGTTGATCAGGACACGATCAACAAGGTATCTACTCTAGATGCCAATTTACTTCTGACCAGATCTTATTGAAGTATAGAAGTTGAGCTCAACGCAAGTAAAAGGACTCATAAAGGTATATTCTACAGTCCCTTCATATGAAATCAAGATGAGCTTCTATCTGGAAGAACCTTCTGATCAACGGAACCAGAAGTCTGGAGTTATGTTCATGACCATAGAACAGACTCTGTTTGATGCTAAATATTATGTTCCAACCATAGTGATTAATGGTCCTGATTGTTGATTGCCCTAAATATTGTCTTGGAAGGGTATTGTCGGGAAGAATCAGGGGAGACAGATTTCTTTGAAGAATCTGCATATGTTTGTGTCATGCCTTGATATTCTGTTCCAGAAACCTAGTAGGGCGAATCTCCTCTGTAGGTATAGACTATGGAATCCATTATCTCAAAGTCAGAATGAAAGTCTAAAGAAAAGATTATTAAGATACGGGTCATGTTATCCCTTGGTTATGTTGATTGTTTGGTTGTAAAGTTGGTGTTTATTGTGCTTCTTATGTCCCCCCTCCCCCAAGTGTTATGGATGAGATATTATGGATGTTCCCACATAACCATAATGGATGATGCTGTATCAGATGTTGAAACATCATCTTAATGTCTTCAGTCATGAGAGATGTATTGTTACTTGGAAGTAAGTGTAAGTGTGAAGAAGAAATCAGCCAGAATAATCTAGTGTGAGTAGATAATTCTAACTAACTAACTGGTAGATATTTTTACGGGAGACTAAGTACTTATTAGTATGCATCCTGAATGCCAAATTCATATACTCTGTCGGGATCTGAGTGTTTGTCTGATGTATTCATGGTATATTATGAACTGAATGTCAATATTAAGTTCATTTTAATCTTCACAAGTTCAGGATGTGTGGCAACATTATCATGTGATTATATGAAAAGTTGATTCAATGTTAAGAGATGCATACAAATATCTTGATGAGAGCTGGACATCTGTGTATGGAAGTCTAAATTGAGAATCAGAAGTGATGAAGTATGTGATATAAAGAAAGGAATGTTCTACATGAATATGTAGCATCACAACTGTTGAAGACACCAGAGATTGAGAGAAGGCAGATAAGAGTCAGACTTATCTTTTGAAGATGTATACTTGGTTATACGCATGGTTGCTAATGTGGTTTATTATACTACAAGTAACAGAGTATGGAAATCTGAATCTTGTGTAGCAAGTGAACTAAGGATTCCTAATTTGGAAACTGTGGCAAAGTCCAAATAAAGAATGCTTCCAGTATTATGAGGACCAACATCAAAGATGTCCTTATTTTATGTAACTCAGGGGGAGTAACAGTATTATGGAAAGCTTCATCTTCGCAGATAAAAGGGAGAAGTGTTGATATTAAGGGGGGAACTGTCTATGTGTCAAAAGGAAGCAGCCGTGTCTTGTGCTACTGGAAATGTTCATAAAGGAAGCAAATGATTGTGTGTGTACTTCTGTGAATGTCCCCTCTGATGTTTAAACATATATTCTTTCTATTGCTTATATGTATGTCAAGCTGCTACTAAGGGGGGGAAATTTTTCTTTAGCTGATGTGAAGGGGAAAGTATACTGCTATTGTCTAAAAATTCATGGGGATGTAATATGGAAGGAGCAGTTTTATTGAAATCTCAGAACCAAAGGCAGATGGGTTCTGTGTAAATGTCCTAAAAGATGTTGGAACATCTTATTTAGCATTGTTAATCTCTTTATTGGGGAAAATCCTAAGAGATGTTGAAGAAGTGGTATGTAATCTAAACTTCACTGAGTATCATGAACCATAAGTGAAGTACCTACACATAAGAAGTAATTATCTGCCAAGTTTTGAAAAGGAAATTCTTCTATTAATGTAGTTTGAATGCACTAAAGCCTATTTAAATTCAGACTATAGGAGCATGACTTGATCACAATTTAAAAAGTCATGACAATGTATGGACACTCTAAAATATGAGTAAATAGTGTCCTTGCAAGTTGTTGAATTTTAGATATCATAAATAACTCACTCCATGTGAAGGAATATGGTCAAAAAACAAGGTATGATATCTCATAAGATGCAATCCTGATTGGTTAAAGAAGTGGCAGAAATCACATGCAACTGTACAATGTACAAAGGTGAAATGACCTATGCATGTATTGGAACTAACTCCATCAAAAAGAAATAGACAAAGGCAGTCAGAGTTTGTTTGGACGGTACATTAATTGTTCAGGCAACTTTTCAAACCGAATTTTCATCACCTTGACCAAGGACAACTTTAGAGATGCTACAAATAAAGGACTCCTTAACCTCTATCTTCAAAGTGAAAAACTTCAACATTATATGGTTCATTAAAGTTTGGGCATCATGTGCTTGGATCTGGTTCTGTGAAGGCTCCCATTGTCAAATTTTTACTAAATAGGGGAAGAGAAATTGTATTTGTGTCTGTGACAATGTTGCATAGATGTTGAAATAGGAGAGAGGAGATAGTGCATTTATATCTAAGTCACAACACTCAAACGATCAGGTTCCATCCTAAAAGGATATTTGTAACTTGTGATCTAAGTTTTGTTTCTCCTTCGTGAGATGTCTCTTATGCTGCTCGGGTGGTAGTATATCCCAAAATCCAACATTGGTTCTCTTCTTTCTCCTACCTTGCAAGCCCCGTGTTAGTGCAAGGTAGAAAATAAGATGTCAAATGGGATGTTCTGACATGGTCTGGAACTCAAGATATGAAGATGTGTGCAGAAGACAAAGGATGTTTCTACTTAAGAAAATGTTAATTCTTAATTGTTAATTATTGTTTCTAATGAAATGTAATGTTTTATTATATATTTGTTTTCGTCAAAATTTGCCAAAGGGGGAAATTGTAAGTTCCTTGTTATTAAGGATTCGCATCAATTTTGTAAAACATATAATAGTAGCAATAATATATTGTACAATAGGATATTTAACTTGATGTAATCCTATTGGAATGCCTAAACATGTTGTGTTGAGTAAAAATCAACATCTGAAACAACATGTCAAAGATGATGTCATGACATCATACATGACGCTACTGATCTGTTAAGTTTGTTACAATTCTGGTTTTAAGTTGTGCAGAATAT
Organism: Vicia sativa; assembly: GCA_021764765.1. Classification (NCBI taxonomy): domain Eukaryota; kingdom Viridiplantae; phylum Streptophyta; class Magnoliopsida; order Fabales; family Fabaceae; genus Vicia; species Vicia sativa. The sequence continues at coordinate 68,580,074 of CM038797.1, read as the reverse complement.
TTTGGGAATATTATGCATCATATGTGGCGTGTAATTGAAGGCATTTGTGGAGGTCCAGAAGCTAAGGAGAAAAATAAGTAAGGACCTTGATTGTAGCAGAAGTTATCAGCTTGTTTGTTTTTCTGCAGAGTTTATTACTACAGTTTGTTACCACTTATGATGTTGTTTGAAGGCCCAAATCCAGTTGGGTAGAAGGTTATAAATAAGCAGTTTGTAACCTAGTTTTAGGAAGCTAGCAAAATATAGAAAGATATAATCATTAGGGTTAGCCATGTAAGTGAACCACCCGGATTGTGGGATGATCACTGATTTGTACCTCGAAGCCTGTAGGCAAGAGGGTTATTTTACTCACTAAGAAGCTGTGAAGCAATAAGTGCACTTGTGTTCTTGGAAGAAGTTGTGAAGCGAATCCAAGTATATGTGTGTCAAACATGTTTGACTGTATTTGTGTTTGGAGTGATGTTCTCCAAACTGGATGTTCATGTTACAGGGGTTTGCAACAGTTTTGGTATCACTAGGGAGTGAGCAGAGGTTCTCTTATCTTAGATGGGTTTCAAAGGTAAAGGTTTCATTGGGTAGTGATTAGGTAAACCGGAGGTTGTTTATTTGTAAACCGGAGGTTGTTTACATAAAATAATACTACTGATAGTGGAGTCTTCTTCATGGCTTGGTAGCCCCCAGATGTAGGTTAGTTTGAACCGAACTAGGTTAACAATTCTATTGTGTTCTTTGTATTTTCCTACAATGTTCTTTTACTCTACCTTGTCTGTTTTATAATGTCATATCAGATGTCAAGACATCCTTATAGGACATCTGAGTCTACTGTTACACCATAATTTCAATAGGAAAAATATATATTGATAGAGTATTATCGGATACTCAACCCTTACAACAAATCTTCAAAACATACACTTACAATAAAGGCATGTCAAACAATCAAGTTGGGTTCGAGAACCAATCTTAAAAAGAAACATAACATGTATGTTTTGAATCCAAATTCTGCCAAAACCATGACATGGATTTGATGTTGTAAATAATATCTTCTACTCCGAGTACTAAGCTATTAAATATTACTTCATTTCATGTCTTCCAAATTCACCAAAGGACTTCCAGCCAGCCACACTGCACATCATATTTTCTTCTTCATTTTTCCATTCAGCTTCAAATCAAAAGCTCCAAAATGTTGAGTTATAGTCTATGTTTCTGAAAATGAAACACATCTTCAGTTTTGGCTACCATGGATTATGTTTCTCCTAGCCAACTTATCACGACAAGGAAATCTATCAATAATAGCCCTCCACCCAAATATTTGTATCTTTGAGGGAGAGCTTGCATTCCTTATGGATTTCAGCACTGTAATCTGCTCCAGAATCACAGTGTTTGTTCCCTCCCTTATCTTCCTAAGTTTTTTGTAGCAAGTCTTGAAAAAAAAGTTTCCTTCTTGTTCTGGCCACCATCTCACTTTGTCTCCCAAATCTTTTAAAATCCAAACTTCTTCCAAAATATCTTCTAGAAACTTCAATTGTCTTACCTCATTGCCATCCAAACTAAAAAAACACCTCCCTACATAAACCTAGTTCTCATTTCCACCTTCCTGGTTCAACCTTCCACATCTCAAAAAATTTGCTATGTTTAAACAATGATTTAGCAAACAACTCGGGAAATTCTAGCTTTAAGGGTTTGTCACCTATCCATTTACATAATCAGATTTTGAACAATGTCCATGAAAGTGTCAAAATTTGTTTTATCTGGTCGCACAAATCTTCCTGTAGTAAAGACATAGCCTCTATATTATAATAATTCTGCATTAATAAATCTCCATATCTTGCTTAAACTATCTCCTTCCAAACATTCTTCTCCCCATTTATCATCATTCATTTCCACTTGCACAATAATGCCAAGTTAAAAGTACCTATGTGTTTAACTCTAAGACAACCATCCTCCTTTGATTCGCATACATTCTCCTAGCTCACCCGGCTTATCCCTCTACTATCTTATTTACACCTCCAAAGAAACTATCTATGAATTTGTATTATTTGGTGTATTATCTTTTTTTGCGCTTTGTAGAAAGACATCACATATAGTGGAATATTATTCAACGTTGAGTTCAACAGTGTTACCTTTCCACCTATTGATAAAATTTTGTTTTTATAGCATGACAGATTCATCTTTAACCCTTCCACCACACTCTTCCAAGAACTACATCTCCTAGGATTAATGCCCACCTTGATTCCCATAAATTTAAAAGATAACGAATCTGCATAGTAGGATAAAAACTAAGAGGCTGCTAGCATGAAGTTCTCTTGTATGTTGATCCTATAAAGGTTGATTTTAAAGAAGTTCACCCCTAGTCCTGATACCATTTCAAAACATATCAAGACATACTTGATAATCCATAAATTATTCCAGTTTCTTGTTCCTACCAAGACTGTGTCATCTGCAAATTGTAAAATTTTGATCTCTAAGTTATTTGTTATTTTGAATCCCTCGAACTTTCCCCATTTCTCCTGCTTTCTTAACCAGCTCTATTAACCCTTCAGACACAAGAGTCAATAAGAAAGGTGACAGATGGTTACCTTGTCTATTTCCTCTTGCCACATTGAAGTTGTGAGCAACCCTTTACTAGATAGTTTGCGTTAGATTGTTTTTGAATGATAGAAAATACTAGATAGCTTTAAATGATAGAAGATCTATATGCTTGATTGTCAAATTATGTCAATAATACATGTGTACTTATATGACCAAATGATAACATACATAAAAGTGATCAAAATATCATGTTTGTCATTCACCAACCTTTTGTATCGACTCATACATGCTTGCATCGATCCATACACTTCTCTGAATCCATAAAAACAGTTTCTACACAGTATGAGTCGACTCATACGTCTTTTGCATCAATACAAAAGAGTCTGTAGGTTGTCTTGCATCAACACATACAACCATGCATCGATACATATGTCTTTTGAGTCGATACATGTCATTTTGCATCGATACATAAATATATCAAGTCACTGGAATTCAGTTTTGCTAGCATGTCTTAGTATTTGTATTGATACAAAAGCACTTGTGTCAATACATATTAGTCTTGCATCGATACAAACCATTTTGCATCAATACAAAAATACATTAAAACATTGGAGTTCAGATCTTTTTACATACCTCCGTTTTTGTATTGATACAAAAGCACTTGTGTCAACACAAATCAATCTTGTATCGACATATATGTGTTATGTTTTGACGCATACTGAAGTTAGTTTTCTAGAAATCATTTTAACAAACAGTATGTATCGATACAAAAATTCTTGCATCGACTCATAGCCATTCCAAGCATTCTGTAAGTCATCTTAATACAGTATGCATTGATACAAAACCTCTTGTATCAATACTTATGTTGTTTGTATCGACACATACGACTTATGCATCGACTCATACATATGTTTACTCTCTAGAATCCAGGCTTTATACTATATGTATCGACACAAACTCACTCAGGTCGACTCTTTGTGTCTTGTATCGACTCATACAATTTATGTGTCGACTCATAAGTTTGTTTTTCAACTAACTTTTACTGTTTCCATATATAAGAAAGTTTGGCAGTTTTTACTTGAAATCAGCTGTTACAATAAGTAGTTTTGTGTGCATCCAAATTCTCTGAGCATAGAAATCTGAAAGACACTTCATCTTCATCATCTTCTCAATCATCTTGGTTCAAGAACACTGACACATAATCATCATTGTTCGTTGTATCAAGAGATCAAAGAGATAACGTTCAGTGGTACGATCTTTGATCTAGCTGAGTTGAAGATTCGAAGGGGGTTTCGAGGAAAAAACAGAAGGTTTGTCCAGCAAGAACAAAGGTGTCTTGTGGGTTTGTTAGTCATGATTGCACAGAGAATATTCAGCCATAGCGGTGGGTTTGGAGATCGGGGTGATTTCGCAAATAGGTCGTGGAAGTGGTGAATTGTCTGTGAATTTTGTAGGTGTATTCTTGATCGGCTTAAATCAAGAGAAGATTGATACAAGAAGAAGAAGATCTGCAGGATTTGTTTTTCTGTCTTTGTATTGCAACCTTGTAAACATTTTTCAACATATTGATATAGAAGTTCTCAATTCTAATTTGGAAATTAAGGGGGAGACGTACCCACACGCGAGGACGAACGTGGGGAACTTCCTTACCAAATCGCACTGAGTATCATATTATTTCTCTCTATCTTTTTACTTTTACAATATTTTTATGATTCAATTGGTGAGCATTCTTTTTGTGCATTGATACAAGGCTGGAAGAAAAATCTTTGCATAAACTCCATTGCCTTTGATCCTTGACTAAGCATCTACCAATTGTTTGATAAAAGTATTAGCTCAAGTTTATTTCATTGGAAAGAGTTTTTGTAAGCGTTATGTTAATTCATCATTCTCATCTCAATTAAAATCCAACAATCGATCGCATGTCCGGTTTTCTTGTAGCCGGTTTAGAATAGACGGAAGTCAATTCAGGACCGTTTGTCACTTTTCGCAAGTTTTATCATCAACTCTGATAAATAAACTTTAATTTGTGATATTAAAGAGGTGATCTATTCACCCCCTCTCTCGATCACTCGTCACACCATCTAACAAGTGGTATCAGAGCACCAGTTCGCTAATGCTTTGTGGCTGCTTCTAACGATATGGCTTCTGAACCTAAGGGGGTGTATACTAGAGCTCCTGTTTTTAACGGTGAAAACTATGGCTATTGGAAAGACTGCATGCGAGTTCACATAAACTCCATAGATAGGACTGTATGGACTTCCATTCAGAATGGACCTTTTGAAATTACCATGACGAATGATGCATGTGCCATTGTGCCTAAACCTGAGGACAATTGGAATGAAAAAGATGAGAAAAAGTGGTCTAGCAATTGGAGAGGCCGAAATATGATAATTTCAGCACTTGGTGTTGATGAATATTATTGGGTATCTCATTGCACGATAGCTAAAGAAATGTGGGATACTTTAGAAGTTGTCCATGAGGGCACGACTGATGTTAAGCAATCTCGAATTAACATACTCAACCAAGAGTTTGAGCTCTTTCGCATGAAACAGGGAGAAACTATTTCTGACATGCAAGAGATTCGTTCATCTTATTGGTCGTTTAAATGCACTTGTAAAACCTATTTCCAATGAAATTGCCACTAATAAAATTCTAAGATGTCTTAGCAGGGAATGGCTACCTAAAGTTACAGCAATTAAGGAAGCCAACGACCTCACTAAGCTCACCATTTCAACTCTGTTTGGTAAGCTGGAAGAACATTAGCAACAACTGGAAAATCTTGAAAAGTATGAAAACAAAAGTAAGAAGGAGAAGAATAGAGACCAGGAGAGTGAGAATAAGCCTATAGCTCTTAAGGCTTCTAGCTCTAAGTCCTCAAAAATAGAGCAAAACGATGATGACTCAAGTAGTGACAAAGATTCGAATGATGAGGAAATGGGACTATTTGTCCGGAGATACAATAGATTTATTCAAAAGAATGGAATCAAGCAATTCGACAAAAATCTGTCTAAGATCAAGAGACAATCCATGGAATTAAAGCAGGAGGAAAGTAAGAAGTATGAAGGGAAAGGATCATGCTTCAATTGTGGTAAATCTGGACATTACAAAACAGAATGTCCTATGAACAAAAAGGACAAAGGAAAGGCACCACCAAAGAAGTTCAACAAACAAAGAAGAGCTTATATTGCGTGGGAAAGTGACAGTGAGTCATCAAGCGATGAAGGCTCAAGTGATAGCGATGAGACTGAAAATCTATGCCTCATGACTCATATCAAAAACCAGTCCAGCCACAAGAAGAAAAACCAAGAGAATAAAGTAAGAAAAGCATATTACAATAATTTTGATTCTTTGTCTTTCTCTAAACTGAAAATAACTTTTGAAAAACTGCATAACGAAGCTGTAGACGCTTTTAAACGTTTATCCTCCAACAAACAAATATTTTCTCATTTGGAGGGTAAAGTGTATAAAGCTGAAAAAGATTTAGAAAGTCTAAAAGCTAGTATTGCAGCAAGTTCAAAAGATATTGATGTAAGTGGATGTATTGAAACTGTAAATTGTGGAGTTTGTCACATTTGGAAAAAAGAGGTTAAGACTCTTAATGTCAAATTGGAAAAAGATTTGCAACCCAAAATTACTTATGCTATTGATCCTAGGATTTTTAAGAAATCAATTAGCAAAAGCAAACAAGTTCATCATCATGGTTTATGTCATTACTGTTGTCGTAAAGGTCACACCATCGAGAAATGCAAGTTCAGGAGATTCCTTGTTCCTAAAGGCATTTAACAACGGAGGCCTAAAGGCAACCATGTTACCACTTACCCACATGGACCCAATGAAAATTGGGTACCTACCTCTCTCTTTTGATATTGCAGATTGAATGTCTTGCATTCGTAGATAGACGATGGTTTCTAGACAGCGGATGTTCAAGGCACATGACAGGTGACATATCCCTCTTTATTGACTTCAAAGAAAATAAGAAAGGTTATGTTACTTATAGAGACAATAACAAAGGAGCAATACTTGGCAAAGGTAGTGTAGGTAATCCCTCTACCACTACTATTTCTGATGTCTATCTTGTAGAGGGTCTTAAACATAACCTGTTAAGTATTAGTCAATTATGCGACAAGGGTTATAAGGTAACTTTCACAAAAACCTATTGCATTATTGAAAATGTTGAGCAGAACATTATGTTTAAGGGAATTAGAGTAAACATCATCTATATGCTTGATCTTTTTGATGTATCATTAATAAACAATAAATGTCTAGTCACCTTGAATGATGATTCTTGGCTTTGGCATAGACGTCTAGCATATGTTAACTTTGATTTTTTAAATAAGGTTGTATCCAAGGATCTAGTAGTCGGTCTTCCAAAAATAAAGTTTTTAAAAGACCACTTATGTGATGCATGTCAAATGGGAAAGCAAACGAGGGTGTCTTTTAAATCCAAAAATGTTGTTTCTACTTCACGACCTCTTGAGCTTCTTTATATAGACCTCTTTGGACCCTCAAGAACAAATATCCTAGGTGGAAACTACTATGGTTTTGTAATCGTTGACGACTATTCTAGATTTACTTGGACCATATTCCTTCATAGCAAAGATGAAACCTTTTTTGCTTTTAAAAGTTTTGCAAAACTTTCCCAAAACAAATAATTACAATTCGAAGCGATCATGGAGGTGAATTTCAAAACAATCTCTCTAATAAATACTGTGATAAGCATGGAATTGAGCATAACTTTTCAGCCCCTCGAACTCCACAGCAAAATGGAGTTGTGGAGCGCAAAAATCGTGTTTTAGAGGAGTTGACTAGAACAATGCTCAACGAAGGTGGTTTACCAAAATATTTTTGGGCTGACGCGATTAACACAACTTATTATGTTTTAAACGGGATATTAATTCGTCCTATTCTGGACAAAACCCCTTATGAGCTCTTGAAAGGAAGAAAGCCAAACTTATCACATCTTCACGTATTCGGTTGTAAATGTTTTGTTTTGAATAATGGTAAAGAAAATCTTGGGAAGTTTGATGCAAAAGCGGATGAAGGTATCTTTCTTGGATACTCACAATCAAGCAAAGCATATAGAGTGTATAATAAACGCTTACTCACTGTTGAAGAGTCTGTCCATGTTTCTTTTGATGAGTCTTGTCCGAAGAATGTCGGAAAAGGTATTTCTTTTGATGGCGCAGGTATATCTTTAGAAGACATACTCAAGGAAGCTGTTTTGGAAATTAAATAATCCAAACCAGTAGACAAAGATGAGGAAGAAGAAACAGCAGAAGTGGAAAGTCTTCCACCAGCCTGGAAATCCTCAAAAGACCATTCAATTGACAACATATTGGGGGACATTTTGAAAGGAGTGACGACTCGTTCTAAGATAAGCAATTTATGTTATCACTTTGCATTTGTTTCACAAGTAGAACCTAAGAATGCCAAAGAGGCCTTGATTGATGAATTTTGGCTAATGGCCATGCAAGATGAGCTAAATCAATTTAAAATAAATGATGTTTGGGAACTTGTTCCTCGTCCGCGAGATCATCATATCATAGGCACTAAGTGGGTTTTTAGAAACAAACTTGATGAAAACGGAGTGATAACTAGAAATAAAGCTCGCTTAGTAGCACAAGGGTATAACCAAGAGGAGGGCATAGACTATGAAGAAACTTATGCTCCAGTTGCTCGCCTTAAGGCTATACGCCTTTTGCTAGCTTATGCTTGTTCTAAGAATTTTAAGCTTTGTCAAATGGATGTAAAGAGTGATTTTCTAAACGGTGTCATAAATGAAGAAATGTACGTTTCACAACCTCCTGGTTTTGTGAACGATGAATATCCAGATTATGTTTACAAACTAAAACAAGCTTTGTATAGTCTTAAGCAAGCCCCTCGGGTTTGGTATGAAAGACTTAGCAAATTTCTACTTGATCATGGATATTTAAGAGGTAAAGTGGATACCACTCTCTATACTAAACGTAAAGGAAAGCACATTCTTTTAGTTCAAGTATATGTAGATGATATAATTTTTGGTTCAACTAACCTACACTTGGTCGAAGAATTTTCAAATGTCATGCAGGGGGAGTTTGAGATGAGCCTTATGGGAGAGCTAAATTTCTTCCTTGGTCTACAAGTAAAACAGCTTGATGAGGGCACGACAGTGTGTCAAACAAAGTACTGTAGAGAGCTGCTTAAGTGATTTGGAATGAATGACTCAAAGTCCACCAACACCCCCATGGCTAGAAATGGAAACTTGGATAAAGATGAACATGGTAATAGTGTAGATGTCAAGAAATATAGAGGTGTGATTGGATCTCTATTGTATCTTACTTCATCTAGGCCTGGCATCATGTTTAGTGTTTGTATGTGTGCACGATATCAATCGAATCCTAAGGAATCGCACTTGAAAGCTGTCAAACACATACTTAGATACCTTCGTGGAACATCTAAATATGGGCTTTGGTATTCCAAATGAAGCGATTGTAGCTTAGTCGGGTACTCCGATTCTGACTTTGCAGGCTGCAAATTAGATAGGAAGAGCACTAGTGGCATATGTCACCTATTTTCAAACTCCTTAGTGAGTTGGCATAGCAAAAAGCAGGTTTCTGTTGCATTGTCAACTACTGAGGTTGAATACGTTGCAACTGGTAGTTGTTGCGCCCAAATTTTGTGGCTAAAACAACAACTGCAAGATTTCGATATTCAACTAAAACGTATTCCAATAAAATGTGACAACACTAGTGCTATCAACCTAACTAAGAATCATGTTTTACAATCAAGAACTAAACACATAGAGATTGGGCATCACTTTCTTCGCGATCATGTTGAAAAAGATGACGTTGTGTTTGAGCATGTTGACACTAATAGTCAACTTGCTGAAATTTTCACCAAACCATTATCAACGGAATCCTTTCTTAACATTCATCGTGAGTTAGGGATCTTGGATCTTTCTCACTTGATGTCTTAAGTATGAATGTATCTACTTATGTGTGTGTGTATATATATATATCACCATGCTATTGAGATGTAGTATAGTTTTTGTACCTGCGTATTCAAAGTTCATCAACTCAGGTAATAGTGTTCCCTTACATACTTTATTAACATTCAGTGACTTTGTGTATGTGCAATATGTTCCTTAAATAATTGTTTGCATGCTTGACTTTACATAAATTGTTGGAATATTATCATAATCATCCTCATTACATTACAACTCTGCATAAACATTCACAACTAATCCATTCTGCACTAACACGTATTCATGATTGGGTCAAAATGTCATACTGTCTGTAAAATTCACATAAGAACTCATTTTCATAAAATATAGGTCGATACAAAATTCCATGAATCAATGCAAAATCTGCTCCGGTCGACACATGCAACGTATGCATCGATACAAAAATTTGATATTTTCAATTTTCTTAAATTTTTTCAGTATGTATCGACACATATGTGTTTTGTATCGATACAAAACCAATTTCAGAATTCCTATTCAATTTTGTATCGATCCAAAAACTCTTGTATCGACTCATAGTTACTTTGGGTCGACCCATCAGCCCATTTAGCATCTCATATATTATCCTCTCATTATCATGCATCTCATAACATAACTATTCAGTCAACCCTAATTGGAATCTCCTTGCTCACGCCTCCTACTGCAACCTTCATCATTGTGGATCTCAAAAATTCCTCAAACACCATGCCTCCAAAGAAAATTCTCCCCAGATCCAGAAAGGGGAAAGGTAAAGCTGCAACTAGAACTTCATCAAGGGCTGAATCTCCTGAGATCCCAAAGTCTGCTCTGTCAATTTTACATCCTTCTGTCGAAGAGGAGTTCGAGCATTCGTTTATTTCCCAACTTTTCATGAAGCCACACACTTTCATCAAAGAGATGTATTATCTTTGCACGTCACTGATGTGTGCGATTTGCTGGACGCACAGACACTAGGTAACTTTATGGCAATCAATGATAATTATCATGAAGATTTTATTCGTGCATTCTATGCTGGGCTGAAAAAATATAGAGGAATTTCGTTTAGATGCTCCATTGGAACCAAGACATACACTTTTGATGCTGATGACTGGGATTCTGTGTTTCAAATTTCTTTCGGCTCGTCTATTTTACAAACCTGGCATGATGCTAACTTTGATCCTGCATACAACAAGCAGGACTATCTTGCATCCATTCTGAAATTGGAAAGGCATCTAGGTCCTGATGAGCAAATCACCTCTGGAATGATTCAAAGCATTTCTAGAATGCTTCACTGGGTAGTATCTCACATTCTGCGGCCGAGGTCAGGTGGCCATTCAAGATTGGACTGGCCTGATCTTCACCTGTTATACATTCTACAAAATTAGGTCCATTTAAACTGGCTAAACTATTTTGTTCAGCGCATGTTTCAAATGTGTGACAAAAACAGAACACCACCCTCATCTATACTACTCAAATCATGCGAATTATCAAATTCTGGGGCGTCACCATCCCTCTTGTGCCTCTCATATCTCCCATTGTTGCTCAAGAGTTTAACAAGGCCACATTAACGCACAAGGGATACAGATGGAACAAGCAGCGACAATGTCTATACTTCAAAGAGAAAGGCTCCAACACACGAATATATAATTTTGATGTGCCACATGAGCAAGTATATATTGATGAAGATCCAATAGACATTGATATGCCTGACATTGCCCAGGAGCATCAACAAGAAGATGTCCCAGCTAATGCCAACACAGGATGGGAAGCTTGGCAGCCACAAAGGTGGTCTCCAACCGACTATCAACCTGACCAACAAGCTCCTCCTTTTACCGGTGTAGGATCCTCCTCATATGCTCCTGAGTACTTGACTCAGTTGTTCTAGCAGATGGAAGTTGCTAATAACACACGCCACGAAGATGCGCGAGCTTGGCATGTTCAGCAAAATGAGTGGCATAAGGAACATCGTGACTGGCATGAAGAGCACACTCAGATGTATCAAAATCAGCATTCTTGGCATATGGACTTGGTGAAATAGCATCGAGTCTTCTATAATGAGATGTCAGGTTTTATGGATGACTGTCGTGCTGATCCTGTGATAACGGAGAGGTTTAGAAGTGAAGAAGTTCAAAATAGGTTCCGGCAATACAGCTTTATGGAACAAACTCTTGATGAGAATCCTCCTCCGCCGCCTCCACCCATTTTCCACAACCAAGATGCAGAGGCTGAAGGATCATGTGGAGACCATGAACCTATTTGATTCCATGTCATATCATATCATGTCATTCCATCTATGCATAATCATTGTACTAGCCTTTATGTACTAGTTTTTATTCCAACATTTGTACCATTTTCGTACTGCCTCTATAATAATTTCACTCTTTCTTTGTCAAGTGTTTTTTTTTCTTGTTTACTTAATTTCTTGCACGCTATGTGAGTGAACTTATGTGATTTCCCTATATCTTGACACTCTTTGTGATTGACATTCTCTATATCAATAATGTTGTGTTTGTCTTCTGCTGTTTTTACATTACTCCTGTCATCTGTTACTTTGCTACTGGTATTTTTCTCTTTTTGATGTTGACAAAGGGGGAGAAAAGGCAGATGTCATGATCAGAACTTATGCACAGAATCAGGGGGAGAAATTCTGCACAATTATCAATCAACATACATCTGGCAACTATTTTCCATCATCAAAAAGGGGGAGTTTGTGAGCAACCTCTTACTAGATAGTTTGTGTTAGATTGTTTTTGAATGATAGCAAATACTAGATAGCTTTGAATGATAGAAGATCTATATGCTTGATTGTCAAATTGTGTCAATAATGCATGTGTACTTATATGACCAAATGATAACATACATAAAAGTGGTTAAAATATCATGTTTGTCATGCACCAACCTTTTGTATCGACTCCTACATGCTTGCATCGATGCATACTCTACTCCGAATCCATAAAAATAGTTTCTACATAGTATGAGTCGACTCATACGTGTTTTCCGTCGATACAAAAGAGCCTGTAGGCTGTCTTGCATCGACACATACAACCATGCATCGATACATATGTCTTTTGAGTCGATACATGTCATTTTGCATCGATACATAAATATATCAAGTCACTGGAATTCAGTTTTGCTTGCATGTATTTGTATTGATACAAAAGCACTAGTGTCAATACATATTAGTCTTGCATCGATACAAACCATTTTGCATCAATACAAAAATACATTAAAACATTGGAGTTCAAATCTGCTTGCATACCTCAGTTTTTGTATTGATAGAAAAGAACTTGTGTCAACACATGTCAATCTTGTATCGACACATATGTATTATGTATTGACGCATACTGAAGTTAGTTTTCTAGAAAAATTTTTAACAAACAGTATGTATCGATACAAAAATGCTTGCATCGACTCATAGCCATTCCAAGCATTCTGTAAGTCATCTTAATACAGTATGCATTGATACAAAACCTCTTGTATCAATACATAAGTTGTTTGTATCGACACATACGACTTATGCATCGACTCATACATATGTTTACTCTCGGGAATCAATGCTTTATACTATATGTATCGACACAAACTCACTCAGGTCGACTCATTTGTGTCTTGTATCGACTCATACGATTTATGTGTCGACTCATATGTTTGTTTTTCAACTAACTTTTTTTTTTTGCATATATAAGACAGTTTGGCAGTTTTTACTTGAAATCAGTTGTTATCATAAGCAATTTTGTGAGCATCCAAATTCTCTGAGCATAGGAATCTCAAAGAGACTTCATCTTCTCAATCATCTTGGATCAAGAACACTGACACATAATTATCATTGTTCGTTGTATCAAGAGATCAAAGAGATAACGTTCAGTGGTATGATCTGTGATCTAGATGAGTTGAAGATTCGAAGGGGGTTTCAAGGAAAAACCAGGTTTTTCCAGCAAGAATGGAGGTGTCTTGTGGGTTTGTTAGTCATGATTGCACAAAGCAGATTCAGCCATAGCGTAGGGTTTGGAGATCGAGGTGATTACGCAAACAGGTCGTGGAAGTGGTGAATTGTTTGTGAATTTTGCAGGTGTGTTCTTGATCGGCTCAAATCAAGAGAAGGTTGATAGAAGAAGAAGAAGATATGCAGGATTTGTTTTTCTGTCTTTGTATTGCAACCTTGTAAACATTTGTCAACATATTGATATAGAAGCTCAATTCCGATTTGGAAATTGAGAGGGAGACGTACCAGCACGCGAGGACAGACATGGGGAACTTCCTTTCCAAATCGCTTTGAGTATCGTATTCTTTCTCTCTATCTTTTTACTTTTACAATACGTTTGTGATTCAATTGGTGAGCAATATTTCTGTGCATTGATACAAGGCTGGAAGAAAAATCTTTGCATAAACTCCATTGCCTTTGATCATTAACTAAGCATCTACCAAGTGTTTGATAAAAGTTTTAGCTCAAGTTTATTTCATTGGAAAGAGTTATTGTGATCAGTAAATTTATCCATATTAAGCGTTGTGTTAATTCATCATTCTCATCTCAATTAAAATCCAGCAATCGATCGCATGTCCGATTTTCTTGTAGCCGGTTCAGAATAGACAGAAGTCAATTCAGGACCGTTTGTCGCTTTTCGCAAGTTTTATCATCAACTCTGATAAATAAACTTTAATCTGTGATATTAAAGAGGTGATCTATTCACCCCCCCCCCTCTGGATCACTCGCCACACCGTCTAACAGAAGTATCTTGTAGGGCTGCCATTCCCCAATATTGACATTCTACTTTTAAATACACACGCCTTCATCCAGCTACACCATTTTGTACCAAATCCTAAAGCTACTAACATCTTCCTAAGATAGCTCCACTTTACACAATCATATTCTTGTCCAAAGTCAAATTTCAAAATTAAACAATTCCTTCTATCTCTAATGGACAAGTCAATAATATCATTAATGACAGCTACCTCGTCCAGAATTTGTCTTCTTTGGACAAAAGCAGAATGACAAGGAGAAATAATACTTCCCAAGATTTTCTTGATCTTGTTAGGAAAGATTTTGGCCAACACCTTGTATAAACACCCAACAACGCATATGGGTCTATATTCTTTCAAATTTTGAGGGTTGTTATTCTTTGGCACAAGGGCGATGAATGAAGCTGTGATATCCTTTGGAAAAGCAGCATTCAGGTGAAATTCATTCACAAACATCATTAAATCCTCCTCCAAGAAAGCCCAACATTCTTGTACAAACTTGAAATTTAGTCCATATGGGCCTAGACTTTTCTTGCCTTTTGACTCCCAAACTGCTTTTCACACTTCTTCTCTTGAACAACCCACCTATAGACCCAAACCTTCCACCTCTGATAATTTATTTAAAGGTAGTCTTTTGAATTCAACATTGTACTCTTCCTGCTCACTGAATTTTTCTTTGAACACCCTTGCTACTTCCTCCTTGATAGTTTTAACATCTTTGCATTCAGGCCCATCCCCATTCCTTATAATGGCTAGATTACCTTTCCTTCTCCTCTCCTTTATAGAATTGTGAAAGAATTTTGAATTGTTATCCCCACCTTTTAACCAGTGTTGTCTGGATTTTTGGCTTAATAAGCACTCCTTTAAATGAAGTTTCGTCAATAATTCTTCTAAGGCCTGCACTCTTCTTTCCTAAGTTACTACATTAGTTTTCACCCCAATACTACTTGTGATTTAATCATAATTGTTGTTTATTCTTGAAGCCTCCTCTAATCTCAAATCCAACCAACCAAAGACTTCCATGTTCCATTCCCTTAAGCAGATTCTTAGTAACTTAAATTTTTCCTTTAGTACATAAGCTTACCTCCATGTAACATAAAATTATAACCATTTTGCCTCCACAAACTTCAGAAAATCTTTGTTCTTAAACTAGCAGCTGTTAAACCTAAATGGTTTTGGCCCCAAATCGACATCATTTGATTTTATCCATATAGGTAAATGATCTGAAATATTCCTCTCGCCGAAAGTCTGTCCTATGATACTATAGGCTTCGATCAAATTATCCTAGAAAATAAATCTATCTATTCTACTCCTTGTTGTACCGGATTTATTTTCCCACGTGAATATGCTTCCTATAGAAGGCATATCAATAGACTCTCTATACAGTCGTTGAATTATCTAATATCTATCCATCACTCCCAACAAATCTTCCTATTCTTTCATTTTTTCTCTAATAGTGCTAAAATCTCTACCCATACACCAAATTATAAAACCAATAACTAATTTAAATTTCTCTAAACCACTCCACAAAATTCTCTTTGTTTTTATATTACATGATGAATAGACGTTTATAAAAGCATATACCTAACCTTAGAAATATGCACTAACCCCTACACTACCCTCAATCTTAAAAATATTGATCGGTATTACTACCCCTCCCTCCAGATTGTGATCAATCCCCCGGATATTCCCTATTAATGTTTTGATGTCCATTCAATGTCTCTATTCCCCCCACAAGCTAAATGCTATTGAATCGACCATGGTGTTTAGCTTTGTTTCTTGTAAGAATACCATGTCCTCTTTTCCCTTTTGGATTATCCAGTTAAGTCTCATCCTCTTTAGTTGACTACCTCCCCCTTTTTTGTTGAAAAACATTATATTCATTGTATTTCCTTTATGTGCACCTCCCTATCCTTCTTGGCTAGTTTGTCTCTGATTTCTATGTTTCTTATCGCTTCCACATATACCTATACATTTTCATCTCCATTGATTCCCATTTTTTTCATATCGTTCCATACATTAACTGCCACCCCCTTATCCACCTCATCACAATAACGTGCACTTAGTATTCTTACTACCGATTTGGATTGTGTTTTAGAGAAAATAGGTTCTCCCATTGAGGAATCAAAGCCTTCTCCCACCAAATCCATTTTCTCATGATTTTGTTTAGGGTTGGAACAAAACCGCTTACTCTTCTGAAAAGGTAATTTGTTGCCCAAAATTGTAGAATTATGTTGGCCTACTTTGGACAAATGCCCATCTTCACTTTGGGCTTTTGGTTTATTTGATTTTTGGGCTTTCCCAGCTACCCAAACCTCCAACCAATCTTTATGGCCCCCAGGGTCTGAATGAACATACCATATTGACTTGGTATTGTATTTTGCTAACAAACTGTCAAATTTTATCTTTTTCATTGACTTTTGCTTTCGCACATTTTCTATAGTTATCTATTGCGGCCCCACTACACCTATAACCATCGGCCCTATATCTATATCATCATTACAAACATTTAATGCTTTGTTCATCTCAATATTATTTCCCCTAGATATTGACTCGTAGACAATGGAGCCTTCATCTTCCAGGTTATCATCAAGAAAATTCAAACCATCTTCCTCACCATCAGTGCTCCAATCTGAAAACACATTACTATCTGAATTTTCTTATTTCTTCGTCATATTAATACGTAATGGCCCATAAGGATCTTCTACAACTTTAACTCTGAACACATCTTCATTTATGTCAATGTTATATGTCTCATTAAGAATCATGTTATATTTGGTTTTAGTGAGAAATGTGGCCACAGTTCATTTTATTTTAAATGTGTACGCAAGTATGCTTTTTAATGTTTACTCGAGTATCGAGGTATACTTCAATTTGTTTTTAGACAAACACCTACAAAATTCCTTAAGCATGTCATCATTTCATATTACTATATAAATATAATGACATTTTCCTAAAAACTTTACGAACAAGATTTTGTCTTCTCTCTCCTTCACAAACCTTATCGCATGAATGACTCAGTCGTCAATGTAGACTTAGCTATAAAAAATTACAAGTTGACAAGAATACCACAATCAAATTGTCAAAGGGTAATTAATATTCTGAGCTTCACTATTTAGACCGTGTTTTTTTCTTCTTCCAAACGTGCCCATTTTTTTCTCATCTATATATACACCCAAAATCTATCACCAACCAAATCTGCTACCTTTTTTCTTATGAGACATGAAGTTCTCTTTTCCTGGTTGTTTATTTTCATGTTCTACTGAAGTTAACAACAACGGTATTATATATATATATACATATGTACTTTAATTAGACATTAAGTTTTGTTTTTGTTAATCATGTTTTGCTCAGTTTAGTTTATGAACTGTGTAGATTTTGCTGATGAAGAGATTAATGATGGAAGCTTTCGTATATTCACTTATCAACAACTGAAATCTGCAACTGGTAATTTCAGTGAAAAAATTGGACAAGGTGGATTTGGCTCTGTTTATAAGGTTAGATATTATTTACTTTCTGTTAGTTTAGTGGCTTGAATTTCACCTCTGGAATGTCGCGGGTTCGAACATACACCCCTCAGAGGGAGGGTCACTGTACAGCTATCAACTGAGCTGTCTGAACTGAGGCTATTAACTATGATTTTTATGGGATGGAAAAACTGATTAGGGTGTGATTGATTTTCAAAGGGGAGGCTTAAGGATGGATCTTTTGTTGCTGTGAAAGTGCTTTCTATTGAGATTGAATCCATGAGAGGGGAGAGGGAATTTGTTGCAGAATTGGCTACACTAGCAAATATGAAGCATCGTAATCTTGTTAGCCTTAAAGGTTGTTGTGTTGAAGGAGCAAAAAGATATTTAGTTTATGATTATATGGAGAATAATAGCCTCCACCACACTTTCTTAGGTACTTCATTTTAACATTTTTTTCAATTTTTCCTCTAAATATTTTATCTGTTCCAAATTCAAGTTCGCTGCACTTGTATTGGTGCAGCAAACTTAAATATGGTGGAAATAAACTATGGTTCTTGTTGTGGCTTTCGATTGATAGGTTCGGAGGGTAAAAGGGAGAGATTCAGTTGGGAAGAAAGGAAGAGTATATCAATTGGTGTGGCCAGTGGACTTTCCTATCTTCATGAGGAGTTGAAGCCTCATATAGTGCATAGAGACATCAAAGCCAAGAATATACTAATTGACAGAAGTTTTACACCGAAACTTGCGGATTTCGGTTTGGCGAAACTAATGAGGGATGAAAAATCTTACATTAGCACTAGAGTTGCAGGGACATTGTAAGTGTTAAGATTAAGAAAAAAAAAGTTATACAATGATTGATAATTTGAATGATTTGGTTCGTTGACTAATGTAATTTGTTCGACAGGGGTTATTTGGCTCCAGAGTATGCTAGTTCTGGACAATTAAGAAGAAAATCAGATGTTTATAGCTTTGGAGTATTGCTTTTGCAAGTTATCACTGGCTTGGCTGTTGTAGATGCTTATAAAGATATTGAACGCTTCATCGTCGAAAAGGTATGAAATTTGAAATCGAATACTTATTTTGCCTTCTTGTATAGCTCTATATATGAAGCACTCACACAGACATGAACACCAGACACGACAGTGATTATGACACATTGATAATATTTTGAAAAAATGAATAAATTAAACATTATCTCAAGTGTCGGTGTCAGTGCTACAGAGATTCAGCCTTACTTAGTGGAAAAATAAATAGTCAATGATCATTGTAGCGTATAGGAGCCATAATTGTCAACATTAGACAAAGCACGCATTAATGTCAACTGGTTTGAACATGTTTGCAGGCTTATGCGGCTTATCAGGCCAATGATCTATTAAGAATTGTGGATCCTGTGCTTAATACAAACTATTCAGACAAAGAAGCCATAAAATTCCTCAAAGTTGGTTTACTTTGCGTGCAAGAAACCGCGAGATTACGGCCACGAATGTCAGAGGTTGTAGAAATGTTGACCAGTAACAATATTGATCTAAAAGATGTTCAAATTTCAAAACCAGGATTTGTTGCTGATCTCAGGAACATCAGAATAAAACAGAACATGACAACAAGCTCGCCACAAGAATCGCACTCTTCAGGAACAACCTTTGCAAGCTCCATTTGGAGCGTGGGAAATCTCGCTCGTTAATCGATATCGATAATTCTATCGATTTTTTCATAAAATTTTCTGCTAATGATATGTGACGAAGCTTCGTCCTGTTTAATTAGCAGATTTTTTTTACATTTGTGCATTTTTGTACATGATTTTTACTAGCTCAAGAATAGGTTAGTGTCAAATTAATCATGTGTATAGATAAAATCCTGTTGATGTGTTCATAATCATTTTTTTCTTAGGGTTTGGCTAGCTTATGCAATTTTGATTTATTTGTTTTTTGTTGTTTTATTTTTTATTTTTTGGAATTGGCATTGCCTTCTATATATAAAGATTTTTGTTCTAACTTGCATTGTGATAGTTCAGTGAGATTTTTGAACCTATAATTCTCTAGTCAATTTTCCAAGTTAGTTGAACTTAATGAAGCAATATTTATTATAGAATCCATAACAGAAAAGAAAACTATTTTTATAGATATTGGTTTATTTGGTCTACTATAGATAATGATTTTTATTTTAAATTTTAGCTATTGTTATCTCAGGCACTTGTCATATACTGTTGTAACGAAAGATAGACTGATATGTCGTATTAATATTGTTTGGACTCACAACTAATTCTTCTTAAATTCAACATGAAGTATATGACTCAATTAATGGGAGTATGTGGTTCCTTTCCTTTGAAAGAAAACCAAAACAGATTTTTGATGGCTTTTAGAAAGAAAACAACAACGCAAGCAACACTTATAGGATACCGGAAAGAAATATGTTGACAATTTAGCCATCATTTCATAGCATCTTCCTGACATCTCAAAACCAAAGAGACACTGGGAGATGTAGTCTAGGGGGAGACGGACCGATGCTAAATTACATTGAACGCTTCAACAAGGAAAAAAAACATAGGTACACACAAACTTTTCTCTCAACAAGAAAGTTTTCTCGATCAAATATGTTGAAATTGAGAAGAAATTCTGCATGCTAGAGTTGGGGCTCCTCCTCAACACTCTTGAAGAAAATCAATCTCAAACCGCCAAGAGATCATATGATACATTATCCAAAGCACACACCTACATCAAATACCAAGAAAAGCTCGATGTGAGAAAAATAAAGAAGGGAAGACAAATGGGCGAGGTTGAACAAGATCTAGAGAAAAACTTATCCTAGAGATACTCTTCAAGAACCATTGACATGATTGCTACCACGAGGAAAAGAAGAACATGGCGAAATATAAGATTCTAATTGTTGGTGCAACTCTGGAGTCAAACGAGGAGAATTCTTATACTTTGTAGGGATTTTCTATTTATGCAACACACCTTGTGAGAGACACACCATTTGTCCACCTAAAACCTTAAGGTGATAGGTGATTATGTTCGACCACTTATAAATGCTCAAGTCACTATATTCCTATCCAATGTGAGACTATCACCCCACATTATTCACACTTGCATTATTCTCAATATCAACCACTACACCCTATGCAACACTTCTATGAAGTGTATCTTGAAATAATATGCAAGGAATCAGACATCCAGTTCCCCAATCTAGTACTAATTTGACTTGGAGTGGACAAAACGAAGTATTACATGTTTCACATGAAGAGCGACACCAACATTAACCAGTGTGTCCACTTGAAGAATATTGTCGAGTTTTTTAATCAAAAACTATATTTGAGATTGGTTCAAATTATGAAATTGATAGAATCTCAAAACATCTTTAAAATTGAAAATATTTGAGATTCTATGTGTGTGATTCGAATCACTCATCTCATGACTCGAATCAAATGAAACAGAGACTGCTAAAAATGTATGAAGATATCATGAATCCAAATCACAACTTGTACTTAATTCAAATCATAACACCTTTTGATTCGAATTATGGCTTACACTTGATTAAAATCATGAAAGACTACATTTCTATGATTTCCACTGTTTCATTTGATTCAAATCACACATTTTCATGATTCGAATCATGACTCAAATCATACATATGTGTTCCTCACATGTTTTAGATCTTTGTTCAATCACTTTGCCTTCTGACTCAAATCATACATTTTTTATGACTCGAATAAAACATCATATTTTTTAGTGAGAATATGGAATAATAACGGTCTAGAGGGGGTGAAAGACCTCCCAAAATAAAACATTCATTTGAAAAAGGTTTTATTCGAGTTTCAAAAACAAAACGTTTTGCATGGAGGAAGCAACCATTGAGTAAAAAAAGATTATGCTTATTGATTGGAAGTAATTAAGTACCCGTATAAAATTCACAATGATCAAGTTAAACAATTGAATTACACCAAAAATTATGATGAAGTTAAACAATTGAATTACACCAAAAATTATAAGCCAAAATATATTACTCAATCACTCAATTTCAAAAGATGTAATACTGAATAATTTCCAGTACACATAAAATTCCACTATCAATGTTTTCAGACTTAGTCTACAATCAAACAAGGTTGAGTTACCAATTCTAATCAAACCTATAACTTATGCAATAAATCGCTATCAACAGATAAACCTAACATCATGCAATTCTAGAAAATAATAACAATAACCTAATCATATTAAATTAATGATATATATATATATATATATATATATATAGAGAGAGAGAGAGAGAGAGAGATGGGGGAGAGAGAGAGAGGAGGAGAGAGTACACCAAGAATTTTAGTGGTTCGTCACGTTCGTCGCTTTGTGCTTAATCTACTCTCTAAGGGTTGACTATTGAAAATTCGTTGGTCTTCCACTATGATTTGCAGCAATATTACAAGAGTTTGTAAAATCACTAATCCACAAATTAAATGTCGAAAATAAAATTTCCTCTATTCTGAATCTTGACTTGTTCACAACTCCAAGAATTGAAATCTATGCAAAATCCTTACTCGAGATTACCATCAAAATCTTCCAACCCCAAAAAGTTGCTCGTAAGTCTTCGTCTGCGAAAATTTCCACACAATTTCGTTGGTATATTGATTGTTGATATGTCCAAAGATCAAAAGAACTCCTAGCATGTCTATAGACTTACACACACTCCTACGAACGTCAACATGGAAAGAAGAATTTTCTTATTTTCCACTAGAATTTTCAAAACCAGTCACAATACCCCATAACCTTGCAAGTCTCTGAAATCTTAAAATAATCTTCAAAGATATGTTAAATCCAAAAGTAAATTTCCTCAATCAATCACAAATCTATCAAGAATGAGGTAGAAGATGAAAAAACATTATAAATGTTCAAGAAATATTCAAAACCCTTTTGAAAAATTAATAACAAGTGATTTGTCAGATTTAAAATCTTCAATGGAATAAATGTGTTTTCTAACATTCACACTATGATAGGTTGAGAGATAAAAGTGATTAATAGGTGTCGGAGATGAAGCACAAAGAAAACTGAAAAAAATTCATGTTTGATTTGAGTTAAGAGTATTTGATGATTTGAGTCAAGTTTGTAAAGTAATGAGAAACAATATCAACACTTAAAAGAGAAAACCCATATTTATGATTCGACTCAAGTATAAGCATGGTTAGACTCAAACCGAGTTGTGATTCGATTTAGGTAATGCCTATGATTCAACTCAAATCAGGCATTGTTTGGAAAGGGATTCTTGATTCTACTCACAAATGTGTGTGATTCGACTCACACAACCAACATCTCAAAAATCATGTTTTCAACCATGTTTTGAGATTCTACCTTAGACATGACTGGACTCAATCTTAATTGTGGTCCTTGTTCAACAAAACTCGGCTAATTAACCTAAAGCATATATTCGTACTCAAACACAAACACTTCAATTTATGCATGCTAAAATACGAATAAAAAACTCAATCCTAAGAGATGTGCAGTTGAAGAGGAGAATAAAATATAAAATAAATTCAACATAAAGCTTAACAGAGATGAAAAAAACCACAAAGGGTTCTCCCTCTTAATGTATTAGAGACACGAAACTTCCATTTTCTCTTATTTTTGTGCTTGATCTTCAACACATATAAATATCATTTTTGCTCAAAATCTTCATAATGTTAGAAAACGTACACTTCTAGTATTGATTTGAAAACTATTTATCTCACTATATCCCCTATATCTCTATATCATTTATCTCTCTCTCTATCCTCTATCTCTCTATACATATATCCTCTCTCTCTCTCTCTCTCTCTCTCTCTCTCTCTCTAATGACTAATACAAAAAGTAAAAAAATAAATAATATTTATTTCATCTCATAATAGGTTTCTTTATATTCTTACTTATCTAGAATTATCTATTTTTTTTAAAATACCAAATAAATTGTTCTATCAGTCAAAAAAGCCAACAAATCTGGCCTAGAGAAATCAACAATTCGCTCAAATGCTTGTATTGTAAGGGTATTCCTCTTGAGAAAAGCGTAGGATATCCATGTCCACGATACATAAAAAAAATTTGTTTATTCCACGCCTTAAGAATAGTGGAGGATTATAACCACTCCCCTATATAAGTGGAAGCATGACATTTTACAGGTACACAATTTCAAATTCAAACTTCATTCACCAATAAAACTTACATACATACTTGAGAGTTTGAGTTTTAACCTTAATGGTCATCCCCTCATTCACCGCATTAGAAGTTCAAGCCTATTATTGCATCTCATAACCTCTTTTTTTTACCAATTCTGGTTCCATAATGGAACAGTGACGTCGTATATGCGAATTGACTTATCTTTCTTGCATTCTCCATGATTGAACACTCTCACTTTAATTTTATCATTCGAAGCTTTCTTGACCTAGAAGATTAGATTTCTTGAGATTGAACTTTAGATCTGTTGTTTTAGATCTATTCATGCAGCATATGAGCTTCGATCTTTGGAATTTCCAAATATCTAATCTCCCAATCTTTCAATGATATCTGGATATTAAGTTAATCGCTTCGTCTCTCTATGTGACGATACTGACATTATTATTGGTTTTACTAAAATCGTATGAGATCCACTGTCTCCTTTTAAACGAAGTGTGGATTAGGACATTATGAATACTTCATTACATCCAAATCTCCTCCAACCTCCTCAAATTGATGAATATGTTCTCCAGTTCTAACAAGGCGAGCCTTCACTCAGACCTCCAGTACCACCATCAGCCTCAAGACTGGAAGCATTTCCTGGTTTCCAGTTGTTGTAGGCTTGCATAGAAATACAAGGTGCAAATGAGTTATTGAATAATATGTATAGTATAGTTTGACAACCAAAGTCATAGGCGAAAGAAGAAAACTTTCTTAGTCAACACGTCTTTGGATGGGAACACTATGTAAGAAGATATTTATAGGATAAGCCAAATTATCATCCCCAAGTCGACCGTATTGTCACACCCCAAAATTTACCCTCCTTATCATAAATAATCATGGATTTCCTTGCAAAGGCATGAGTTCAGAAATGCGGATTTCTTGTTGATTCTTGGCTCTAAGTTAGATCGCCTTTTGGTTTAGTATACGATTGAAGTTCCCCATGTTTGAGATAAGCTGTAGTACAATGGTTGGAATTACAATCATGACTTTCTTGCTTGATTCATCTGATGTTTTGATTCGGATTTGGAGATTGAAGTTTGAATTTGAGAATGATTAGAATCTGAGTTTGTGGCTGATTATTTGATGCATTAAGTTTTTGATTCGTCTAAAAGCTTATATGTTTATGATGACACAATTTAATATAAGCAAAGTTCGGAACATCCCTTCATGCTTAATTCCTTGTTTCAACCAGAATTAATTCAAACTTTGGTTCAAGGTACATTCAAGTATTGTACAACGGAAAATCAAGTTCATTTGAGACTTTGTGAAGTTGAAAGAATTTAGTTTGTGTCAATCTGAATTTACCAAATACAAAAGTGATTCAAGAGATTTAAAGTTAATAACTTGCTTGGGATGCAAAGTTTGGTAACTCAAGAGTGAATAATGCTAAGATTCGTTGCGTTGAAATTCTTAGAATTCTTAGTTTATGGCATTCATCGTTTATACCATTTCAACTACCTCATTCTGGATTTATTTCAATTCATTCAACGTTCAAAGACCTATATCATCACCAAGTTTAATTAACAAGAAGTTGGATTTGCAAATTCTAATTTGAATTGATGGTCTATGAGTTCACAAGTCATTTGCAAAAAGGATCTTACGTACTTTATATAAGGTTCCATCTTGAACGGTGTTCCTAAATTATTTCATTCAAAGAGCAATTTCACCAACATTTCAAGAGCAACTCAAGTGGTTATATGTCTAGCTTTCATTTTGTAAGAAATTCAAAATTAATACAAAGATATTTCTTTGATTCAAAACATCAAATGCATTCCAAAGTTCAAAGAACTCAACAATTCTATGTGAAGAAATTTCGAATTACATTCTTTTTTACATAGAAGATACAAGGTTCATTCACAAAAACTCTCACAAAGAGTTCCCTAATAGTACATATTTATCCTAAGAAGTTTAACAAGTTTCTTCGGTCTCAAGTTTCCTCCGAGCCTCTTTTTTCTTCACTCCGGCTTCATCATTTATCTTTGACAATCCTCCAAGTTCTTCCAAGCCTTGCTAAAGCTGTTGCCCTGTCCGTATTCTCTAGAGCATCCTCACTCTCGTTACATGAAATACAAAGAAAAATGTTTAGTAAGTGAACAAAGAATTGAAACATAAACGTAAGCAAGAATTTTTAAGAGAACGTTTCTATTCAAACTCATCATTAGGATTTGTGTTAAGGAATCAAGTTTAAGGGTTTGATCATGTTCAAGCGACAAAGTCTCAGAACTTTAAAGTTCTTTCATCGGCCACAACCTCCTATTGCAAATCACAACAACAAAGGTTGTTGGTTCACAAAAGGGAGGTGTAGCTCAGCAAACATCATAGCTACTAAACTCAGAAGAAGGTTCAGCCTAAAACAGATTATCACAAGCAACAGAGAAAAGATAGTTATCAAGATAGCGAACACATAGCGGCAGCAGGGAGGAGGCATAAAACCAAAATGCCAAGACAGTAAAGCTAGATTGAAAAGCACAGCAGGATTGCGGCCAAAAGTAGCAGAACACAAGCAGAGTCCAGTAGGGAGCATCAGAAAAAAAAAGTAAAATGATAGTTCCAAGGCAACAGGGCAGAAAGGAGGCAGCCAAACTCAGTTCCAAAAATAAAAAGATAAAACCAGAGGCAACACAGGATAGAAAAAGCCAACAACCACAATTCAAAGAAGTTCTAAACCAGAAGAAACTCAAAAACTCAGAACATCACCAAAACCATAAGAAACCATTCCAAACCCTAAGAAAACCAGAAAACCTTAGCATCCACATGGTTCCAAAACCAAATAGCAGAAATAGCAAACCAGCATTACATTAAGGCATTATTCCCAGAAACCAGAAGCCAAAACATCAAACCAGAAATCAAATCATAACCAACCATTTTGTTTCAAAACTCAAACACCAAAAGCCATTCCAAAAACTCAGGATACAACAACCAGAAAACAGAAACCAAAGGGCAAGACACGGTTCACAACCAAAAAAATCTAGCAGCCACCCACCATGGTTCCAAAAGCCAACAGAAACCGAATTCAAAGCCAGAAAGATATTAATCGTTCCCATAACCAACAGAAAAGCAAGCATAGCAGAAACGTTCAAACCAGAACATCACATTCAGAACACCAAAAAAACCCTAAGTTTATCTAACATCATTTTCCTAAAACCAAACCCTTCAGAAACTGGTTTTCAGAAATCATAGTTTCTGATAACAGAGAAAGAAGAAGAGGAGAAGAAGTTTAGAACAGTCTCACCCGGGAGCAGCGAAGAAGCCAAATTAGAACGCTAGGGTTTCGTTCACCCCCTTCAAAATCCACTCCGATTCACTGAATATCTGCAAAATCAAATACCAAATCAAGCATCAGAGGTATAAAACGAGCAGGAAAATGTAAGAAAATCATGTTCTGAGATGAGCCGCCGCCGTCACCTCCACGAGGGCGATTTCCTACCATCTTTCTCCTCCAAACAATGGAAAGCATGTGAAACCAGAGAACACATGGAACGGCGACGAGAGTTCGTGAGAGAGACGAGAATTCGTGAGAGAGTCGAGAGTTCGTGAGAGGGTGAGAGGATGAGGAACGAGAGAGGAAGAGAGCGTTTATGTTTTTTTGTAATTACTTTTTTTTATTGTTTGTTTTTTTTAGTTTTTACAATAAGTAAGGTTAATTAAAGGTTAAGTGTTGTGATGTGGTGGTGACAAGTGTCACCACCCTTATCATTTTCTGTTTATTTTTTTTAATTATGACCATCATCATCTAACGCTCCTGGAAGGCTCTCCACGATGCACCCTCATGATCTGGCCACACTGGATTCCTCAGACTGGATTGGGCTGCCTTTTATTTGGGCTTTCTGGATTTCGCACCCCCAGAATTACTTCTCGCAGGCTATTTATAAACCCTCTCTTTCAATTAATTTATTGTGTAGATAATTTATTATTTTGGTGAATAAAATAATTATTAGTCATTGATAATTTTTATTTGACAATTTCCGATTAAACTATTAATCGATTTCATCAAATAGAAAAAAATCCATTCTAATAATTATTTAAATTTCCGATTGTATTGTGTGATAATTGTTAGTTTACTTGCTCATCCGGTATTCATTCACCATTGTACACTTCGCACACAACCAACATTAAAATTAATCCGATTTTCCTTTGGTTGGCTCATAAGCCAATTTCCTAAAGGGTCTCATAGTTGGGGATGGGCATGGTCATCCTCACAAGGTTAATTAAAGCCCTTGTTTCTTTAACTAATCATAACCCGAATAAACATTGGTCCATATACCAATTTTTCATGCACCAGGGTCTCATGGTTGGGGATAGGAGCACCTATCCTCACGAGATTAATCAAGTCCACATACTTGGTTAATCATAACCTGAATCATTCCTTCTCCTTCGGTCCGTTACCAAATCCCATCTAAAACGCTTTCACAATTAACTTACAAACCTCGATCCAACGTCGAGTGCATTTTCAAATTTCTTTTCATAATAAAAACCCAAGTATTTAAATCGTTGGTTGCTAGACCAATTATTTAAACACTTGTAAAAAATGAACTTCGAGTCTTTAAATCGTTGGATGCTAGTCCAATTGTTTAAACACTTGTAAAAAAATGAACTTCGAGTCTTTAAATCGTTGGATGCTAGTCCAATTGTTTAAAGATTCTTAATAACGTGAACTTTGTTTCACTTCACTCTTTTTCTTAAAAAAACTTTTGGGATGATAGACGACTCGTTGAGCATTGAGCTCCTCTTGTTTCTAGTATTTGAATCGTAGGATTCTAGTCCTATTGTTCGATACTTTTCACCCACCTAAAATCAATTCAACTCACTCAAAATCCTTTTCTCGCTCATACGCGATCATCAAACTCTTTTCCGACAAAGAGTGTGCAATAGCCATTTCAAACACGAACGAGGACTTAAGCTTTTCAAACAAACTAAACAAGTCCGAGTTCAAGCATTTGAAATGTCTAATGCACGATTTTTCTTATAAAATCAATACAACCAATTTAAAATATTTTTGAGAGGAACTACCGAGTTTTGACTTTCCCATTGCACAAGGGAATACGTAGGCACACAGTTTTGAAACCGTGCCAAACTCAAAATAATAACAAACAAATTCTGTTTCTTTTATCTTTTGATTATAACTTAGAAATTAGCAAATATACACACACACTTAGAACTAAACGGGTCCCATCGAGTACGATGGATGTAACAGGTGCTAATACCTTCCTCTTACATAACCGACTCCCGATTCCATGTTTTTTGGTCACGTAGACCGCCTTATCCAAATCTGTGGGGTTTTATCTATATTTTCCCGTTCCTTTTGGAACAAATAAAATTAGGTGGCAATTTCACTTATTTTTGAAAATTAAATGATTTTTGAAAATCGAGTTGCTTCACGTATCATGGAGAAATGAAGCTCCAAAATATCTGAAACAATAAAAGAGCAAGAGAGATCAAATTCCTTCTTACAGTCATGAAGAAAGTTAAGATACTCATATTCCTTATGAGTAACATGTAGAAAACCCGCCGATAAAGAATCCACATAAGCATCCCCCTTGGTTCCATCATTATGGACAGTCAAATAGAAAAGTCATTGCAGAAGCCTCAAAGGTTAAAGGAGTACGATGGAAAGAGATATTCTAACATGCACCTATAACTCATTGATGAACTTTTGAACTATTTTCATGTTAATGAGGCAACAAAGTGAAAACTATTTGCACTAACAATGACGAGATCTGTAACACCCCAAATTCTACCCGAAAAGTATAAAGAAAATCAGAGTATTTTTAATTTTTCATACAACACATGAGATGCCACACTATCATCTTTAACAACATAAACATAACAGATACATAACACCTTTATTAATAGGGGATCACATAACACTTGCTTCAACTTTTAAAACAAAATAACCTTTTATTTAATATGCAACCGAAATTCGTAAGTATTCAAATTAAGCAACTGATCATCTTTATTCACTCAAAATAATTTGAAACATCGTGTTCAACTTCTAAAATACTGAACAACTTTTATTTCAACATCACTTAAGATTCAACAATTACTAACAACAACAAGAGTCAACATATAAACAACATAGACTAAACATCCCCCCGAGTGCTACATATCAGAGCAAGACACCAACTTGAACTAACAACGGCTAATCCTTCATTCTTGGATACCTGCACGTTACCGGTATAAAGGCAACGGCGAACAAATAGAAAGGGTAAGATATCGAAAAATATAAGCAAAAGTATGATAACTAATATATTAGATCTAGAATCATACAATATTCACCGCTCCAACCAACTACAACATAACAATCAACAAAAACAACATAGTAAATAACACTCATTATAATAACTTTTATCATCAGTTTAATTTATACATATCAGCACTTTATCATCACCACATAAATCATCACAATTCATCACAATCGTCATAAATCATTATCACCACATAAATCATCACAATTCATCACTATCGTCATAAATCATTATCACCACATAAATCATCACAATTCATCACTATCGTCATAAATCATTATCACCACATAAACCATCACAATTCATCACTATCGTCATAAATCATCATAATACAACACATAACCAATAAACTCAAACAAACATAACCGACACAATTTGACTCGACTATGTATGCATGTGGTACCAACACATTTTGTTCGTAATTAGGAACATTGGCTAAAGCCCTCGTCATTTTGGAAAAAGCCCTCGTCATTTTGGCTAAAGCCCTCATCATTTTGGCAAAAGCCCTCGTCATTTATGCAATGTATGCGACTCGACAAAAGACAACACATCAACATCGTCATAATCATCAAAATGGCATAAGCCCTCGTCATTTTATTTACCAAACATCGGAGGTAAAAC
Organism: Vicia sativa; assembly: GCA_021764765.1. NCBI lineage: Eukaryota > Viridiplantae > Streptophyta > Magnoliopsida > Fabales > Fabaceae > Vicia > Vicia sativa. The sequence goes on along the minus strand of CM038797.1, from coordinate 68,549,344 downwards.
ATCTTCATTAACATCATCACGAAATCAACAATAATTAATAACAACATCAACTCATCATTTAGGCATAAGCCCTCAACATTTTGTTTAACAAACTCCAAGATAAAACGATCAACAACATATTTTGCATTATGCAAATCACCAACAATAATTCGCCAATCTCCAAAATCATGCATTCAATTAAAAGAAGCATATAAACCATATTCATAATTTAACTAATTCTGGTTACGGATTAATATTCACCAAAATATACTCGTCATTTTATTTACCAAACATCGGAGGTAAAACATCGTCATTAACAGCATTACATTTTGCATTATGCAAATAATCATCAACAAATCATGCTTCAAACCGGTGAAAGTGAGAAACATCCAAAAATGAGCAAATTCCTCAAAACAGCCTGCATGAGCCGACTCATGGGTCCTTAGGTCGGCTCATGATGAAATATTATGGTCTGGAAGCGCCTGGGAAGGCGCACGTATTCTCCATGCGTCGACTCATAGAAGAAGTTTCTACGGATCATCGAAGTTTCGCACCATCGAACTTCGCACCATCGTAACCTCGACCATCGTAATATCTCGCACCATCGAACTTCGCACCATCGTAACATCGCCCATCGAACTTCGCACCATCGGGTTATGGACCATTAGAAGTTCTGCACCATCAGAACTTCTGCCCATCAGAACTTCTACACCATCAGAAGTTCTGGACCATCAAAAGTTCTGCACCATTAGAACTGCTTCCCATCGTAACTTCGCACCATCGAAGTTTCGCACCATCGAACCGCCATCGTAACTTCGCGCCATCGTTCGGACCATAAGAAGTTCTGCACCATTAGAACTTCTGCCCATTAGAACTTCTGCACCATCAGAAGTTCTGGACCATCAGAAGTTCTACACCATCAGAACTTCTGGACCATCAGAAGTTCTGCACCATCAAAACGCCCATCGTAACTTCGACCATCAAGTTCGCACCATCGTAACGCTTACACCATCGTGTTCGACCATCGAAGTTCGCACCATCGAACCCATCGTAACTTCGCACCATCGTAAGTTCTAGACATCAATTATACTCAACAAAACTAGTCTGCTATGGCTATTTGTTTGCTACATACCACATGTTAAACTCACTATTATAATTATTACTATGACTCCAACTATACTACTAGCACATGTATTCATCATACTTAAAAGGTTCCTAAAAGTAATGCCAAAATAACTACCTAAATCGTCCCCTTACAACTTCATCTCCTTCATCATTTCCTTATTTTTCCAACACTATGTGTTCTAACAGTTCAACCCAGAGTCAACTTATTTTACAAAAATACAACTTCTATCTACCAATATAACTACACACATAATCACACCACCACAGTACTAGCAACAACAACAATTAAAAAACAACAATATTTTCAATAATGATCTATCAATTTCATCACAAAACATCGAATCTACAGTGAATTTTACACCCTAAATCCCACATAAAAATCATCATACAAATGATTATATAAATCTAACCCCACCCTTACCTTTGGATTGGAGAGAGCTCGAAAAACTTGATCGGAAACAACCACTCTCGGACTGCAATTTGAGCTTTTCCCCAACTTCTAGCAAACCCTGCTACTGTACGTGGTGTTCTTCTTTTTCCTTTCTTTTTCTAAGTACTAGTGCTACTGTAAGTGATATTTGTTTCCTTTAATAATGCCACTTCCAACTACTACTTAAGCCACTTAAAATACTAATGGGCCACTAAACTCTTATTGGGTCTACTAACTATTACTCTTCAAAATGTTATTTCACCTCTATAACCAACTCATCCATATTTAATTAATAATTCTAAAAATACTAATACATTCTAATATTATTTCTTCAATGTAATCAACTTAATTAATTCTTCGACTAACCGAATAAAATCCAACTTTAATTTAATAATCCAATAATTAAATTCCTATATAATTTAATTAAATAATTAATTAAATTCGGGGCGTTACAAGATCCACCAAACTATAGTTCAGAGCCTTGCCAAACGGGAGCATTGAGTCATGGACGTGTGACAGCTTCATCGCTCAGTTCACAGCTCGAAAGAGATAACCATTGGCAATAGTTGCCCTCAACGAAATAACACATGAGAAGAAAGAGAGCTTACAGTCGTACATCGACCGTTTCACACAAGTAACCGTAGAGGTTGAAGGAGCAAAATATGGCCTTAAGTACTAGATATTTGAGAATAGTATAAGGCATGACATCTCCATTAGGGAGAAGTTTGGGTGCAAGGAGACCCGCAATGTGAAAAACATGGTGAACAGATCACAACCTTTTATCAAACTTGAGGAAAAACTTACCACCCTATTCGACAATTCAATCGATGTAGATGTAGGTTCCGACCAATCATCCGAAAAAGACTCTAACAGGCGGAAAGATAAATCTTACTGTGAAACCCGTGGGTGGTAAAATAATTACACCCCTCTGAACACTTCTCGTGAAAAGATATAGTAGGAGTGTGACAACACGAAGTTTAGGAAGGGCAAGATCAAAAACCTCTTTCCAGTTAGAGAATCTTCCAAAATGGACTAGACAAAATACTACCACTTTCACAAAGGTCATGACCACACCACCAATGAGTGCATCCAACTGAATTATGTTGTCAAGGGTTTCATGAAAAGGAGTTGCTTGTCCGATTCATATGATGAGCAAATTCCCATCCAAAATTGTAGATGTCGTGGCTAATGATAAGGGAACCGACCACGGAGACAAAAGAACAAATGAAGAGAAGCGCCAACATATTACGACAATCATTATATTATAAAAGTATATTAATTTACGTCTGACGAGCAATGTTAAGAATTTTGTAAATAAAACTGTCTAAAATTTAAAATAAATAAAAAATTAACCAAGTCAATAAATAATTTTCAAAATAATATTGTTACATTATATTTGTTAAATTATACTCTTATAATACAAGTTAGCATGTCCTAGAAACTATTGTGTGACTATAATGATAGTCAAGAATACTTATTATCTTAGATACTCAGTATCATGAATATTTCGTATCAAGTAAACATATATCTATAACTATAAAGAGTGAGACATATATTAAATTGATCCACTTGAAAATAATGCACAATATTTATGAAAGTAGAATCAACGACTTAAGAGTTTGATCAAATTCTATTGAAATGCTTCCATGTACGATGTTTTTTTCTTTCCCTTTCTGACTTGCATAGCATTGCCGTGTTCAGTGCGCAGCATTGCCGTGTTTAGTGCGCGGAGGAGTTAAGAGTAGAAGACATGCAATTTTCAATCTCCAGTGTCAGAATTTATAATCTTTAATTTTGTAATCAATTATTCAGGTTAGTTGAACTTGAATAAAATCATTTATAATGGAAATGACATGACAGACAAAACTAATCGTCACCTAAATTCTTCTATAATAAACAATTCATTTTTATAGATAATGTTTTGTACTAATATTTATGTTGTCCTGTCACTGTTATATATTGCCGCCATTAAAAATTAGTATCAACGTATTTCTTCTTTAGTAAAAGTAATAGACTGTGATATTTTAATATTAGTGCCTTTATTTTATTTTATTTTATTTTATTTTATTGTGTCTTTCTAAGATAACCAATATAAAATTTTAAAAAAAAATTCTTGTTTAACAATAGTTTTTTTTGGTAAAATATCTTTTTTTTTTCTTAATTATATTTCGGAGTACATTCCAGTTCCTTATCTCTAAAAAATGTCAAAGTGGTCATTTAATTATTCAAAAAGAACCACGTTAGTCCATTCTGTCTATTTTTTTGCGTGACATCTGATGTGATACATAATCATATGCGTATGCGTGGCAGGTGAGTTAGCACACCTTTTACTTCAAGGCCTACATGTTTTCTACTCAACCATTTAATAATTGTTGGCTATTATTACATTTAAGTTGCTATAAACATAAAACGCTAATAATGATGAATTAATGCAGAGCATATAATTTTTTAATGCTTCAGGTTTATTGCTTTGAAATTATTCCTCCTTAAGTGTCAATCCCTGCCCAAAAGCTACAAAAATCTCTGCATCTTCATTATTATATACTTTAATTTATTTTATATTGTTTTACAATATTCATATTACAATATACTTACCAATTAAATTATAACATATTTTCTCACTAAAAATACATAAAATAAAAATAAGTACACTAATATAACAGTTTTTATTATAATTTTTAATTTATGGTTAAATTAACAAAAATTTTAACGATGATTTTATAAAAAGAGACTAAAAGTATAGATACAAATTTTTAGATAGACTAAAAATATATTTAACTCTATTTTAAAATAACAATTACATATTAAAAAAATTAAAATCAATTATAATTTATAGGTTTTAGTGTTATAGGTGTATGTGTGTATGTGGGGAGGAAAAAAAATAAACAACTGGGAAATATATGTATGGCAAAGAGGGGAAAAATTACATTAAAAACATAATAATACTTTGATGTGAAAAAATAAAAAATGTTTTTGATATAATAATAATATTTTGTTTTCATAAAATATAATAATACTTTGATTTAAAAATAGTAATATACTGTTTTTACAAATATTAATAATAATATTCTAGATTTTTAAAAAATAATATTAATAATATTTTGTTATTAAAAAATAATAATAATATCCTTATATATTATACCATTTTAAAAAATATATTATTTCGTTTTATAAATATAATATTCATCTTTTAGAACATATTATATTTATTTATTTATTTTTTAATAATTTATTTATGCAAAAAAATGGTAAAAATATTAATGATATGCAAAAATCGAAAGTAATTATTATTAACAAACTTAAAAACAAAATATTATTCTATCAATATAAATAAAGATGTAATAAATATTTTGTTTTTAAGTTTATTAATAATAATTACTTTCGATTTTTGCATATAAATAATATTTTTACCATTTTTTGCATAAATAAATTATTCATAAAGAAATAAATAAATATAATATGTTTAAAAAAAGAATAATATTTATTACTATTATTATTATTATTTAATGCTTGTAATCATTAAATATCTTTTTATAAATATAATATGTTTTTAAAAATAATTATAGTATTCAATTTTAACAGAATAATAATAATAATAAATATTATTTTGTTTTTATATAATAATAATAATACTGTTTATATAAAATAATAATAACTATTTCTTATAATAATAATACTGTTTATATAAAATAATAATAATAATAACTGTTTATATAAAAATAATAATACTTCTAATGAAAATAGTAATGGAATTTATGGAGGTTAATATGTTTTCTTAATAATAAATATGAATGAAATGATAATCATTAATTGCAAAGTGGTGGAGTGGTAAGTTGTTTCTAATGTATGCAATGTTGCTTGGGTTTAAATCTTTGCAAAAACAATTGTTTATTTTGAAATTTTTTGGCTACTTAATGAACACAAACGCCACGTGTACCACATCAGCGCCACGTCGCGTTAAAAGTTGACACCGTTAGTAAAAATTGGACGGAAAGAACTAACGTTGGATTTTTGGAACAATTAGAGGACCACTTTAACACTTTTAAAGATAAGAGACTAAATGTACCTTTAGATATATTTAAGAGACAAAAAAATATATTTTACCATTCCTTTTTTATATATTTGATTATCATTCAATCTCTCATTGTCAGTTCACTCTACAATCATGCACCTATAAATGGTTGGAGCACGTAGTTGGTGTTAAATATTGATTACATTTATGTTAAAATAAGTTTCCTTAAAAGTCCTTCGATATCACTACTTTATTTAGGAGTATCATTATCAATAAATTTCTATAAATATTGCTAGCTAAAAAAACTTATTTATTTATTATTTATAATAAAATATTGCTAGTAAAAAAACTTATTTATTTATTATTTATAATTAAATATTTCTAATAAAAAAACTTATTTTATTTATTTATTTATTATTTATAATTAAATGAGTAAACACTTTTTTTTAAATCAAATTACATGCTAAGAATTTTTTTCCTAGCCCAATGCTAGGGTTTTGTTTTCTCTCAATTTGAGAAGTTGGATTCTATATTTTTTTTTGATTTTTTTTATCTGATCTACTGTTTTGTCGGAACTATGACTGGTTCAAAACATTGAAGGCTTATCGATACATGAGGAAGATGAGGAGAAAGAATTTTGTTTTGATGTCAGTGAAAAGAGAGATGAGGCGGTAAATCTGTGATGGTGTTTAGTGAGAAAATTTCTAAGTGAAAGACCGTTTCACGTTAACTGGATGAAAGCATGAGTGGCAAACGTGTGGAGGCCGACAAAGGGAGTCATGATCAAGAAAGCGTTGGAGGACTGTTTCTGTTCCACTTTGATCACAAGTTGGATATGGATTCGATCTTGAATGGAGGGCCAAGGACCTTTAACAACAATCTTCTGATTATTGAGAGGCTGCAACTGGGAGTTCAAATTGAAAACATCCCATTGAATCATGTGGACTTCTGGATCCATGTTCACAACTTACCTCCAAGTCTGATGTTGGAGAGAGTAGGGAAAATTATGACCAATTTTGTTGGCTCCTATGTAGTATGATAAAAATAATAATTTGAGCTTCTGGAGACAATATATGAGATTACTGTTAGAACAAGATTTTGATGTGTGTCTCTTCTTGCTAGAATAATTATATGAATATGTTTAGGGATTCAGAGCTCAAGTGAATGATACTTGTGCTCCAAATGATATGTCTTGCTTATCCCTCAGTCGGGAGACCTATTTATAGAGGTGCAAAGTCCTCATTAACCATTGCCTATAACGTCTATGGCCTTCCAAGTTACGTAACTGGGGTTATCTTTAAGGATCATAACGTTCGTTGCTGCCAATGATGACCAGAAGCATAACGCGCGCCGTCAGGTATAATATGGCAGTTACATCCTTAATGAGCCAGCTTGGGCATAATGCCTCCATAATGACCGGGACATCCGTAACCCCTAGGACCAAGTTGTGTGCCCGACAGTAGTCTCTTCACATTCCTGCATCTCGTAGATGCCGACTCATCTGTTCTCCCTTCCCGACCAAGTAGAATCACTCTTGTCTAGGCCTAGCCGATCTCATATCCTGGCTTGTAGATTTTATGTACGATTATAAGCCCCCGAGCATATGACTTCATGCCTTGAAGTTTTATGGTCTACAGAAGAAAACATAAATTTTGGCCGAGATGAATGTCGACTCTGATGGACTACAAGCGTGTGTACCTAATTCCCTAGTTAGCGCAACAATCACCTACCTATTTCTAGGTATAATGATTATGATAGTGGGTCTTAAATGGGAACATACTACCTCTTTCCTTTTATAATGTCTCATTTTCCTTTTTGAAAATATTTTCCTTTTCTATTCCTCCTTACAAACCATTCTCCTGCCGCTTCCCTAAATCCATCCCTCGCTTCTTCTTCAAATGTATCTTTCAGGTATTGATCTTCTATTCTCTATTTATCTTTTCTTTTACTTTCGCAAGATGGTTATTATTAGAGAATGCGATAATTTAGGGCATAGAAAACATTTGAATAGCGATGAACGTAGAGCTTTATGGGAGGAATGCATGCGAGAGATGAGCGATGCTCTAGGGATAGAGGAACTAGAGAGGGTGATGAACAAGATTAACTCTGAAGTTCTAACCTCGACAAAGGATTCTCGACTCGATTCTTCGTGTTCGTGGAGCTTCTAATGGAAACGAGCAAATCGTTTAGTGGAGAAGTTATAGGTTTCAAGCAAAGTTCCATCAGACACATGGAAATCGCTACACTTCGGTCACTCTGGAATATATCCTCGACTAGGAATGAGGATGATGTAATTATTGAAGCTTGCGAGACTGGAGAATATGTTTGCATGTCCCGACCAAAGGGGTTGACCCTGAGTGGTTTTATTTTTATGCTGGAGTGCTGAAAGACATTAACATTTGTTTTCCGTTTACCGATTTTAAATCAGACATCCTCTGAACAATGAACGTGTCCCCTTCCTAACTCCGCCCAAATAGTTGGAGCTTTATAAGGGCTTTTGAAATGATATGTAGGATCTTGAGTATAACTCCGACCATAGGCTTATTCTTCTCCTACTTTGAAGTGAAGAACGCTAACTCTAAAAGCTGGGTAGCCCTAAGCAGTATTCCAAAAAGAAGCTTTCTCCAGGCCTTCACCTCAAATTATAAAGGCTATAAAGAACGCTTTCTCCGAGTTAGGTGTGGTCCTTGGTGTCCACAAGTCACTTACGACACCGACGGGCACCGCAAATTTCCTTTATATTGGACGAGCAATCCACTCCCTATTTCCATCTTTGATTATGACGCTCTGAGAGACGGCAAAACTCAATCCCTTGAAGTGTTAGATTCGTTTAGACCGATCAGGGTTAAAGACTTGTTGACCCTACCCTATGATGAAATTCCATCTTTTTTGGGTAAAGTTTCCCTATTTCTCACTTGTACATAGGATTTCGTTTCTCTTGACTAACCTTTTTTCCTCTTATTTCTTTTATGCAGACAAAATGACTGATTTATCTGTAAGAGAGCAAAAGAAATTGATGGATGCATCCCGTGCTGCCAAGATGGGTTCTGGTGGCCCTTCAGCGGCCAAATCCAACTTGGCAGGCCTAGAGATCTAGATACCAAAGAAGAAGAAAAATGTTGGTCTGAAAGGAGGTGCGTTGGAGACATTGGTAATCACAACGCCGCCAGTCAAACATCCTCTAGATGTGGAGGTGGTAACCGATGAAGTTCCTCCTAAAAAACATAAAACTGTAATGACCGATGAGCTCAATCAAGTTGACAGGGATGTTTCCGCCTTGATGAGAGAAGCCAGTGATGATTCAACTCGACCTTCTAATGAAAACAAGTTTTGGTCTGCTGACTTTGATGGCATGAAATTTCTTTATGACCATCTCAACGCCACGGAGGACGTGAACAAGGTAAAAATCCTTGGGCCTCAAAAGATTATCTAACGTCCCAGCTCATATTTGATGAGGTGTGTTGTCCTGGCCCAGGGCTTATTTGAGTCTGGGGACGTTGCGGACAAGAGACATTCTGAGCTAGAAAAAGAGATCCAGAGGTTATTCGACAATAAGAAGTCTCTTAATAAGGAGAATTGTCACTTGAAGTCCAAAGCGCATGAAAGTGAGACCAAAGCTCATTAAAATGCTGAGAAAGCAAAAGCTCTGGAGAAGGAACTCACTACAACAAAAGCTTTCGCCGTCGAGCTTGCATCCAACCTTAAGTCCTCAAAGAAATCATGCTCCAAATTGACTGAAGCTTTGGAGAAATCACGACTAGATATTCTCGACGTTGAAGACATGGCATTCGACTGGGCAAAAGACCAGGTTTCCTGTTTGTATCCTGAGCTTGACCTTACTCAAGTTGATTTTTTCAAAGCCATAATAGATGGAAAACTTATGGAAGCCGACGACAATGATGAGGAGATTTTGGATGAAGAACCAGTCACCGTGGACACTACTCATCTCAAGACCCCCTAGCTTTATCTCGTCCTTAATTTTGAATTTGTTTTAAGTCAGTCACCCTTTTGGTGGGTGCATTTTGTAATTTCCTGACAATTGTCGTTTGGGTGTTTAAATACTGCTTCTGCTTGACTTGCACTTGTTAACTTGCACTTGTTTTTAAATTTTTGTTTGTTTTGTAAGCACTTGACATGTGCAGAAACAAGATTATGCTTGTATAACAGCCCCCCAGTCGAGTGGCTTCCTTAAAAAGCCATAAGGAATTTGCATAAGAGGCACTTAACTTGTTTTGAGCACCTTATATAATCCGACTACATAGCCCCCGAGTCAACTCATAGGATCTACCGGAGTGGACAGATTATATGTCTTGGCAAGATATTTAGATACGTTTGATCAAAGCACATGTTAAGCCAAATTAGAGATGCATCAATGTGCAGAGCCCATGGAGACTATGAAGTCGGCAAATACCTTAGGAATGATTCCAAGATGCTTGAATGTGCTATATGAATAAGCAAAGCATTCTTTTAAGTATGGGCATTGAGCCAAATTTAGGTGGTAGAGGAATTAAAATTTGTCGTACTGAACCTGATTATAGTGAAATGTAAAATTCGCTTTGAAAACCGACGAGAATACTCGGCAGTACTCGGCAGGAAGCCTTATTCATTTTGGAACAGAGCCTCTGTCGAGGATGATCCTTGGCGGGACACCGAGTTATGCTGGGAAGGCAGGGAACCCATATGGAAAACACAGAGTTTTGGAACAGAGCCTCTGACGAGAATGAACCTTGGCGAGATATCGAGTTATGCCGGGAAGGCATAAAACCCATTTAGTGAATGCAGACTTTTAGAACAGAGCCTCTGATGAGGATGAACCTTGGCGGGACACCGAGTTATATCAGGAAGGCAGGGAACCCATATGGAAAACACATAGTTTTGGAATAGATCCTCTAATGAGGATGAACCTTGGCGTGACATCGAGTTATACTGGGAAGGCATGTAACCCATATGGCGAACGTAGAGTTTTCGAACAGAGCCTCTAACAAGGATGAGCCTTGGCGGGACACCGAGTTATGCTAGGAAGGAAGGGAACCCATATGGAGAACACAGAGGCTTTGCTGGAGAACCATTAAGATGGAACTCGACATGGAGCTTTATTACATCCTAGTTTTCTTTAAATAGACTAACTTTGTTAAGGTACCTCATTAAAAACCCTAAACCTTGCCTAGGGAAAAGAGTACACCAGTTTATTATATCAACTTACAAAGTCTAACTGAAATAAAGCCTAAGACTAGTTACATTCCAAGTCCTAGGTACTTATATTCCATCCAAAGTCTCCAGCTTGTAGGCTCCTCTTTCCAGCTTCTCTACAACTCGAAACAATCCTTCCCAATTCGGATACAACTTTCCCTTCTTCTTAGGATCAGTTACTTTCTTTAAGACCAGGTCACCTTCCCCGAAACCTCGTTGCTTCACCTTTATATTGTACCTCCGGGCCACCCTTTTCTTAGCTGAAATTTCTCTTACATGTGCTGCACTCCTTATTTCTTCCAAAAAATCAGCCACGACATTCAAAGCTTGGATGTTGGCGTCATGTTCAAAATTCTCCCGACGCCACGTGGGCAAGCTAACTTCAACCGGGATCATGGCGTCAGCTCCAAATACCATTCTAAAAGGTGTTTCCTGGGTTGTTGAATGAACCATGGTGTGATATGCCTAGAGAACCTCATGAAGAAATTCCGCCCATAAACCCTTGGCATTTTCTAATTTCTTTTTCAGGGCGTTCAAAATGAATTTATTAGCTGACTCTGCTTGGCCGTTCGTGTATGGGTGCTCCATAGAAATAAACTTGTTGAAAATACCAAGATCTCTACAAAATTCAACCATAAAAGAACTTGCAAACTGAGTTCCTTTATCCGAACTAATTACCCAATGAATCCCAAATCGGCAGATAATATTCCTCCAGTAAAAACGCCATATTCTTTGTTGTTATCCGAGCTACTGCCTCGGCCTCCACCCACTTATGAAATAATTTACCACGACGATGAGGAACTTTAGCTGCCCGGGAGCTATAGGAAGCAACCCCAAGATAACCACCCCCATTGATAAAACGGTCACGGAGAAAGTACAGAGTGGAGGATTTCGGCTGGTGTGTGGATAGTGGGTGCATACGCCTGACATTTCAAATAAGAGTTAACAAAGTGTACACAATCTTTCAGCATGGTAGGCCAATAATAACCGGCCCGTAGTATTTTACTTGCTAGAGACCGAACACCTAAATGATTCCCACACACACACCCTCACGCACCTCCTTCAACACTAGATCAACATCCTCCTACAGCACACATCATAACATGGGGCGAGTCCTTCCCATTTTAAAAATCTTATTATTCACAATGATATACCGCACCGAAACTATTTTGATTTGCCTATCCTTTTCTTTGTTGTCGGGCAAAACATCTTGTTGAAGATATTGGACAATCAGAGTTATTCATCCCTTATCTTCGTCAATAGCACACACTTCTTCTTTTTTGATGCTAGGCAATGATAAAGTCTCTTGAATAACAGTCTTGTTCATTCCCGATCCTTTCATACTGGCTAGGTGCGCAAGAAGACAGGCCCGAGCATTATCTTCTCTGGTAATATGGAAAATCTCAAAATCTTGAAACTTCTTGGAAAGTTGTAAAGCCAAATGCACATATTTCAATAACACAAGGTCTTTTGTCAGAAAATTTCCTCCAACCTGCCCGGCCACTAACTAAGAATCAGTGCGGACGAGCAAATGTGTTACTCCGACCTCTAAAGCCAGTTTCATTCCAGCCATGAACGCTTCGTATTCATCTTGGTTATTGCTAGTTTGAAAACTAAAATACAGAGAATACTCCAAAATAATATCACCCGTACCTTCCAGGACTATCCCGACACCACTTCCCTTTAGGTTGGACGTGTCATCTATAAAGAGAACCCATTTTGCCAACGCCTCCATCTCTGTCGGGGAACTGCGCTCAACTACAAAATCTACCAATGCTTGGGATTTTATGCTTGTTCGAGGAGTGAACTCGATGTCGTACTCAGAGAGTTCTACAACCCATAACACCATCCTCCCGGCCAGGTCGGGCTTCTTGAATATTTGTTTTAACGGAAAATTTGTTTTTACTTGGATTGGATGACCTTGAAAATAGTGCCTTAGCTTCCGCGCGGTTATCACTAATGCCATTGCTAGGCGTTTGATCTTCTGATACCTTAACTCTGCCCCTTCAACACCTTGCTAAGGAAGTATACCAGGCGTTCACCAGTTTCTCCATCTTGGACCAACATGAAACTAATAGCACTGTCAAAGACAGCCAGATATAAAACCAAAGGAACATTCTCCTTAGGTCTAGACAACACTGATGGAACCGACAAGAACTGCTTTACCTCCCAAAATGCCTGTTTACATGCTTCAGTCCACTAAAAATCAGCCTGTTTCCTGATTGCTACGAAGAAATGGATTGACTTATCTCGGGCGCATGACAGAAACTGGGACAGAGCTGCTAATCGGCTAGTCAGCTGTTGAACTTCACAAATAGTAGTGGGACTCCACATGCTGATTATTGCTTGGCATTTATTCGGGTTGGCCTTAATTCCTCGGCTGGTCAACATAAATCCCAGGAAATTTCCGGCTTGGACCCCGAACATACACTTGTCCGGGTTCAAGCGCATGTTATACTTTCTCACTATTGTGAAGGTTTCTTCCAGATCCAGGATATGCTTACGCTCTTCTACAGTTTTTACCACCATGTCATCAACATAAACTTCAATGTTTTGTTTGATCTGCGGGGAAAACACCATATCCATAAGCCACTGGTACTTTGCCCCAACATTCTTTAGGCCAAACGACATTACCTCATAGTAATAATTACTCCGATCTGTCATGAAATCCATTTTCGGAGCATCCGCTGGATTCATCCTGATTTGATTATACCCAGAATAGGCATCTAAGAAACTCAACAAACGAAAGCTGGAAGCTCCATCTATCAATCGATCAATGTGTGGAAGTGGATAAGGATCCTTCGAACACGCCTTGTTAAGATCCGTGAAGTCCACGCACATCCTCCACTTGCCGGTTTTCATTTTAACCATAACCACGTTGAACAGCCAAGTCGGGTATTGGACTTCACCAACGAACCTGGATTTTAGAAACTTGTTAACCTCTTCTACAATTGCCTTCCTTTTTTCCTCACCACTATTTCTTTTTCTCTATGACACGGGCCTAACATCAGGATCAAGATCCAAGTGGTGGCACATAACGTATGGGGTTATGTTAGGCATATCTAAACGCTTCCAAGAAAAAAGATCAATATTTCATCTCAGAACCTCAATTAACTCCGTCTCTTGTTTCGAGGTCATCTGAGTACCAAGGTGGGTAATCTCAGACGATTGAGAACCAATCTGAATCTCCTTTGTCTCCTCCTGGGGAACCAGACTATCTTCGTGAGGATCTTACCTAGGGTCAATATCAACTACGTTCACCTTTTGGTCTTCCGACTCTTTAGCCGCAACTATCTTCTGCTTAATTATCATGTTGTCTTTGTAAAACTTTCGAGCTAACCCTTGGTCACCCCAGACTACTCCAACCCGGCCTTCTCCCAACAGATACTTCATAGTAAGATATAGTGTTGAAAGGGCCTCCTTCAATGCATTAAAAGAAGGGCGTCCAATAAAAATGTTGTATGCAGACGGTGCATTCACTACCAAGTACCAAACACGAACATCCTTAGAATTCTCGTTAGATCTGAATATGGTCAATACTGGGAGATGGCCCAGAAGTTGCAGTTGCTCCCCGAAAAAATCTACCAGGGTTCCATTGAAAGGCAACAATTCCTTGGAGACAAAGTCCATTCCTTTGAAAGCCTCCAAATACATGACGTCAGCGGAGCTACCTGGGTCTACCAAAACCCTATTGACTCCCCAATCTCTGATTTGTACTTCAATTACCATAGGATCATTCTCATGTGGCAAAATTCTTTTAGCATCCTCCCGGGAAAAAGCCACAGCCCCGGGATTACTACCGGCGGGACCGACCTGAGTCACCTACATTACTCCCCGAGCATACCTCTTTCGAGCCGAACTAGTAAAACCTCCTCTAGAAAACCCATCGGAGATGGTATTCAAAGTGTGCCGAGTAAGCCTTGTCTCCCAAACCTCTTCGACCGCTTTCCCTTTCTTCTTTGAAGGTGATCTAGAGGTATCACCTTTCTTAGGTGGCAGACCACATTTTTCAAATTGATCCTTACTATCTTTGATTAAGGATGAAATCTTGCCTTCCTGAATCACCCTTTTATATCTCCCGACGTAAGGCCATTCAGCTTTCCGTTGAGTGTCCCCGAATGCTATGATAGGCACACCACACCTTTGTATCTTTGCCCATCACTACGTTCATTGACTGAGGTCTCCATGGGACAATAAACAGATTCAAATGATTCATATCCTTCCAGATGTCCTCCCTCCTTTCAGTCAAAGGAGTAATGGTCTCATATGACCTACTCGAGTGTCGAGATGACTGTTGAGATCGCCTTTCCTGGGGGCATTCCCTTGAAGGTGAATTATCTCGAGGACAAGCTTGTTGTCCGACGCCTTCCCCTTTTTTAGCATCTCTGGCCCTCTTCTCCATGTTTCTCTCCTCGCCCTTCACATAAAATTATGCTCGGGTGATGATTTTATCCACGCTCTTAGCGGGTTTCTGGGCCAGAGATTTGTTGAACTGCCCGACATGGAGTCAGTGCTGGAACACCGCCACAAAGGTTTCCTGATTGGGGTGGGAAACCTTTATAGTTTCTTCATTAAACCGCGCCATGCAGTCCCTCAATGACTCTGTTGGTAGTTGTCTGATGCCGAAAAACGAGGTATTTACCACCTTTCGATGGTGACTCTCCGAGAACTGCTGAATTATTTTCTTATTGAAGTCTTGATAACTGATCACTGAGAGCTGAGGCAAGCCCATGTACCATCTCAACACGGATTCTCTGAAAGTTCCAGCTATAAGCTTGTATTATTAACTAAGACGATATGTTCCTACGGGTCTGTTTTACCGTCATACATTGCTAGGGCGAGAGGTTTAAAGTTTTTTGGGACTTGGTCATCCCAGATGGCCCAAGATAGAGGTTGTGGCTCTAAAAGTCTCTTGTTCTTCAGCTTCTTCCTTGCTCCATTGTTGGAGAGCCTGAACATTATCCTGCAGGGTGTCATTGTGTTGACGCAAATCATCAATCATGGCCAACAAATGTGCCAAGTATGGCGGTGGTTGATTGTTTTAAGGTGTCGTGGACATTGTTTTTGTAATTCGAATATGGTGGCCTGGGAATGTTTTACCGAGGCCCCACGGTGGGCGCCAAATGTTCTTGCTAGAATAATTATATGAATATGTTTAGAGATTCAGAGCTCAAGTGAAGGATACTTGTGCTCCAAGCGATATGTCTTGCTTATCCCTCAATGGGGAGCCCTATTTATAGAGGTGCAGAGTCCTCATTAACCACTTCCTGTAACTTCTATGGCCCTCCATGTTACATAAGTAGGGTTATCATTAAGGCTCATAACGTCCGCTGCTGTCAATGGTGACCAGAAGCATAACACACATCGTCAGGTATAAAATAGAAGTTACATCCTTAATGAGCCGGCTTGGGCATAACGCCTCCATAATGACCGGGACATTCATAACCCCTAGGACTGGGTTGTGTGCCCTGCAATAGTCTCTTCACCTTCCTGCATCTCGTAGACGCCGACTGATCCGTTCTCCCTTCTCGGCCAAGTAGAATCACTCTTGTCCAGGCCTAGCCGATCTCATATCTCGACTTCTACATTTTATGTACGACCAGTGACCAATCTCTATGTTTTGATGATAACAAACATATATTTTGTGAGTAACAATTTTAGTGCTAATGGTTTCTTTGAGTGGGCAGAAATTATGTCAAATTTCTGGGCTATCGTCATTCAATATATCATTAGAATTACTTCTTAACTCAGAAAGGAAAAACCATTAAATTATGTTTCTAACATCAGCTGCTTCTAAGGAATACTCAATGGTCGAAAAAGAAAATAGTCTCAAATGAATGACCAAGAAGAAAGAGTTCTTGGTAAGCTTCAAGATCAGAAATCAATGAATACAAGAAACAAGCTTCCAATATAAAAGATCCGAAGTGAAGACTAGTTCGTTACAAGTAGTGTTGCTCACATTTCTGAAGACAAAGTCAAGATTCCAAAGACTTGGAAAATTCATGAAATATACATCTTATTCAAACATTAAAAGTACCCCATCAGAAGAAAAAATCAAGGATGATACCTTCTTAAGCTATTCAACAAAAGCAATATACATCAGAAAAGAAAATTGATATCAGAACCATAAAGCCTTCGACAATGAAGTGGTATCTCACATAAGCTGCTACTTATACATCCGAAGACACAATCCAACATCAAAAGGATTCTAAACAAAGACAAGTCTTTTGAATCATTAACATATCAGTTCCAGAAAGAAGATTGAAATTCAATATCTCAACAAAATTTCTAATCAAAGGGAAATGAATTTTTCCAGTAAGAAATAATCTGGGATCAGAAGATAAGCCTTCTGGATCAAGATAGAACGATGCCCATAATTCTGGAGATAATACTTAGTATCAACAAAATGGGTTTTTGTACTACAAGAAAACATTAGTTTCTGAACTACTTATCATTTAATAAACGAAAGAGCAAACACAAGTGATTGACCTCATTAAACTTAACACCTCATAAATGTCTTATGACCAAAGCTGATATAAGACCAGAAATGTCCAAATAAGATTACCATACATGCTCTACAATAGAATAAAATAACAACCACAGTTTTCGAAGAAAAAAAATGATGGTATATCTCAACAAAATATCTTGGATAAAAGAAAAGAAGCAAACATGCTCCGCTGGAGTAATCATTATATTGAAAAGAGAGTTTTGCATTAGACACACGTTTACTGTAACATATATGTTACAATTTATTTTCTAATATACTATTAAGTCATAGTATTGTAAATTGTTTAGACACAAGAGTTGCTACTCAGAAGTGTGTCAAAATAATATGTGCTTAACATAGGAGTAATCTACTTGATCAAGAGCACTCATGTAATCTCCAAAAAATTAATTCTATTTAGAATTGGTATTTCCTCAAGTGACATTTTAGTCAGAATACTTGAGAGCGTTAAGAGGTATTTATAGACTCTTAGAGGTTGTTTGTAATCTTTCAAGAGTGGATTAAGTATTTTTATGAGGCAAAATCACTAGGGAAGGGTGGACAAGATGTAGCCTTATTGAGAAGGTGAACTTGTATAAAATGAATGTGTTCTAGACTTTATAGCCTTATTTATTCACTTAAATAAAATCTTCCATAATAAACTTCAAAAAATCAAATGTTTCTAAAATCACAATTCAAACCCCTTTTCTTGTGTTTTTCTCTACCTTTAGTTTGGACTGAATATTGATGTAAGGAAACCATTATATGAACATATTCTAATTCTATTGGATATTGGGGAAAGATGATGGATTGTGTGATATAGAAAGCAACAAAATTTTTTGTTTTATTGGTAAAAGATGCATAAGTTAATTTTGATGTTGTATTAGAGAATACTTGGAAAAGGTATTTCATTTCATGACGTAGGTTTATCTTCGAGAGACCTACTCAAGCGCCGAAGAAGGATTTGAGCAACCCGTTTTGGTGAAACATGAGGAGGACAAAGATAAATAACATGAAAAGGATAATATGAGAGTTCAATCAAATATAATGATCATCAAATTAATGACCTTTTTGGACTCATCACAAGTGATACTTTTGGGTACCTTGTCAAAGTGAAAAATGGTAAGATCGTGTTGTTCTGAAAACTTTGTGGAATACTTTGCATTTGGTGCAAATTTATTTTGAGAGTCTCGTGTGAAATATAAGTTCATCCTCCATCATATTGTACAATGAGTAGTATCGGTTTAACTTTCGCTTTGTTAGTATGTTCACTCTTTTACTTGTTTATTTCTCTAAATACATGCATACTTGGTGTATGGTATATATATATTTTGAATACTCATTTTCAACATAATTCCTAATTGCTAAAGATGGATACTTATCAATTCATATACTTGAAATGACCTTATCATATTACATTTTCATGTATTTATTATAAACACTTATGTGTACATAAGCATGTAACTTGTCAAAGATTTCTCTAAGCTTATGTAGGGAGTGTTTGAAATGAGTCTTATAGGAAGTTGAATTACTTTTTCGAATTCCAAATAAAATAGCTCAAGGAATGAACAATGTGTGGAGAATTACCTTCACAATCATGTTGAAAAAAAGGATGTTGTGTTCAAGAATTTTGGTGGAAATAACTATCTGACATTGTCACAAAAATGTTTGCAACCAAACCGTTTTTCATCAAACATGAGGAATTAGGGATTATTAATGTTTCCAATGTTGCTTTCTTTATTATGATGTTTTCACTTTTATAATTTTGCTCTAAAACTTTATTTTAAGTATTATACATCATGTGAGTGCAACTTCCATTCCATCAAGAGTGAGGTAATATTATTCTAAATTTCTCCTTGAAAGTAAGAAGTTTCTTAGTACATGTTTTTGTTGAAGAAAAATGCTTGCTATGTTCTCAAATGATGAAAATCATGAATGTTAATTTTCAAAAAACTTGATTGACAACCATTGTGTGTTCTTAGTATATATGCTTATAATGACTTCATGTATTAATTCTTTCATATTTGTATAAGTTTGCTCTTGTGTGTACAAGCGTGTGTTTCTATTATTATTTCTTGCATTTGTGCATGAGTTGAATATAACCATGTAAATTTCATCTATGGTTCTTGTTGTAGTTGAGTCACATTTTATTAATATAATTTCATTTCGGATTGAGTAGTGACATGTTCTGGTCGCTATTCTAGGCACATGTGTGTGCGGCATTGAGAGTTCCATTATATTATGTTACATAATCATGACGCTATAAAAGCAACTTGACTAGCCTGCTCTTACACTGCATTCATTATTATTCATGCAATTGCATTACATATATTTGGTAATGTTTTATGCTTGTTATATATTATTTTTTGCATCATTACATATATGAGGATATGTAATTGTATGCTCTTCTTTGCAAAAATGTCTTTGTTATCTATCATACTTCTCATAATTTACCTTATTTATTTTTCATGTTGTCAAAGGGGAAGAAACACATGCATGATGAAGTTGGGAAGCACATGAAATGCATCGTCGCAAGTTTTGCCATCATCAAAAAGAGGGATTTTGTGAGTCCAACTACACTATTAGATGTTTTTCATTATGTCAAAACTCGGAAAGCTAGAATTTCAGTATGGTGGACGATATCCTTATGCATTATGGAACTCCCTTGCATCATAGGTTTTAAGAATAATTTAAAACACCTTTAAAATTGGTCTCAATCATGAAAAAACAATTTTTGCATCAAATCAACACTTAGATCTTTACCTAAAATTTGTATGTGTCGACACATAAATTATGCATTTCCGTATTTTCTTAAATGTTTTAGTATGCGTCGAAACATACGATTTAGGCATTGACGCATGTACTTCAAAATTAAAGCTTTCAACATTTCTTCTTTAAAACACAGACACATGTGTCGACACATACGATTTTTCAGGTGGGCACATGTAATGCATTATTAAAGTCTGTAGCTATTATATTGCATGTGTCGACACATAATTTTTTCAGGTCGACACATACTATTTCGTGGGTCATTTTTTCATTATTTTTCATTCCGAAACTATCCACTTTTACCTAAAAAAAGCCTAACTATAAATATATCATTCATGCATTTTTCCAACTGGATTATACCATAAAATTAGCCTACATTTGCTCTTCATCTTTAACCTCCAATCTATGCATACACACTAGCACTATATTATAATGATATTTTGTTGGGTTTCCATATAGACGAGTATTGAGATTGTCCGATTAGGTTCTTGTGTAGCTATAGATATTGGGTTGAGATTTGTAGGGGTCTTCATCCAGAAAAACCTCGGGTTTAACCTCCAAGATCATTGGTTGATTTGGGGGTTTCGTGCAAGACATTCAAGAGGTAATTGCAGCCAAGTGAAGTCCTTTGGAGATAAATAATGCAGGGAACCCTTTGGAGATAAAGAACGCCAATGAAGTAGCGAGAGAACGACGAATTACAATTGAAATCTTATGTTCAATAGTTGAAATTGACGGTGCACGAAAGGTTTGGAGATAAAGTACTTAAAGGAGTGGCAAGATTCATACAGTAAATTTTTATCTATTTTGTTCCTGGTCTTGTTGAAGATCAAAAGAAAAGAAGGGATTGAATCAACATCAAACGATTAGGGTTTGTAGGATTGCTCTTGAGTACTTCGCTTATAAATATACTTTTACAAAATAAGAAACTATCCTAATTAAAAATTTGGAATTGGAGGGAGACATAGCCATAGCGAGGATGATTTGTGAACTTCTAAAACACATCCTTGTGTTTCTCTTTATTATCTCTTTACTCGCTTTTGTTTTCATTACATAATTTGTCAAATATCATTGTTTAATAGATTGACTCGTAAGAATTTTTCTGCAATTGTTTTGTTTAAAGTGCCGTGTTGATTATCTTATATTCACTTTGATTATAAGTGATATTTTATATTAACACAACTCCAAGAAAAATCCTGAAAAGTTGAACGCACACCAAGTGTTTGACAAATCGCAATGTTATATCTCTTACTCTCATTTACACTCTATATGCAATTTATTAAATGTGTTGTTTAATTGATCAATTCATATAGACTCTCTCTTTAATTGTTACGTTTTAAAGTTCTTTGTTGATTAGCTTGTAATCACTTTGATTGTAAGGGCTTTTTCATATCAACAAGCTCAAAGAAAATTTTGAAAAATTGATTACGCGTCACATGCGTGATAAATTGTCTAGTTATGCTCTTATGATTTCATTGAAAATAAGAAACTGTTGTGTTGGATATTAAATAGTTAATAACGATATTATTATGTTTATTGATATTATCATTATGTTAATTCTATACGGGTCATGAATATTCAAGTTTCCAATAACCAGGTTCGTGTAGACTACTATATCTGATGTAGGCCAAAAGCCTTTCGCTCAAAATTGATTTTCAAATAAGTTTTAAATAACCATTTTGAAAGATTGTTTTTATTTGGGTATCTATTCACCCCCTCTAGATATGGTGTCATAGTCTAACACCAAAACTTCCCCATTCCCTCCCCATTTCCTGCACCAAACCAGTCCTAATTTCCATGCAATTCCAATACATTTAAGTCCCAAAACACAAATCATTCGACATAATTTCATCATACAACAACATAATATTATAGACATTATACTCATCTAACCATGGAAAAAATATCATATTTGCATCAATTCCATCATGGGTTTCATCATACATTCCTCACAATTCGCATCCATCACAAACCCCAAAGAAATTCCTACATACATCTAAATCCCCATATCAATACTAATAAATAGATCAACCCCTTACATTAGATTCGTAGCTTGATCTTTCTCTTAGCGTTCAACAATGATTTCCTTTGGTTCTCCTCAAATCCCTAGCTCTACTACGCTCTACCGATTCTTTTTCAATAGACAAATAAAACATTATCCCTATTTTCCCTGTTTAACCCTTAGACCGTTTTTATGGTCTTCCTATCTGACTCTCACTTATCCTTTCACCAATTACCACCCTGTCCCCAATGTTACTACAATAATATTATTCTATTTCAATATTAATAACACTTCTAAATATTTTTTATCGAAATTATAAAATTACTCATATTTTCCTTAATTCTACAGTACCCCACAACATAACATCACAACACACATCATATTCAACAATAGATCACATATTCACCAATAATTCACCATTATGCACAAATAAGTGGTTAGATAAATAACTCTAAATATTGGGGTGTTAAATAGTCGTCCGACATTTTCACTAAAGTATTAAAGATCAACATATTCCTGAATTTGAGAAAGAAATTAGGAATAGTTCAGATCGCATATGACTAGTATAGGTTCGACAACTTGGATTATGGAGGGTATGTTGAAATATTAGATATAATATTATATAGAATCCAAGTTGTGTAAATCTAAGCCCAAGCCTAATTACGATTTTGTTAGGCCACTTAGTTTACAAGTTAGTTATATATAAATAGACTAGTCTATATTGTAGCATCTCAAATTTTAATAGTTATTTATTAATTAATACTATTTATTATATTATTTGATAATTAACTGAACTGATTGATTTGAATGAATATTTGAATTATTTGAATATGTGTGAAATTTGAATAATTGGGTTTATGAGTAGAAATGAGATTATTTAGTATTGGGCCTAATTATAAGAATTGAAGTAATAAGGATGTGTTAATTGTTAAGCCCAATTTGAGCTTACTAGTTAGTAAGGGTTAAAGGAAAACATAGTTAGTGTTGTCATTTGGTGGAAGAGAAGGAAAAGAAGAGAAGAGAAGAGAAGAGAAGATGAGAAGAGAAGAAGAAGCCCTAAGAAGAGAATCTTCAAGAGGTAAGGGGGAGAATCTTCATTATTATTTGATTGTATGTTCTTGGGTGGTGATTAGTAACATGCTATAGGATTGGGTATATCAATTTCTAGGTTTTGCTCACTCAAATTAAATAGGGAAATTGGGATTTAGATGAAGAAAACTAGATTTGAGGTTATGATTAGGTTACCCATAATGTATACATGTTAGATGATGTTTAATTGATGATAAATAAGCTAAGAAGAAGGAAATTCGTGGTTGGAACTGAACTGTTCGTTGCAGAATTTTTTCTGCATAATTTGATGGTCGTTGAGCGCACGGGGGGCCGCTAAGCGAGCCTTACTGCACGCATAAAATGTTTTGTTTAACTAATACATGAATGGCTTAGGGGATTGCTTTCTTATGATTTATTATTAATTTACATGAATTATAATAATTGTTTTGATGAGTTTTGAATTGTGTTTGGATGCGATTTCGATGAATACATGCTACTTGAATTAGTGTATGTATGTTATGTTTTGGATGAATTGTTGAGAATAACATGTGTTAACTTGTATGCTATGTGATATTTATGATATGTGATGATAGTAAATACTATGTGTATTGTTTGTTGATGATGAAATATGATGATTGTGCAAAATGGTGGATAATTGTGCAAAATGGTGGATAATTCAAATGTGTTGGATTATTGTGGTATGCTTGATAATTAAGGTTGGTGAATAATCTTAATTGCATATGTTGTTGGTTAAATTGCGCATGCATTCATGGAGGTTTGGAAATCCAGTATTAGTGGCTTGATCCTTGAATGGAAATAGTAGCAGTGAAACTTTGGGTTCACAATGTGCTTGATCCTATATGGAAAAAGAAGCGGTGGACTATATTTTCATATTAGTGGCATTGGTCTTGTCTGGATCGGAAGTGTGGCTTTGGTTCTAAGTTATTAAATTGGAAGCGAGATGAGCTTGATGTTCACGATGGTACCACATGCATGAGTCACATTGCATTAATGTCTCATGTGTCATTCAAGAATGTGTGTTGTATGTTGGAATTTGTGGTAATTGATCATGTTAATTATTTGATTGATTGCGTTGGTGACTTTTATGTCATAAGTGATAAATGTGAATATGTTATACTTGAAATATTTATATAATGACATTTATTTCTAATTGGATTGTGAAACCTTACTTTATGGAATATCACTTGAAGTGTGGATAATTTCTTATAGATGTAGTTTCTATATGACTTCCAATTTATATACATTATGATAATGATGTGAATTCTCACCCTTCTGTTGTGATGTTGCCTCTATGTGGGTAACGTGCAGGTTCCAACGATAGTGGTGCTTCGCAAAAGACTAGCTGAGGAGTTTATCTAGTTATCCTTATACTAGTTAGTGAGTCATTTCTCTGGTCATGTAACATAGGGGATTTTCATTTGATTTCATGTTATGACTTAATTGAGAAATATTTGTTATTATTCTCTTTTATCTGGATATGTATGAGACGATGAGATGTATGACCTTGGTGCCTAGTATTTGTGATATGATTGGTAGTATGAGATATCAATCATTATTATTTTGTTGATGAATTAATTATTCCACTGTGAAATGCATATTTTATTGAAGCCTGAAATTCAAATATGTGTTATGATGTATGACTAGGTGCATGTTATGTTTGTATTGTTGGTTTTCCATTGTATGGAAAATAACATGTGACGTCCTTTGTATGTGTGTATTTTATTTTACTCTGATTTATGTCATGTTTATTTGGGGTTAGAACAGGGGTGTTATATATATATATATATATATATATATATATATATATATATATATATATATATATATATATATATATATATCATTATTTGTAAAATTCAAGTAAATAGTATAATCTTTATTTTCTTTATTTTCTCTTTCTTTCCTCATTAAAAGTGTCTCACGCACAAACAATAAATATATGCCACAAATGTAAAGGATGACACTCCATATCTTATCTTTAATGCTATTTTTGCAGTTCCATAAATATGCTTTAACGACATACCCCCAACAACCTTTTTCCAAATTTGTAGTCTTTATGATCCACCCACTCGAGTAATATCAACGACATAACCACCACTGTGTCAATTCTTTCAGATAATTATTATATTCTTCCTGTACAACACAAGATAAAACACATTATTATTACAAAGAAGCTATATATTAATATTTTTTACATAAATAAATTTTGCAACCAAAACTTTGACCTGATTCTCTTTATAATTGAATTCATCATATACATAATTTTTACCTCAAGTTAATGATTGAGAATAAGTAATTGTTATAATGAAAAATTGACCCAATTCAAATCCTCCCACATATTTGACTCTACATATTAGAAATTTGTTTTTACCTGTTTCATCTAGGGCTGGACAACGGGCCGGGTTGGGCGGTTTCGGGCCCAAAAGCCTCACCCAACCTAACCCGCAGTTGATTAATATAAACCCATTTCCGCCCATTTTCTTGATCGGTTTGGCCGGATTGGGTTGTGATGGGCTATGGGTTAATTCAAATAGTTTAATCGGGTTATTGAAATGATTTTTTGTTGAGTTCAATTAACCATTTTGAGCTACAAATTACTACAACTTAAATTCAACATAAATAAAAATACAACATAAATTTCAGCATCAACATAAATTCAAATTACAACTTAAATAATAACAGTATTATCAACACTACAACAAAACAACCCCTTAGTTAAAACACTACTAATATACACCTACTATAAGTATTCTCATTGATGAAACTAGGCAGGTATATAAGATGGAGTTCCACTTGCAAGATTGATGAAAAGAAGCTGGTATAAAAGCTGGTGTTTCACTTGCAAGGGTGGATCTAAGAACTTGTGTTATTATATATGTTGGTACCTATAAAAAGATCATTAAATTAAGAGAAAATACTCAACAATTTTGTTAACACTAACCACAATGTTATGAGACAATTTTATCAACTACATTCAACACAACATCAAATTCACATGGGATAAAAATTATAAATATAATATCAACTAAACACATTTATATGAATAATACAACCACACTGATAGTTATATGAATAAATACATAAATGAAACATAGTTATATGTCGATGTCGTGTTGGCGTCGAACACACATATTTGACACTAAACACACATTTATTTAGAGCACGATCCTATTTGGAATGCATTGATTAAGACATATACACACAACCAGCAAGTACATTACAATTTATATGTTTCACCTTTGAATATTGAGACACATGAACACAAAACGGCAAGTAAACTCAACATTTATTTATACACACGCACATAAACTAAATAAGACATTTTCAACAAGCAAAAACCAACATAACACTGACAAGGTACATAAGAAAACTAAAAAAGACATCTTCAACAACATATTTTTATTTCAAAATACAGTTCTACATGTATTTCAAAACACAACTTCATATCATATTGCATAATTACAAAATAATTCTATTATTATACATACACCTCTTTAATAAGGGGTACACAAGCAACAACTTAAAGAATATATTTTCAACAACCAATAACCAGCATAACAATGACAGGGTACATAACATCACATTTTCATTTTCAACTATAATAAGAGGCAATAAATATGAAAAAATTGTGATTTACATCATGAATCTGTGGTGAAAATATTAACCTTAATCACCTTGAAGAAACAAAGTCACCCTTGAACTCAATAAAAGATTAACCTATCAGTGAAACAAAATAACAAAGTCAAAATCAAAACAACAAAGTTAGGATTCGAAACCACAAAGTAAGGATTCAAAACCCTAAGCAAGTCCTGTCAAAACAAAAATGAAAAATTGAATTAAAAAAGTTACCATGCAACAAAATCGTGTTGATGGTTTATCGGTTTCTGTCCACCCCTAGTTTCATCTATATTGCACACTCTATCATATCCTTATAATGGTTTGTCGTCTCATGTTCCATCAATCAATCAGGTTCCTCCTATATCCACTACAATGTTCTTAAACGTGACCATGTCATTCTTAAGTCATTCTCAAGGATACATACAAACTCTTTTATTAACTAAAAATAATTAAAGACATCAGTATTGAAGAATTTGAATTTATGAAATATAAAAGTGTATTAAAGATATAAATATTCAAGTTTTGATAAAGAAATTGGTAATCCTAGGGCTAGACAAAATAATGGAAACTGGACCAATCTGACCTACCCACAAGGCCCGTTAAAGCATGGTTCGGGTGAATTGTTTTATCAATTTACCAGTTTGATAATATTATGGCTTACATGGATTAAACCGGTCGGATAAGGTTTGTGTGTTTGGGCCCAGTAAAATCCAAATCTAATCACCCCAGTAAAGAGTTTTGTGGGGTTGGACTGGAACTATCGTCATTTAGTTAGTGGCCCAATATTATTGTCATTGTATTAAGCCTATTATAATCAAAAGTTTCTTTCTGGATCATGACGTTGATCTCTAGGACATGGTAACAGATGGCTATACTTACCCTGTTGACGCAAGTGGTCAGAAGATTGAAAGGAAGAAAATGTCAGATCAGCAGAAAAAGGAATTCAAAGATCACCACAAAGCCATAACTATTCTCCTAAGTGCTATCTCGTACACTGAGTATGAGAAAATCACAAAAAGAGACTTAGCGAAGAACATCTTCGACTCCTTGAGAATGACACATGAAGGCAACACGCATGTCAAAGAAACAAAAGCCCTTGCTCTCATTCAGAAGTATGAAACGTTCAAAATGGAGGAAGATGAAACTGTTGAAGCAATGTTCTCAAGGTTTCAAATTCTGGTAGCTGGTCTAAAAGTTCTGGACAAAGGATATTCTATTGCAGATCATGTAAAGAAAGTTATCAGAAGTCTACCCAAGAAATGGAGACCCATGGAGACAGCTCTTAAGCTTACAAAAGATCTGAACAAGATCTCTCTGGAAGAACTCATCAACTCATTAATAAGTCACGAGATAGAATTAGAAGAAGATGAGCCCCAGAAGAAAGGTAAGTCTATTGCCCTTAAATCAAACAAAAAATATGATTCTAAAGCTTTTCAGGATGAAGAAGAAAACTCTGCAAGATTATCATCAAAAGAAGATGAGCTAACTCTGCTCTCTAAAAGAGTTCAACAACTCTATAATAATAGTCAGAGGAAGTTCAGAAATCCAAGAAGATCTACCAACTTCTCTGATTCATCCTCTAGACACAAAAAGTCAAGAATTAAAGAAGTTGTCTGCTATGAATGTAAGGCACCTTGTCACTAAAAAAGCAATTGTCCTAAGCTTCAGAAAGAGAAGCCAAAGAAGAGGTTTGACAAAGAAAAGAAAAAAAGTTTTATGGCAACATGGGACGATTCAGATTCCTCTGAAGCATCGTCAAAATCAGAAGATGAAAGAGCCAATATAGCTTTAATGGCCAACGTAGCCGACAACTTAGATTTCTCTAAATCTGATTCTGACACTAAAGAGGTATTTCCAAATTTTGCTGTTAATTTCTATAAAGCTGAATTAGCAGAAAGCTTATCTGAAATACTTGAAAACTATCAGAAACTTCAAATCAAATACAAGAATCTGAAACAAAATCTTGTATCTGATTCTAAAAGTACTAAGAAACTTGAAATAGAAAATTCGGAGCTTAAAGAAACCATTTCTAAACAAAAAATTGAAAACTGTGTTCTTAGAGAAAATCTGCAAAAAGCTCAAGAAAAATCTGTTTCAAAAGGTCTAAGTAATTCTGATAATATCATAAAGGAATATGACATTGGTTTTCAAGAGTTTCTTGCTAATAGCATAAACAGAAGAAAAATGGCTTCAATGATCTATAAAGTTAGCAGAAACAGCAGAAAAGGCTTAGCATATGTACCTTCAAAAAATGAAAAACCTTATTCTAAAGTAGATGACATGGTCATTAAATACACTCCTTTGAAATCACACTTCAATTATGGTCATCCTCATGACATTATATATACCAGTGAGTCATATTATGCAAAATCTTATGTTAAACCAAAGTTCAAACAGAACTTAAGAAACTCTAACCAAAAAGGACCCCAAAAGATATGGGTACCTAAAAACAAAATAGTGTATGTTGCAGATGTCTTTGATAGCAAAGTTGAAACACCAATCTTGGTACCTGGACTCTGGATGCTCTCGTAAAGCTAATAGTCAATTAAGTGATAAATATTATGATATA
Source organism: Vicia sativa (assembly GCA_021764765.1). Taxonomy (NCBI): domain Eukaryota; kingdom Viridiplantae; phylum Streptophyta; class Magnoliopsida; order Fabales; family Fabaceae; genus Vicia; species Vicia sativa. The sequence goes on along the minus strand of CM038797.1, from coordinate 68,520,095 downwards.
ATCTTTAATCAAAAATATTTTAAAGCTAATAGTCAGAAAGATGGAACAATCCTCTTTAATGGTAAAAGGAAAAACAACATTTATAAAATCAAACTTTTTGAAGTTAAGAGTCAGAATATTAAATGCCTTATGTCTGTGGACAATGAGCAATGAGCCTGGCATAGAAGATTGAGACATGTTAGTATGAGAATAATATCTCAGGTTAGCAAGCTCAATCTAGTCATAGGAATTCCAAATTTAAAGTTCAGCTCAGAAGCTCTGTGTGAGGCATGTCAAAAAGGAAAATTTGCAAAACCTCCTTTTAAATCAAAAAATGTTGTTTCTACCTCTAGAACATTAGAACTTCTGCATATTGATCTGTTTGGACCAGTGAAAACTACATCCATCAGCGGTAAAAAGTATGGATTGGTGATCATAGATGACTATAACAGATGGGCATGGGTAAAGTTCTTATGACACAAGGATGAGTCACATTCTATGTTTGCTAACTTCTATAATGCAGTCCAGAATGAAAAAGAATTTAGAATTGTAAAAGTCAGAAGTGATCATGGTGGATAATTTGAAAATAAAGATTTTGAATTTTTTTAACGAAAATGGTATTTCTCATAATTTTTCTTGTCCTAGAACTCTACAACAAAATGGAGTTGTAGAACGTAAAAACAGAACTTTACAAGAAATAACTCGAACCATGATCAATGAGACTAACATTGCTAAACATTTCTGGGAAGAAGTAGTAAACACAGCGTGTTATATTCAGAATAAAATCTCTATAAGACCTATTCTGGAGAAGACTCCTTATGAATTGTGGAAGACCAGAAAGCCCAACATTTCTTATTTTCATCCTTTTGGATGTACTTGTTTTATTCTGAATACAAAAGATTATCTAAATAAATTTGATTCTAAGGCACAAAAGTGTTTAATGTTAGGATATTCTGAACGCTCAGAAGGCTACAGATTATATAACACTGAAACACGAATTGTGGAAGAATCTATTAATGTCAAATTTGATGACAAGCTTGGCCCTCAAAAGCAAAGCAATAATATTCTATTGCAGATATAAAAGTTCAAATCTCAGGATCAGAAGATAGTCCTGACAAAGAAACAGGTTCTGAAGAAACCATCAAAGAAATGTCTGAAGAACCCATTCAGAAGAAACCATGCAGAAGCAGGGTAGCTCATCCTGAAGAAATGATTCTAAGAAAGAAAGATGACCCAATCAAAACCAGATCAACATTCAAAAACTCTGAAGAATCTCTCATGGATATGGTGTGCTTGATTGAACCAACTTCTTTAGATGAATCTCTTCAAGACAATGACTAGATCATGGCAATGCAAGAAGAGATAAATCAATTCACCATAAATGATGTATGGGATCTCGTACCCAAACCAAAAAGTTTCAACATTATTGGAACTAAGTGGGTCTTTAGAAAAAAGCTAAGCGAACAAGGAGAAGTAGTCAGAAACAAAGATCGACTGGTAGCAAAAGGTTATAGTCAGCAAGAAGGAATATACTATACATAAACCTTTTCTCTAGTTTCTAGGTTAGAATCTATCAAACTTTTAATTTCATACATTGTTAATCACGATATTACACTTTATCAGATGGATGTAAAAAGTGAATTTTTAAATGGTTACATTGATGAAGAAGTATATGTGTACCAACCCCCTGGTTTTGAGAACACAAAACATCCAAATTTTGTTTATAAGCTTAAAAAATCTTTATATGGTCTAAAACAAGCTCCTAGAGCTTGGTATGAAAGACTAAGCAATTTTCTATTAGAAAAAGATTTTTACAGAGGGAAAGTGGACAGAACTTTATTCTTTAAGAAATTTAAAAATGATATTCTAATATGTCAAATTTATGTTGATGACATAATTTTTGGTTTTGATTCACTTCTATGTCTTTTTTATACACAACAAAGCCAAGAAAGTCACCTTCCTGCACACAAAAAGCACATTTTAATGGATTCATTTTTAATCCATCTTTTCTCATCTTCTCGAAAGATTTTCGAAGATGTTGCAGATGAGTATCATCAATATAAACTTGCATGAAATCTTCAATAAAGTCATGAAACATAGAGTTCATTACCCTTTGATATGTCTCTCTAGCATTTTTCAAATCGAATGGCATGACAACCCACTCATAGGTCCCCAACACTCCAGGTCAACGAAACGCCATCTTCGACACATCTTCATTTGCAATAAAATTTTTGTTATAACCAGAATAACCATCAAGCATACTTAAATATTCGAAACCAGCGGCAGAGTCGACCAACATTTTTGCCATAGGCATAGCCTATTGTTTTAGGAGTGGTAGCATTTAAATCTCTAAAATCAATGCACACTCTTAAATTACCATTTTTCTTAATCATAGACACTATATTTTCCAACCAATCGACATACCTTGCAGTTCTTATAAATCTGCTTTTGAGGAGTTATTCTATCTCCTCCTTGATTTTTGACATTATTGCCGGAGCAAAACGTCTGGGTGTCTGCTTTATTGGCTTTTTTCCAGCCTTTATTGGCAGTCTTAATTCGACCAAATCCCTGCTTAAACCTGGCATTTCATTATAGTCCCAAGCAAAACAATCTTTAAATTTTTTTAATAAAGATATTACCTCAGATTTCAGTTGTTGGTCGATATTGGCGCTGATGTAGGTTGGTCTTTTATCTCCATCTTCTCCAAGATTTATTTCTTCTAAAGGGTCTTGTGGCTGCATCCTTTCAGGAGCCATTGGATCCTTTTCAAAGCCTAAAGGCTCATCATCATATATGCAGTCGAGATGTTGCGTATCAACGTTTTTTTTATCTCTTTATTTTTATCTTGCGGTTTCGGCTCAATAGCCAAAAGGCTATCTTCTTCCAAAATAGGTATTTTATTGGCTTCGAAGACCATGTTTTCTTTAGCCTCTAACATCGAATTCATTTTTTTCCCTCCAATATATGCCAAAATCCTTCTTAGAGCTTCAAGCTCAGGCATCATTATCACTGATGTCTCCCTAGCCTGTCGGCTGGTTTTCAGCATATGGATCCTCTAAAGGTTCCACATCTCATATGAAACCATGGGTTTCATTCAATTTCAGAGAAACAAATGCCTCATCCATGTTGGCATACATCTCTTAAGCGGATGAACATGGTGAATTATTAGCAAGTTTCCTATCAAACTGCTTTTTTCCCATGTTGTTTTCCATGATGCCATCTTCCCTCCATATTATTAAGCATTGATGTATGGAATAAGGCACTGATCTAATGCCATGAAGCCACTCTCTTACTACCAAGAGATTATAACTTTGCTTCCCTTGAATCACTATAAAAATTTTCGGCCTAGTCACGAAGCCGACAATAATGTCTACCTAGATCACTCGCATAGTGTTCCTAGTTCTTCCTTCATAGTCTAATAAGACCATATTATGGGACCTGATATTGGTGTCGAACTTACCAATTTTCTTTAAGATATGGTGTGGCATGATGTTGACAGTTGCACCATAATCTACCAAAACCTTGTTGATAGCAGTTCCTTCAACTTTAGCCCTGATCAATAGAGGCTTGAGGTGGCTACTCATAGCCATGTTGGGCCTTTTAAAAAAGGCATCCTAGTTTTCAATTGAACCATCATTCATGATGAAATAACACGTTGGCTTGTGATAACGAGAAATCGTATCGTACAATTGCTATGTTTTTAGCCCGTTTTCATATTGCATTAATCCATTTAACTCCCGATTGTTCCGAGTTTTTATGTTTTTTCACAGGTACAATATGTCTCAAGACAAATTAGCAGAAAAAAAGATCATACGAAGAAAGTCAACATGAAAAACCAGAAGAAAGGAACAATGCTGCAAAATTCTGCAGTTTTTGATGTTGTGACGGTCGTCACACACCACTTACGCTCGTAACGCGCTGTTTAGTGTCTTACGTCTGTCACCTTGTTGTTACGAATGTAACACGCTGTTTAGCGTCTTACGCCCGTCACCTTGTTGTTACGACCGTAACGCGCTTATTACTTGAAGAATATACAAAGTTTACTTTAGAAATTTCTTGCGGAAGCTCTGCCGATTTTACGAACCAATTCCTAGTTTTCATTTTTTTATGCTATTCTTGCTTTTACTTCCTTTTACCATTTAATACCCATTTCCAACATTAGTAAATTTCTATTTAGTTAGAATTTATTTTTAGCCTCAGACTTCGTTTCTAGTTTCGATTCCAAAGGTTCCAATCTTGCCGACTTGTGGAAGAGGGAGCGTGAGGAATAATATTGTTATTCAGGTTTTTAATCGCATTTAATTTTAAGTACAATTTGTTTATGTTAAATTACTGTTATTTATTTATGATGAATGCTTTACTATATTCAATTATATTCTCTGTGTGTTTGTTTCAAATATCATGTCTAGCTAAATTTCCAGAGTCGGTATGTGATAACAGTAACTGAATGAATTAAATTGTTCCTAAGCTAAAATCCAAATTAACTTAATTTATGGCTGTGATTTTTTATAATTAAAAGGGTTAATACTTATTTTCACCCCTGACATATGGGGTGTATTTGAAAAACCCCCCTGCCAAAAAAAAAGTTTCAATTGTTACCTTGACAAATTTTAAAAGTTTCATTTTTTACCTTTAGGATGCCACATCACCTAAAAGGCTGATGTGGCTTATTTTTTTGTTAAATTTGTAAGTTTTTGTTATTCCACGTCACATAATTTCCATTAAAATGACCAGAATGCCCTTAGCTCCATTTATCTTAAAATCCCAAATTATTTTGCAAAGCCTAAGTTTCAATTCAGACCCTCCAAATTAGGGCGCAGCCATCTTCCACCGTGTTCCCTTGGTCCTCCAACCGCTACCCGTCTTGTCCCTCCACTATATCTCTCTCAAACCATCGTCGAACGCTCATCTCCACCACGGCCTCCCTCTTCTTCATAACAAACCTTCATACCATCTCTATTGCAGAGACAACCTTTCACCTCCTTCACCGGAAACGACCCTATTTCCATCGTATTCCACCCACCTCACAGTCCCTTCGCTGGAAACTCGTCCACCATAACCTTCTATCCATTTTGCTCCAAACCGTAACACTCCTTCCACCGGTACCCCCTTCACCGGTGAAACCTTCCCAGTACTACCATCTATGTCTCTTTCTTTCAACACCACCACCTTACACCATACTACAGTTCCGTCATTCATTCACCAACTCTCCGTCCAAACACCCTCCAACCAGATCTTATTCTCAAACACCACCAGATTCGTATTTTCCTCCGTCAGCTTCAACCCTTTCATCTCAACTCCGACATGCTCTTCACCTCGCTGAAACCTCTGCAAATCGACCATCTCCGTCTTCTTCATCTCGCCATCCCCAATCGTATCACTTCGTCTCTCACTTTTCCATAACTCGTCGTCCGATTTTCAACCTCCCTGTCCACGCCAATACTCCCTCCTTCATCAACCTTACAAAATCGCGTCCATTACTCACCCTTCATTGATCTCGTCAACTCAAACATCCCAAACCTTCGATCCACATCCGGTTCCTTTTAATTTCCAGAACCATTACACAAATCCCTCTAGCCGCTTTCAGATTCTCACCCGCCACCGGATCTGCTACATCAAAGCTCCATCATAATATCTCTTCAAGCAAACGTTAAAGCGCCAGTTGTTGCTCTTCCGTTTCCATCAGTGGTTTCCACAACACTAGCATCCCTGTTTCAACACAACAGCAGCGATTGGAGGGTCTGAATTGAAACTTAGGCTTTGCAAAATAATTTGGGATTTTAAGATAAATGGAGCTAAGGGCATTCTGGTCATTTTAATGGAAATTATGTGACGTGGAATAACAAAAACTTACAAATTTAACAAAAAAATAAGCCACATCAGCCTTTTAGGTGATGTGGCATCCTAAAGGTAAAAAATGAAACTTTTAAAATTTGTCAAGGTAACAATTGGAACTTTTTTTTTTATAGGGGGGTTTTTCAAATACCCCCCATATGTCAGGGGTGAAAATAGGAATTAACCCTAATTAAAAATTAATCTTTTTTTTACGAGAGTAAGAAAAGTAAATAGGTTAGGATCAAGACCACGAGAATGTGAGGTTTTAACCGGATAGCTAAAGTTTGGTATTCGATTTAAATACAACGAGAGCGCTTTAAAACGAATTAGACTTTATTAAGTTTTCAAAGAGTATTTTCTAAACATTTATGGGCTAGCGAGAGCAGGCATAGGGCTTTAGGGGTATAATCCGAGATAAGACCACGAGAGTGTGAGTTGAGAGTTTTTAAACTGATAATTTCTACAAAACCATTTAAGTTAAATATCTTTATATGCTTAGGTTCGATTAAATCCGCTTAGGTTCACTATATTACATACCGACCGCTTTATTATTATTATTTCCTTAATTCGATTTAGTTTTCCTCTACTTTAACTTCTAAAAACCAAACGTGACAATATCCTCCTTAGCTAAACTAGCAAACCTTTATAGCACTAGAGTGATTACAAAGTCCCTGTGGGTTCGACATCTTTTTATTACTACCGCGATAGGCTGTGCCCTTGTAGTTAAGATACCGTTAGACACATTAGGTCGATCGCACATCAAGTTTTTGGCGCCGTTGTCGGGGAACTTGATTTAGTCACTAGTGCACTCATAAAGTAGCACTGTCTAGAATAAGGCAACTATTTATTTTTCCCTCTGCTATATGCCAAATACTCACTCCCGAAGCGAGCCTTTGCATCTACAAATCAACGATATTGAACGCTATCTCAGAGTAAGACGCCAGATTCAAGAATAGCGTGATCTCAACCATCTTCCTCCGACTAAACTTCTTGATATCTCAACCCCTGAGTTAATTGAAGAATCAAAGATGGATGACGCACCAACTCCACCCCCTCCTCTCAAGGATTACGCAGTTCCTTCTCAAGCGAAACCTCACAGCAGCATTGCTGCTCCTGCTATTGCTCGAAATGATTTCGAGTTGAAACCTTCGCTTCTATCCGCCATTCAGCAGAACCAATTTTCTGGATCTCCTACTGACGACCCGAACCTGCATCTGTCAGTGTTTGTGCAGTACGTAGACACTGTAAAAGTGAATGGTGTAAACCCCGAGGCGATACGATTGCGCCTATTTCCTTTTTCTTTAAGAGACAGAGCTCGCACATTTCTCCAATCTCTTCCTTCAAACTCAATCACCACATGGGATGAGTTGAAGAAGGTCTTTTTGGCTAGATATTTCCCACCGAGCAAAATTGCTATGCTCAGAGCCAACATCAATGGTTTCAGACAAAAAGATAACAAATCACTTTTCGAAGCGTGGGAACGCTATAAGGACATGATTAGACTCTGTCCTCATCATGGTTTAGAAGAATGGTTGATCATTAATATGTTCTATAACGGTCTCTTGTACAACACAAGATTGACTATAGACGCTGCTGGTGGTGGCGCACTGATGGATATACCGTATGCCGAAGAAAATCAACTTATCAAAAGCATGGCTCAGAACCATTATCAATGGGGAAGTGAAAGAGCTAATATGGAAAAAACTCAAACAAAAGGTGGCATGGTTGAAGTGAATAGTCTGGATCAAGTCAACGCTAAAGTGGAAGCCCTTACCCAAAAGCTAGAAAATCTTACCACCGCTCTCGCAGCTATTGTAGCTGCAGTAGCTCAAACTTGCGATCTATGTGGTCTTCAATCACATCCTGCTCCAAAATTCCAACTTCTAATAGGAGTTCCAGTTGAACAAGAGAATTATGTACAGGGAAACCCTTATAGTAACACCTATAACCCTGGTTGGAAGAATCATCCGAACTTTTCGTATAAAAGCAACAATGCGTTATACGCACCTGGACAAGCTCCTGCCACACCACCTGGTTATCCGAAAGCTATCCCAAATCACCCTAACAATGGACCTAATACATCCAATGTCCCTAGAAAATCTAATCTTGAAATTATGATAGAACACTTCATTGCTTCTCAATCTTAGACTAATAAAGATGTTCTAAATCAGAATTTACATACTAATGAGCAGATTAAACAATTATCTAGTAAAGTTGACGCTTTAGCTACCCATAATAAGATGCTTGAAACTCAAATTTCACAGGTAGCTCAACAACAAGCACCTACTGCTGCCCCAGCTGGAATTTTCCCTGGTCAACCACAACCTAACCCAAAAGGACATACTAATGCTGTGATACTGAGAAGTGGAAAAGAACTTGACGGACCTGTTGATCCAAGACTCGAAAATCCAGTCATGTACCAAAATTAGAACAAGCCAAGTGAAAACGAGAATAAACCAAAAGAAAAGGAAAACGAAAACCAAGAGGCAGTGGAGAAAGAGAAGCCTTATGTGCCTCCACCACCTTATAAACCGCTGATTCCGTACCCTCAGAGATTAACCAATTCCAAAATGATGGGCTAATTCAAGAAATTCGTTGAACTTCTGAAACAACTGAATATCACAATACCGTTTATAGAAGCTATCACTCAGATGCCCTCGTATGCTAAATTTCTCAAGGAAATCCTATCTAACAAGAAAAAGATAGAAGACAACGAAATAGTTACACTTACTGCTGAGTGTAGTGCTATTATTCAAAACGATATGCCCCCTGAGTTAAAAGATCCAGGTAGTTTCTCTATACCTTGTAACATTGGAAAGTTTGTCATAGACAAAGCTCTATGCGACTTGGGAGCAAGTATCAGTGTCATGCCCCTATCTATTTGCAAAAAGCTGGAGATGGGAGAACTTAGACCTACAAAAATGTCCGTTCAATTAGCTGACCGATCAGTTAAATACCCTGTAGGTATACAGGAAAACGTTCTAGTTAGAATAGGTCAATTCTATATCCCGACCGATTTCATAATCATGGACATTTCGAGGACTTAGTTACCCCTATCTTATTAGGAAGACCCTTCCTAGCCACAACTGGAGCTATAATTGACGTAAAGAAGGGCAAACTAACATTCGAAGTTGGAGAGGAAAAAGTGGAATTCATCCTCACTCAATTCTTAGAAGCACTAGCCATGAATGACACATGTTATCTAATCGACGTTATAGACGAGTGCGTAAGAGAGATGGAAGCAGAACAGACCACATACTCTGAAATAATGAAAATCCAAACCCCTATGATATTCGAAGACGACAATTGGCGTGAACCATATCAAGATGATAGTCTAAGCGAAAGTCTAGCACTTAAACCTGATCATATGCCATGTCTAAAGAAACTGAGTTTAGAATTAAAGACTTTACCCAGAAACCTAAGATACGAATTCCTAGATACCGAATGTACGCGACCAGTAATAGTCAATTCCAGTTTAGGAACACTCGAAACTAAGAAACTTTTAGACGTCCTAAGGAAGTACCCGACTGCATTAGGTTATAACATATCCGATTTGAAAGGAATATGTCCTTCAATTTGTATGCATCATATTATGCTAGAAGAAGATTGCAAAACCTCTAGAGAACCTTAAAGAAGGATTAACCCAATCCTTAGCACTGTAGTCAGAGATGAAATTAAGAAGCTATTGGAAGCTGGAATTATATATCCAATCTCCGACAGTAAATGGGTTAGCCTAGTACACGTCGTACCGAAGAAAGGAGGTATCACTGTTGTGAAGAACGTAAAAGGCGAACCGATAACACAAAGAGTGGTTAATGGGCATAGAGTGTGCATTGATTATAGAAAACTAAACAAAGCTACTCGAAAAGACCATTTTCCTTTACCCTTCATAGATCAAATGTTAGAACGATTAGCCAAACATTCCTACTTCTACTATCTAGATGGTTATTCCGGATTTTTCCAAATTCCTATTCACCCTGATGATCAAGAGAAGACTACATTCACGTATCCCTATGGAATGTTCGCATATAGACGAATGCCCTTCGGATTGTGCAATGCCCCAACAACCTTTCAATGATTTATGATGTCAATCTTTGCAGATTTCATCGATAACATCATGGAACTGTTCATGGACGACTTCTCTGTGTACGGGCAAAGTTTTGAAGGATGCCTATCAAACCTAGAGAAGGTTTTAGAAAGATGTGTGAAAGTAAACCTCGTGCTTAACTGGGAAAAATGTCATTTCATGGTCAGAGAAGGAATCGTACTAGGACATGTTATATCAAATAAGGGAATTGAAGTCGATAAAGCTAAGATAGAAGTCATAAAAGAACTTCAACCACCTAAGATCGTTCGAGAAATACGAAGTTTTTTAGGACACGCCGGTTTCTACCGACGATTTATCAAAGATTTCTAGAAGATCATTAAACCACTTACCGGTCTATTAATGAAAGACGTTGAGTTTATATTCAATGACGATTGCCTTAAAGCATTTGAAACTCTAAAATCAGCCCTTATCACCGCACCAATCATGCAACCACCCAATTGGAGATTACCTTTTTAAATCATGTGCGATGCGAGTGACTACGCCGTAGGCGCAGTTCTTGGACAAAGGAAGGACAAGAAACTTCACGCAATCTACTACGCCAGTAGAATGCTAGACTCAGCTCAAATGAACTACGCCACAACTGAGAAAGAGCTGTTAGCACTTGTCTTTGCGCTTGACAAATTCCGTTCTTACCTAGTAGGAGCGAAGATAATCATTTATACAGACCACACTGCTATCAGATATCTACTAACCAAGAAGGATGCAAAACCAAGACTCCTCAGATAGATCCTACTTTTGCAAGAGTTCGATCTAGAGATTAAGGATAAGAAAGGAACCGAAAGCGTCGCAGCAGACCACTTGTCAAGATTAGAAGGTATAAAACCCGAACAAGTACCGATTAACGACGATTTTCCGTATGAACAGCCAATAGCGCAAATAAGAAGCGATCTAGCTCAACTGGATCTAAACAAACCAAAAGCCAAGGAAGTCGTGGAAGCGACCCATACAACCACGGGACTGCCATGGTATGCTGACATAGTCAACTACTTAGCTGCAGGCGCATTCCCACCGGACTTAACTTATCAACAGAAAAAGAAATTCTTCCATGATCTCAAGTATTATTATTGGGATGAACCATTATTATTTAAAAGAGGACCGGACGGAATTTTCCGCCGATGCATACCTGAAGAAGAAATAGAGGATGTTATTTCTCACTGTCATTCATCTCCCTATGGCGGACATGCAAGCACTTCTAAAACCTGTGCAAAGATTCTACAAACCGGCCTATTCTGGCCTAATCTATGGAAGGATGTCCACCTCGCTGTTAAAAACTGTGATCGGTGTCAATGCACCGGTAGTATTTCAAGATGCGATGAAATACCTCAAAGAGGAATACTAGAAGTAGAAGTCTTTGATGTTTGGGGAATCAATTTCATGGGACCCTTCCCATCTTCTTTCGGAAACAAGTATATACTTGTGGCTGTCGATTATGTTTCAAAATGGATTGAGGCTATAGCCTCTCCTACAAATGACACACGAGTCGTAATTAAGCTCTTTAAAAATACAATCTTTCCAAGATTTGGTGTGCCTAGACTTGTCATTAGTGACGGTGGCTCTGATTTCATTTCGAAGATATTCGACAAATTACTATCTAAGTATGGAGTCAAACACCGTGTAGCAACACCGTATCATCCACAAACCAGTGGACAGGTCAAAGTCTCAAACAGAGAAATTAAACAAATCCTAGAGAAAATTGTCGCCATATCTAGGAAAGATTGGTCATCTAAGCTTAACGAGGCTTTATGGGCTTATAGGACAACCTACAAGACTCCTATAGGAACTACACCCTTCAAGCTTGTGTACGGAAAGTCCTGTCATCTCCCGGTAGAATTAGAGCACAAAGCATATTGGGCAACCAAAACGCTCAATATAAATTACACTGCTGCTGGAGAGAAGCAAATTCTCGACTTAAATGAACTGGAAGAATTAAGATTAGACGCTTATGAGAACGCTAAGATATACAAGGAAAGAACCAAAAGATGGCACGATAAGCACTTATCCCGGAAAGAATTCAGTGTGGGAGACGTTGTGCTCCTATTCAACTCTAGACTTAGGCTCTTTCTTGGAAAACTGAAATCCAGATGGTCTGGTCCTTTTGAAGTTACAAAAGTGTTCCCCAATGGAGCAATAAAAATTAAGGATAGGAATAGTGACCCGTTCACAGTAAACGGACAGCGATTAAATCAATATCATCACATTGAGAATAGAGACTATGCGAATAGCCTAAAACTTTTAGAATTGTCCACTATTTCCCCTGAATGATCTACTGCTAAGCACTATGTCAGGCTTATGACGTTAAAACAGCGCTTAGTGGGAGGCAACCCACCTATTTGTTTTTGTTATTATTTCCGTTTGTTTCTATTCATTACTTTTGATTTTATTTTCCATTTCTACATTTATTTCTTTTAAAGCCTTATTTTCATTATTTTCTTTTCCATTTTTCTAAAAATCTTTATAAAACTGCTGCTGATTTCAAAACAACTTTACTTGGTACAGGATTTCTGAAAAGTTCTTTTCTATCTTACCTTCTCCCCTGATTTGTTTCGCCATTTAACATTTGTTATGGAACCACAACCACAAAACTTTATGGAAACCACCTTTAGAGGAAGGAACCAAAAGAGGAGATTTGAGGAATTGTCACAAAGGAGCATCGGTATGACTCTGTATTATGATGAACCAACCATGGACACCTTAGGTATAAAGGATAATGTCCTTTATCTGTTTAACCAACTGGGATGGGAAAAAGCCCACATTAAGTCTAGGTTTGTCACATACCACGAGCTTACCTTTGAACTTTTGAGCTCCCTAGTTTATATTTGAGCACGGTTTCGGAGCCAAAAAAGGAATTATAGCCTTCAGACTATTTGGTATTGAGTTCATTTATAACCATAAGGATTTAGCTAACCTACTAGGATTCCCTAGCGGACCTTTTTCTTTTACTACCACCCAGGTGGAATTAATGGATTTCGAGCTAGATTACTTTTGGGGAACCTTAACTGGAAACTATCATCCTGAGCCGGATAGCATGGACAACAATGAAATACACAACCCCGCTATCCGCTATTTTCATAAGATTCTAGCCCATACTGTATTCGGAAAGAAAGAACTGCATCGCAGGTGTCTAAGGATGAGATGTTTTTACTGTACTGTATGACCCAAGGTCGACCTGTTAATATTGTGCCATTCATGATGCAAACCTTTTCTCGCATTGTTCAGGACCCTAATGAACCGATCATCATAGGAGGCCTAGTCACCATGATTGCCAATGCCCTCGGACTTAGATACCAACTGCATAAGTGTACACACTTCGATTCGATTCCCCCTATGAATATTGATTTCTGTTTCGACCTTCGCATAATAGGAAATCTAGGTCCTGCACCTTTTGAATACCTGATAAGGAATGAAGTTGTCACTTTATTTACTCTTCCAAACCATGCTAAAGTGAGTGTCCACAATCAATCACGATAACTGGCTTTATGAGCTAAACCCTCCTGACCATCCTTCAACACCTGAAACACCACAATATTACCAAGTTACTGATGATAAGATGTCTGATGAGAGTGATCCTGAGACCCCTCCCGGTTATTATGACATTAACAACACTGTAGAGGATACTAAAGCCCCTGAAATAACCAAAGGAGAATACACTGAGAATTTGAACAAAATCTTAACCACACTGGATGTTTATCAGACTGACGTTAATGGAATCAAGGACGAAAAGAAGAGCATGCGTCTGGACATAATAGGCTTGACTGACATAATTGTGGAGCAATTTTATCACATGAATTCAGCTTTAGAGGATTTAAAAACAAGACTTGAATGAAGTAGCACTGATCAGCATTTGTTTTTACTTTTCTTTCTGTTTTTGTTTCTAGGTAGTTTCCCTTTCTGCAAATTTAAGATTTCATTTTAATTCTGCACAAGTTTACTTTCTATCAAAGAACAAATATTCATTTCAATGCAAATTTCAGTTTGTTTTTATGTACAAGTTTCATTAAATTTAGTGCATGTTACAGCAAAATTCAATTCACTGCATAGTTATTATCAGTAAGCTATTATACTGATACTTGCATTTTGCAATTTTGTTCTGGTTGATTGGTTGTATGATTTTTGGGATGTGTACTCAAATTGACTGATATTGTGTTTAATATATATTGCTGAATTACTATGTTGGAATTAATCTATTTCAAATTTGATATAAGTGCTGTCCGATTTGGAATTGTAAATATTGAAGTCGTAACGGTCGTAATGCCCCTGTAACGATCGTAACACGCGTTTTACCGTGTTACGCCCGTCAGCCCCCTGTGACAATCGTCAGGCACTTCTGAAACACGTTTTCTGAACTTCTAGAAGCATTTTCTCCTTCAACCTTCCACTTCTCTTCTTTTTCCCAAAACCGTCCACCACCCATTCCAATTCTTTCTTTAATCACCCACTCCAACATTTAAATTTCATTCCTCCACTCCACTATCCCATTCACATTCCAACTTACCACATTCCTTCCAACACTATATATTCCACCCATTCATCCCTATTTTCCATATCTCTCAAACCTAACCCCTTTCACATTTCAATCACGTTGCATGCAATGGCCAACAACCAGCAGCAAATCCCTAACATCATTCTTAGAGAAGGTGACCAAGGAGAAACCCAGAGAACAAAGTTCCACAAATTCCAACTCCTCGGTCTCCAACAAACTCGGTATGTCGACCTCGACTGTCTGAGGGATTTGGGACTGCTTGAGAGTGTCCAACAACTTCTGCAAAATGTCAATTTGTGGACTCTGTGCAGCCTACCACAACCTATCTATGAAACTCTCACTTTGGAGTTTTTGAGTTCATTTTCTTACATCACCCCTAATGGAGCCACCAACCAACTTTCTGGCGTGACCAAATTCCGCATGTTCGGCGCTAACTTTCATCTTACACAAACTGATATCGCGCGGCTACTCGATTTTAGTTTCGATGAAGGTTTCCGCCTTCGTGTGCCAGATAATTTTAGTGAGGATGCATTCAACTTATGGCACAACATGACAAACAATCGTGCAAGCTCTTATGACCACCTCAACGCCACCCATATCCATAATCCTGCCATCAGATATTTTCACCGCATCCTTTGCAACACCATCTTCGCCAGAGATAGCAACCAAAAGCTCAACTCCAAGGAGCTTTTCTTCATGCACTGTGCATTTACCGGCCAGAAGATCAACGCCGCTCCATTTCTCTTGGCCCATATTCACTCCATCTACACTAGAGGCGGAAAACCCTTTTATTTCGGAGGGATTGTCACTTCTCTTGCTTTAGCTTTGAATCATGGTACCGCTCTCACCTCATCCACGAGCGGGAAGATGGCAAATTCCACCCTGTGATACGAAACATCATTTTTCCTAACATTATTTTGCCTTGCAGGGACCGAATTGATCCGCAAAACAGAGCCAATTGGCTATTCGATCCTGCAGCTCCCGAGGGCCATGTTCCTATTCATGAAGAACAGCCTGATGCCCTCGCAGACGAGATGCAAGAAGAGTTGGACCGAGCTGCCCCCGTTCATGACATTCCGGAGACTTCATCCGCACCACCTCCGATCACTCTTGAAGAAATTCTCCGAGTCATCCACCAGCAGAATCAAATGGGTGCAACACTTGCAAGAAAACAATAGGAGCAGTGATGACAGCTTATGTGCACAAAACGCTCAAATTTTGAGTGGCCAGCAGAGCATGAACGAGAAGCTAGACGAGGCCTTGTCTGAACTGAATGATTTAAGGATGGACGTCAGCACTCTTGGCTCCCAGAGCACTGATTCCGAAGCCACGCCTACCAGACGATCCCGCACCAGGAGCAGAGGACGTGGACATCAGTAGTTTTTATTCTTCATTAGTTTGCATTTGCTGTTTATTTTTGTATCTGTATTTCACTGCTATTATATCACAACATTGAGACAATGTTTGATATAGTGTGGGAGAGGTACCTTTCCCTTTCCGCATTTTCCATTAAACAAGTAATTTTTACGATATTTCTCAATTTAAATTCTTCCCTGCTTTATTTAGCCATACCGATTTTTTTTTGATTTATCTTCGCATAGCCCAACATATCTACCTTAACGAAATCGTAGTTAGGAAGCCGAGAACAATTCAACAAGATCGATACGGTTATGACACCTTAGAATTCCTACTTACACAATTCGTTTCAATAACCGTTATACCTATATCTTGAGTTTTAGTTCTAAAGTAACCCCTAGTAGTTTATACTAGCAGTCAGCACCGTCTAGACACAAACCACGTGGGGAGCTGATGAATATAAGTGTTTGTTGCCTAATCAATGAAATATCCTTCTTATCTCGCTGCTAAAAAAGGAAAATTTGCACCAAAGTACAAGGTCGCATATAAGAGATGAGCAAATAATGAGGGAGTCCATTGTTGGTTGGTTCAGAGGTATCTAGTTCTGAACTTGGTAGGGCGTGCTACGGCTCGATCCCCCACAACCTCCAATTTGGATAATATGTGTAGGGTTGCCACATTAGTGTACCAGACTCCGTGCTAAAAAGGATCAAAGTCACTAACCGGCTACTCCACTACGTGCATGTTAAAACAAAGGGCTTAATGTGATTGTGCTAGAACGAAACCGGGTGAAATAGGTACAAGAGACTCTAGGTTGAATTATAACAGAATAATTGGACAGTTTGTTTAAAATGGAAGTCCACGACTTAGCTTGTTGCTTGTGTCATTAGTGTATCGTAAGTGTTTTACTTAAGTATCGGTCAAACTAACGAATGATTTCCCGTAATTGTTTTGAAAACCAAAGGTATGTTATGCATGTGCGTCTGATAAAACTTGTCCGATTTTTCTAAATGATTATTTGCTTAAGGACAAGCAAAGGTTTAAGTATGGGGGAATTTGATAACGAGAAATCGTATCGTACAATTGCTATATTTTTAGCCCGTTTTCATATTGCATTAATCCATTTAACTCCCGATTGTTCCGATTTTTTATGTTTTTTCACAGGTACAACATGTCTCAAGATAAATTAGCAGAAGAAAGATCATACGAAGAAAGTCAACATGAAAAACCAGAAGAAAGGAACAATGCTGCAAAATTCTGCAGTTTTTGATGCTGTGACGGTCGTCACACACCACTTACGCTCGTAACGCGTTGTTTAGCGTCTTACGCCCGTCACCTTGTTGTTACGACTGTAACGCGTTGTTTAGCATCTTACGCCCGCCACCTTGTTGTTACGACCGTAACACGCTTATTACTTGAAGAATGCCCGTAACACACTTGTGGCGACCGTAACACGCTAAATCTAACTTTATGAAGAACGTGGAAACGTGGGCAACAAAAAGGAAGGAGTCTTCAGATGCTCCAACAATCTCTCAACCTCAACAACGCCAGTCTTCCTGGTTTTTCTCAACAGCTCAAATGCGAAGCCCACGTTGTTAATTTTCAACTGTCAATTTCTCATCTATAAATAGTAGAGACTTCGATGAAGAAGATACAGAGTTTACTTTAGAAATTTCTTGCGAAAGCTCTGCCGATTTTACGAAGCAATTCCCAGTTTTCATTTTTTTCTGCTATTCTTGCTTTTACTTCCTTTTACCATTTAATAGCCATTTCCAACATTAGGAAATTGCTATTTAGTTAGAATTTATTTTTAGCCTCAAACTTCGTTTCTAGTTTCGATTCTGAAGGTTCCAATATTGCCGATTTGTGGAAGAGGGAGCGTGAGGAATAATATTGTTATTCAGGTTTTTAATCGCATTTAATTTTAAGTACAATTTGTTTATGTTAAATTACTGTTATTTATTTATGATGAATGCTTTACTGTTTTCAATTATATTCTCTGTGTGTTTGTTTCAAATATCATGTCTAGCTAAATTTCCAGAGTCGGTATGTGATAACAGTAACTAAATGAATTAAATTATTCCTAAGCTAAAATCCAAATTAACTTAATTTTTGGCTGTGATTTTTTATAATTAAAAATTAATCTTTTTGTTACGAGAGTAAGAAAAGTAAATAGGTTAGGATCAAGACCACGAGAGTGTGAGGTTTTAACCGGATAGCTAAAGTTAGACATTCGATTTAAATACAGCGAGTGCACTTTAAAACGAATTAGACTTTATTAAGTTTTCAAAGATTATTTTCTAAACACTTATGGGCTAGTGAGAGAAGGCATAGGTCTTTAGGGGTATAATCCGAGATAAGACCACGAGAGTGTGAGTTGAGGGTTTTTAAACTGATAATTTCTACAGAACCATTTAAGTTAAATATCTTTATATGCGTAGGTTCGATTAAATCCGCTTAGGTTCACTATATTACATACCGACCGCTTTATTATTATTATTTCCTTAATTCGATTTAGTTTTCCTCTACTTTAACTTCTAAAAACCAAACGTGAGAATATCCGCCTTAGGTAAACTAGCTAACCTTTATAGCACTAGAGTGATTACAAAGTCCCTGTGGGTTTGACATCTTTTTATTACTACCGTGATAGGCTGTGCACTTGCAATTAAGATACCGTTAGACACATTAGGTCGATCGCACATCAGCTTGTGCAAAGCCATCTCTTCAGCATCGACATCAACAGAGTCTTCTACCTCATTCGAATAGTCATACTCCACAGGGAGGATTGGCACCATATTACTAGAATGTCTAGAATCTCTTCATAATCTGACTTAAAGTCATGAGTTTCTTCCTCAGAGCATTTAGCTACATATAGATTTACGAATTCCCTGATTCGTTCGTTTGTAGCAGTGTCGACCTTCACCTTGTATTGCTTTTGATTGCCTGCCTTGTTCGCGATAACTTGCTAAGCAGTAGAGGCTATTCTAGAAGCCTGTTTTTGATGTTGAAAGCGCCTCCATTGAGTTCTAGACATGGGATTATTTCTCATGTATTTCTTATAAACATGACTATTTCTTTCCGACTTGAACTCGTTTTGGTAATTGACAACCGACTTTCCTTTCATATCCCTAACAGCAGCATTAGTAGTTGATTCCCCCATTCTACCCTAAGGCTTTATCCATTTGCCTCTGGGAGAAGCAACAGAAGGGATGAAGCTCCTTGGCTTATCTTGGGATCTCCCCACAGTTCTCCTAAGATCCCTTGGATTAGGGAATCGTTGGTTGTACACCTTGGTCTTGTGTTTCTCTAGTTGCAACTTTTGAAAGTTCTGAGTAGCAATTTTATCAATAACATCTCCACATCTAGGGCACAAACACACTTGTGATCCCTTGTTTTTGCACAGATAGAGGAAATCCAACAAATCCTCATCAGCCTTGGGATAAACATCAGTACTTTCCTCAACCATATTTTCTTTAGGAAATTCTTTCAATTCCCCCATGTTTATCTCAACAGGTTCAGCAAATATGCTTCCTATTGCCTTAGAGGATCGGCGTCGATTTTCATCTTCCTGGCAGCGAACTTCAGTCGGCCCTCTTGTAGTGATTTCTGAACAAGATCCCTGAAAAGAAAACATTGAGAGGTTGTGTGACCAAGATAGTTATGAAATTTGCAAAAACCTCTTTTATGTCATTGTTCTAATGGTGGTAATTTAGCGTTTGGAGGTACTAAAATCTTGAACCGTTTTCGATAGGACTTTTTCCTTTGGCAGGAAATAATGATTTACATTCATATGCCAGCCCTGGCTTCATTTCATCGACATAGACCTCTGCCTCAGTCGGAGAGATATAGTCTGCCTCATATATGGGATCAGTATCATCGTAGTCTATATAACCTACTTTTTCTTTCTTGGCTTTAGCCTTAGTATGTCTAACCTTTTCTAATCTTAGTCGCTCAAGATGTCAAATTCTATCAGCTAATTGTGACATACTTTTAACAATGGTCGGATCTATTTTATTCCTAATGGAATAATCTAGACCACCAACAGCCATTTGAACAAGTTCATGTTCTGGCACTTGGGTAAAGCATCTTGCTTTTAATTACCAAAATATATTGAGATAATCATCAATAGTTTCGGCAAACCTTCTTTTAATATATGACAATTCAACCAAACTAATTTTTGAATGTCCCTCATAAAATTGTTCATGAAAAAGTTTTTCCAACTTAGTCCATGAATCAATAGAATTTGGAGGCAGCGTAATGACCCATGTAAAGGATGCCTTAGTAAGGGATGAAGGGAAACACTTTACCCTTAGGTTTTCATTGTTGGCCATATCACCAGATTCTTTCAAGTACCTAGTAATGTGTTCGACCTCCGATTCCCCATACTCTCCCCCAAACCTAGTGTATTTAGGAACTTTCCATCCTCTAGGGTTTTCAGTTTGTAAAATATATTCTGACAAAGGGGAAGAATAAGCTGGCCTCTGAAGTGTGGCATTCATGCCATTCCTAGCCATAATTCTTTCGACAATCGTAGTTAGATTATTTTCTAAAACTAATTCCTCTTGTCGAATTTGATCAACAATTTGATTAGCCTCTTATTGTCGATGAACTAGTACCCTAGGTGGGTTAACAACCAAATTTCTTTGAGGCACTGCAGCTTGTCCTTGATAGACAATTTCATCTTCTATTCCCCGATTTCTATTTGACCAGGGGCAGCTAGTCGAATAGGTGGCGCCTTTCGAACATGCGCTGGGGGAGCACCCAAAAAATTACACAGACGTGTTAATTGGGCAGTCACCTGTCGATTTGTTTCAGCGGATTGCCTAGTAGTCTCAGCCGACTGTTGTACTATAGGGTTAAATACATTACCCACTTGGTTGGTTAACAATCATCCATTTGTTGATTTAATAGCGCTACAAAAGTGTTAGTAAGGGGCGTCACTACAGGCTGAGAAGGCGCTCCTCTATTAAGGTTGCCTCTATTATTTCCCCGTGGTGCAGATACTTGTAAAGGGGAATTCAGATTTTGAACATTATCTGACACCACCATTGCATTTGAAGTCGACTGATATCCCGATATTAAAGAATACGACATTCCATAAAGAGGATTTGTAGTGTCAAAACGGGGCACTTGTGGGATTTCAGTCGTAGTCATTGTGGCTCCTAGACTCATCGGCTGAGTCTGAGGAATAGGTGCAGTGACTGTGGTCGACACTGTGACAGGTGGTAGAGGTAATGGTGCAACCTAAGAAACTATTGCATCTGTCGAACTTAACATTCTTGACGGAACTTCGTCAACATTACGGTTAGTCATCTTAGGTGTACGACTCCTAGTTGGTGGTTTATTATACTCTTTATGTTAGTGTTTTAAGTTGGCATTACTTTTTGGTAAAACTAGACTATAGCAATGTCTTGATAAATGTCATGACATTCAGAGATTGAAGATAAATCCTACATGATAAGGATGCTTAAGTACAGCTCAGATCTGGAAGCAAGTACTGTGCTGGAAATTCTGCAGAAGTTTGATTGTTGTCATAACAGATGTCATGACATCCTGTGTGACATTCTGTTCTGCAGAATCTGTTTTTTTCTGAGATTTTTCAGGAAGTTTGTTGAGCTGTTCTATTATTGTTATATGTTATTAGATTACATGCTCACGTAGCTAAATTGGTTAATCTTAGTTAAACCTAAATTGGTTGTTGAAAAGACCAAGTTTTTAGGATTAATTAAGTGAACCCTAGCTATTATTATGGAAGCCCAAAACTGAAGTTTCAGGACTGCTTCTATAATAGGAATAGAACCCTTACTCTGCTGTTGCGCCTCTTGAACTGTATTGAAGATTTAGCAGGTTGTATTTGTGTAATTCTAGTTACTCTTGTGAGCCAAACAATTATCAATTGATAAGTGCCTTGGACTAGGATTTGATTGTAAGGGTAGTTTATCACTCAAAGCTTTGAAGCACGAGTGTTGTGTCTCTTGATTAAAGCTTTGAAGCAAAATCAAGTTTGTTTATTGAAGAGTGTCTTCACAATTCAATTAATCAATAGGTTGATATCACTGCTGTGATTGAGGGGGAGTGAGTAGGAACTCAGGTCTAAGTAGGACTTAGATTGAAGTTGCATTGGGTAGGTTTTAAGTGAAGGAGATAAACTGGTTGGTTTATTCCTGAATTAATTCTACTAATAGTGAATTTCCTCCCTGGCTTGGTAGCCCCCAGATGTAGGTGTAGTTACACACTGAACTGGGTAAACAATTTATTGTGTTCTTTACTGCTGTTTGAATTTACTGTGTGAATTGTTAACAGAGTGTCAGATACTGTGTCATAACATTCTCTGTGACATCACGTATCTGCTGCCAGGAATTTCAATTGGTATCAGAGCAGGCACCCTGCCTGTTATTTCTGGGTGAGATCTAGGGATAATAGTTTCTGGCGTAATGGATAAGGAAGGAGGATTTGGAGGTAGACCACCTATACTGGACGGATCTGATTATGATTACTGGAAACCTCGTATGGTTGCCTTTTTGAGGTCACTGGATATTAAAGCTTGGAGAGCTGCTGACAAAGGATGGAAACATCCCATCAAGCTTGAGAAGGATGGAACTACTGTCTTGAAACCTAAGGAAGAATGGAACAAAGAAGAAGAGGAGCTAGCACTGGGGAACTCTAAAGCATTGAATGCCTTATTCAATGGAATTGACAGAAATATCTTCAGACTAGTTCATCAATGTGAGCTGGCCAAGGATGTTTGGGACACTCTCAAAACTACTCATGAGGGGACATCCAAGGTGAAGATGTCAAGACTTCAGATGCTCACTACCAAATTTGAGAATTTGAAGATGAAAGAAGATGAGACCATTCATGAGTTTCACATGAATATCTTGGAGATTGCCAACACCTCAGGGGCACTTGGTGAAAAGATGTCAGAAGAAAAGCTGGTGAGAAAGATTCTCAAATCATTGCCTAAAAGGTTTGCAATGAAAGTGACTACTATAGAGGAAGCTTAGGACATCAGCACCTTGAAGGTGGAAGAACGTGTTGGATCTCTCCAGACTTTTGAGATGGGAATCAGTGAAACTGTTGACAGGAAGAACAAGAGCATAACACTTGTATCCAATACTGAAGAGGGATGCAAAGAGGATGATGAAGAGAAGATATCTGAAGCTATAGCTATGCTTGGAAGGCAGTTCAACAAACTCATCAAGAGGATTGATCCAAAGTCAAGGTCCAACGTCAAGAACATTTCATCTGACATTAGCAGATCTTATGACTCTAGCAGAAGATCCAAGTCAGAAGAAAAAGAAAGTCAAAGCAGAGAAATCCAATGTCATGGTTGTGAAGGATATGGGCATATTAGAGCTGAATGCCCTACCTTTCTGAAGAAACAAAAGAAAGGGATGGCTGTCACTTGGTCTGATGGTGACTCAGGAAGTGAATCTGAGGAAGAAGCAGCCAAACTTGCCACTGCTCTCTCTGGAGTGTGCAATTCTGATATGGATTCTAGTGATGAGGAAGTGACATTTGAAGAGCTTGCTGAAACCTACAAGAAGCTATGTATAAAAAGTGGTGAAGTATGTCAGCAAAATGAGAAACAGAAAAAGCTGATTGAGAAGTTGGAGGCTGAGAATGCAAAATTGGAGGCTGAGAAGAAGGAAAACACATCTACTATAAGTCACCTCAACAGTGAAATTATAGTGTTGAACTCCAAACTTGATCAGATGTCTAAGTCAGTCAAAATGTTGACATCTGGTACTGATAAGTTGGAGGAAATTCTTCAGCTTGGACAAAATGCAGGAAATAAGCATGGTCTAGGATATGAAGCTGCAAAGAAACCTGCTGATGACAAGAAGAAGAACAGACTTGGCAAGTCAATGTCAAAGAAGATGTCACACCACAAGACAGGAAATAGGTCTGGCTCAGGATATGTGGAGGCAAAGAAATTTGACGATAACAAAAGGAAGAACAAACCTAATAAGCCAATGCCTAAGCAGATGTCACAACATTGGGTACAACATCAAGATCAAAGAAACATGAAGAAAAAGTTTCAAAGATGGAGATGTCATTATTGTGGGAGGTTTGGTCACATAAAGCCTTTTTGCTTTAGACTACATGGATATCCTAATCAAGTTCCTTATGTCAAGCCTAAGGTTAACAAAGTATCCTACACTCATCATTGGAAGAAGAAGACTGCAACTCTGATAGCTCATACTTCCCTTAGAGTGTCTGCCAAGGAAGATTGGTACTTTGACAGTGGGTGTTCTAAGCATATGACTGGAATCAAAAATCTTCTGAATGATGTCAAACCTCACTCTACCAGTTTTGTTACTTTTGGGGATGGAGCTAAAGGAGAAATCAAAGGTGTTGGAAACTTGGACTGTTCTGGTGTTCCAAACCTAAATGGAGTGTTGCTGGTAAAAGGTTTGACTGCTAATCTCATAAGCATAAGTCAGCTATGTGATATGGGATTCAAAGTTAACTTCACTAGGTCTGAATGTCTTGTAATCAATGATAAACAAGAAGTGGTTATGAGAGGAGTCAGATCAAAGGACAAGCTACATGTGGGAATCGAGAACACCAACTGTCTTCATGTGCTCTCTGGACAAAGATGAAAAGGAGGTAAAATTGTGGCACCAAAAGTTGGTCATTTACATCTCGGAGGAATGAAAAGATCATTTCCATGGAGGATGTCAGAGGGATACCAAGACTTCATATTGATGAAGGGAGAGTCTGTGGTGAGTGTCAAGTTGGAAAGCAAACGAATGTCACACCCAATGTCTAGACATCGACCACTTCTAAAGTGAGCTACACATGGATTTGATGGGGCCTATGCATTGAGAGTCTTGGTGGAAAAAGATATGCTTATGTTGTTGTGGATGATTTCTCCGGTTACCTGGATAAACTTCATCAAAGAAAAATCTGATGTTTTTAAAGAGTTATGTAAAAGACTTCAAAGAGAGAAGGAAGGCTGCATTGTCAGAATAAGAAGTGATCATGGAAAGGAATTTGAGAATAGCAAGTTTGATGAATTCTGCTCCTCTGAAGGAATCAATCATGAGTTCTCCTCTCCTATAACTCCTCAACAAAATGGAGTTGTGGAAAGGAAAAACAGGACTATACAGGAATCATCCAGAGCAATGATTCATGCTAAAAAACTTCCTATGCATTTTTGGGCTGAAGCTATGAATACAACATGCTATGTTCACAACAGGTTCACCTTGAGAAAGGGAACATCTTCTACCCTGTATGAAATATGGAAGGGAAGAAAACCTACTGTGAAGTATTTCCATGTGTTTGGTAGCAAATGTTATATTCTGACAGATCGTGATCCAAGGAGAAAGATGGACTCTAAGAGTGATGAAGGCATTTTTTTGGGATACTCTACAAACAGCAGAGCATATAGAGTATTCAACTCCAGGACTAAAGTTATGATGGAGTCTATTAATGTCATAGTTGATGATCACCATCAGGAAAACAATGTCCCATGTGATGTTGAGACATTGTTTGAGACATCACCACAAGTGTCTGATAAGAATGATGTACCTGTTCCTACTTCACCAAAGTCTGAACCAGAGGAAGCTAACAAAGATCCTTCCATCAGAATTCAGAAAGATCATCCAAAGGAACTCATCATTGGAGATCAAATGGTGTCATTACAAGATCGGAGAAATTGTCTCAAACTCTTGCTTTGTGTCAAAATTGAGCCAAGAATGTCAAAGAGGCTCTAGCGATGAATCTTGGATTGGAGCAATGCAAGATAAATTGAACCGTTCAAGCAACATGAAGTGTGGAAGCTAGTTCCTAGACCAGAAGGAATAAACATCATTGGCACAAAATGGATCTACAAGAACAAGTCGATGCAGGGGTTGTCACGAAATAAAGCAAGACTTGTTGCTCGGGATACACTCAAGTTGAAGGATTGATTTTAATGAGACTTTTGCTCCTGGCTAGGCGGAATCAATCGAGCTACTAGGGGTTGCTTGCATTACGAAATTCAAATTGTTTGGATGGATGTGAAAAGTGCTTTCCTAAATGGCTATTTGAATGAGGAGGTATATGTAGAAACCTAAAGGATTTTTGGATCCAAGTTTTCCGATCATGTCTACAAGTTGAGAAAGCCCTATATGAAAAGCAAGCTCCTAGGTCACAGTATGAAAGGTGACCAAGTTCCTTCTTGACAAAGGATATAGGAAAGGAGCCTTGGGTAAAACTCTCTTTGTCAAGAATGAAGGAGGAAAGATAATGGTGGCTCAAATTTATGTTGATGACATAGTATTTGGAGGAATGTCGACACAATGGTGAGACATTTTGCCAACCAAATGCAAGTGAGTTTGAAATGAGCCTCATGGGAGAGTTGACTTATTTTCTTGGACAAGTCACACGGATGGAAGACTCAACATTACTTTCACAGAGCAAGTATGCAAGGAATATTGTCAAAAGTTTGGAATGGAGAATGCCGACCATAAAAGGACTCCTGCTCCTACACATTTGAAGTTGTCCAAGGACACAAGTGGAGAAAATGTTGATCAAAGCTTGTATAGAAGCATGATAGGAAGCTTGCTATATATGACCAACAGACCTAACATTGCATTTCTTTGTTGGGGTGTGTGCAAGATACCAAGTGAACCTAAAGTAAGTCACATCAATCGGGGTAAAGAGAATTTCAAGTATGTGAGTGGAACTTGCAATTATGGTATCTTGTATTCTCATGGATGTGAACCAATTACATCGCTATTGTGATCTTGATTATTTGGTAGTCTTGATGATAGAAAAAGCACTTCTGGAGGATGTTTCTTCTTGGGAAACAATCTTGTTTCTTGGTTCAGCAAGAGGCAAAACTTTGTGTCCTTGTCCACTGCTGAAGCTGAATACATAGCAACTGATAGCAATTGTTCTCAAATGGTCTGGATGAAGCAGATGCTGACTAAGTATAATGTCACACAGGATGTTATGAAATTGTACTGTGACAACCTGAATGCTATTAATATTTCAAAGAATCCTATACAACACAGTAGGACTAAGCACATTGACATTAGACATTACTTCATCAGAGACCTTGTGGAAGAGAAAGTGATTAAATTGGAACATGTAGCCACTGAACTTCAACTGACTGACATTTTTACTAAAGCTCTTGATGCTAGTCAGTTTGAGAATTTAAGGGGAAAATTGGGTATTTGTCAATATGAGGAATTGTAGCAATTAAAATTGCTTACAACAAGGAATGGAAGAGACCTTTTATTTCAATTAATTATAAGTGGGTCATTTAATTATTTTCCTCTTATTTTTAAAAGATTCAAGAATAGGAAGAGACTCCTTCGTATAATAGTTTCTTCATTTGAAAGTATCATATTCTCTTCATCCAAAAGATACTCTCAAACTCTGCCATTCTCGTTCTCATTCCCTCAAAATATCTCAGCAAAATATGTCTTCATCCTCTTCATCATCCCAAGATTCTGGCTTTTCATCTCCTACCATGGCTGAGATTAGGGCAAGCGCTGAAGCTATGCATGTTGAACCTGTGAAGGTCACTCCTCTGCGTACAATGGCAACTGACCCTGAGAAAGTCAAGAAACTGCACACAAGGAATGCACGAAGGTCACTAGCTTCACCTTCTGGTAAGACCTCTGAACCATCCTCATCTGTACCTCCAAAAATAGCAAATAGAGAAGGTTCTAGGTATATGCAAGAAGCCATTGCTAGGATAGTAACCAGGATCCTAAACGAAAACCACTCACAGGGTTTCGTCCTCTAAACCAAAAGTCTGCTAGCCCTAGTTTAGCGGTGATCCAGATGTCTGAGAATGTCAAGACATCGATGATCATGTCAAGAAAACCCCCGTGGATCACGACATCGAAACTCTGTTGATTCCCCTGTCAAAGAAAAGGTTGGTGACAATGTCTCTAAGGATGAGAAGAAGACCAAGGCTGGACCCTCTACAAAGAAGTGTAGAGTAAAAGCGTGGTGGTGGCTCTAGACCCAAGAGGACACCAATTGATAAGAAGAGGAAGGTACACGAACCTTGAGTCTGATCAAGACTCTGATTTTGAGATTGAGGATGAAGGGTTAGCTGGTAATGATGCTGATGGTGATGCTGAAAATGATGATGTCCAGATGACTGGAGCTGAAGAAAGCTTTGAAGATGCTTCTTTTCACAGTGCTTCTTCAGGAGAAGAGAGCACTTGATCTGATAGCCTGTTGCTATGGTGTTTCTGTTTTGTTGTTTTATTGATTAACTTTGTTCTGCATTTTCCCTATTTTGTTTTGGATGATTGTATTAAATTTGACAGAGTTGTAAACTTAATTGTGTTGGTACTTTCTATAATATATGATGAATGTTGGGGTATTTGTACTGGTTCCTTTGGCCCCTTTGAGGCTAAAAAGGGGGAGAAGTATATGTGTGACAATTGGAGAAACTGTATGGAGAAGTATATGTGGGCAATTGGGAAATTGTATGAAAAATCATGGGTAGAATTTATCTTCTCTAGGTTCTGGTTTTTTAAGCTTAGGATAGCTTAGAACTAGTCTGTTTTCTTCTGCTGCATAGGTACTCTAGTGACTTAAGTTGTTTTAGCCAAAAATGTGCCAAAGGGGGAGTTTGTTGGTACTCTGGTGACTTAAGTTGTTTTAGCCAAAAATGTGCCAAAGGGGGAGTTTGTTAGTGTTTTAAGTTGGCATTACTTTTTGGTAAAACTAGACTATAGCAATGTCTTGATAAATGTCATGACATTCAGAGATTGAAGATAAATCCTACATGACAAGGATGCTTAAGTACAACTCAGATCTGGAAGCAAGTACTATGCTGGAAATTCTGCAGAAGTTTGATTGTTGTCATAACAGATGTCATGACATCCTGTGTGACACTCTGTTCTGCAGAATCTATTTTTTCCTGAGATTTTTCAGGAAGTTTGTTGAGCTGTTCTATTATTGTTATATGTTATTAGATTACATGCTCACGTAGCTAAATTGGTTAATCTTAGTTAAACCTAAATTGGTTGTTGAAAAGACCAAGTTTTTAGGATTAATTAAGTGAACCCTAGCTATTATTATGGAAGCCCAAAACTGAAGTTTCAGGACTGCTTCTATAATAGGAATAAAACCCTTACTCTGCTGCTGCGCCTCTTGAACTGTATTGAAGATTTAGCAGGTTGTATTTGTGTAATTCTAGTTACTCTTGTGAGCCAAACAATTATCAATTGATAAGTGCCTTGGACTAGGATTTGATTGTAAGGGTAGTTTATCACTCAAAGCTTTGAAGCACGAGTGTTGTGTCTCTTGATTAAAGCTTTGAAGCAAAATCAAGTTTTTTTATTGAAGAGTGTCTTCACAATTCAATTAATCAATAGGTTGATATCACTGTGATTGAGGGGAGTAGGAACTCGGTCTAAGTAGGACTTAGATTGAAGTTGCATTGGGTAGGTTTTAAGTGAAGGAGATAAACTGGTTGGTTTATTCTGAATTAATTCTACTAATAGTGAATTTCCTCCTGGCTTGGTAGCCCCGGATGTAGGTGTAGTTACACTTGCTGGGTAAACAATTTATTGTGTTCTTCTTCTTTGTTTGAATTCTTGTGTGAATTGTTAGCAGTGTCGAATCTTGTGTCATTACATTCTCTGTGACATCACGTATTTGCTGCCAGGAATTTCACTTTGGTTAAACTCCCACTTCTAAGTCTCATACACTTATGACATCTAACAACATATACTTAACACTAGGTCCCACCAGGTGTGCCAATTTGTTTACTGTGGAAAATGGAAAATAACTGTTGGCCCGCCCAAAGTCCTAAAACTAAGGGTCACTCGCAAGATCGACTAGTTGATCTTAAGACATGTGCTAAGGTTTTTTGAGATTGTACTAGTTTTGTCGAAATCCTTATCTAAGAAACGGTTTTCTAAGACTAAGGGAACAAACACAATAGCTTTCCACACTATGAGTAGACTCAATTCGACTGATTGGTAACTCGTGACCGACAAAAGGAATCTAAACGAAACAATTAACAATCTGATTGCCCATAATAGGATTTGTACTAACTATGGTGACTCGTGACCGATAGAAGGTTGTGACCTCCAGACTTGTTCTAAAAAAAATAAGCATCGACTGACTCTTTTGTTAACTCGAAACTTGTAACGAAAAGAGAATCAACATAAACGATAATGTAAAGATATTGCTGAAAAGTAAATAAAGCGCAAGTAAAAGTTTCAGAAGAAATAACTGAAATAGAAAGGTTTTGCATTGAAATAAAAATGGTGATTCACTTACATCAAGCACTCTTGAACTCTTTGCTTCCTGGCACTCGAAATGAACAGAGCTTTTGCAAGTGATTTGAGTATACAATTGAACACACAGGAATTACATTGAAACTACTCATTTATAGTATTTACAAAATAAGTGCCCCAAAGCAATCGACTAATGAGGTTTGAACTTTAAGGCAACCACTTCATCAGATGATGCCACTTGTTTGGCGCTTAAATGAGTTTCCCGCTTCTAACTAAACACCAACTGCTTCTTGCTTGCTTCGAACATGTGCTTCCTCTTTGACACGAGGAAATAATAAAATCTCTCTAAGTCCAGAATCTCTTATGGTCGACAGGACCAAATTCGACCATTTCCATGCTTTGGTCGATTCGACCAATTTCTTCATATTTCAGCATTTTTTTCTCATAGTCGACTCCATTGTAACCTAATATCCTTTTCGACCATTGTTTTCTTTACTACACCAAAACCAAACTTTCAAACACTTAGTTCTTAGTTCCTAAAGGGTCTTTATTTCAGAAAGTTTCCCCTAAATTATAAGAACATTTTCATTCAATACACGTGTTTGAATACCTTGAGATTTTTCAAGGAAACAGGTATCCTCTCTTGTTGCCTTCGGATAATGGTCATGTTCCTCGAACATAGGCATACCATTAGCAAAGTTGCCTACGAATAACATCATCATAGTCCCTTCGATATAAAGATCATAGTCCCTCGATGACCCTCGATGTTGCATACAAATATATGGTCTTGTCCCTTAATGTTGCCTACGAATAAATGATGATCGTCCCTACAAATTTGCTAAGGTATCCTTACATGTTGCCTTCAATGACCATACGATGACCCCACGCATGTCCCTTCACATCCAACGGATAGGGCTACCTACTAATTAATGGTATGGATAGCACTATCCTAAAGGAGAAGGAAAATAATAAGAACGACCTTTCGAGTGGGTAGTTACTCTTAATTGCTTGCTCAATCAAAATACTTTTCACACCTCACATTTCCAAAAATATTTTTAAGCACTTCGTATACATTCTTGAGGACTGATATAAGAATCATTACTAAGTCAAAGTCAAAATATTGTTAAACAAATTACACACACACACAAAAGCAAGTTTTCAAAAGGTGAGCTAAGAAATTAAGATCCCATAGATAACTACGGATGGAAAGGGTGCTAACACCTTCCCTTTTCATAATTACCCCCTGTACTCAAAATCGATAAAAAGTCTTTCCTGTTCTTTTCATCTTTCCTTATTGGATAAAAGAAAAGTCGGTGGCAACTCTTGCTAACCGCAACGTTGGCGATAAAAAGCAAAACAAACAAGTCAATTCTCCCACCGTGTTACAGATAGCTTTAGGGTTTGGAAATTGAAACTTAGAGCTCCATAACGATATTTTACAAGTCATTTTTCAAGTTTATAGGTCATTTTTTCACAAATTCTTCCTTCTAGAATCCTTGTCATCACCAAGGGATAAGTTTTCATTCAAAAAATCTGATTGGCAATGATTGGGAAAGGATAAAAACACTTGAGTTTTTTAACCATGGTTAAAGAAGTTAACCATGTGCATTAAATGCAAAAATTCCTTTCCTACCCCTTAAGGCAAGTCATTATTTTCTTTCAAGCTTATCTTGCCCTTGCCATGCAGAACTCTTGGCCTATAAATAAAGGTCACTACTTCACTCTCAAATGACCCCAAAGCATTCTTAAATAAGTTTTCCTTCTTTCTTTCTTGTTTTTCAAGTTTCAAGTTTCTAAGTGGGAGAAATTACAAAACTCCAAGCCTTGCAATTTCTGAGCAATCTTAGGCTTCAAACACTTTCTAAATATCACTAGAAAGTTGTTGGAATCCTCAAGCTAGCCAAAGAACTAGCCAAACTCAAAAACCACCTCCAACTTCCTAAACATGTCATTTTGAGCCAAAACTTCCAAATTACCATTTCAATCATGCTCTTCACTTTCCAATCATTCAAACACCTTGTATACACCATATAGAAGTGATCCAAACCATCTTTCCACTTATTTAACTCCAGATTCATCACCTCTATTATACTCAACTTGCTCGAGCTGCAGTTGGACTTGGGCAGGAAGTTCCAGAAGGTTTCAATCCAAGCTAAGCACTTCCACACGTTCCTTGAGGTCCAGTGGAGCTATAGCAATCATCAAAACGCAACTAGAAACACTCTAAGCAAGTATTTGATTTATGCTCATCATAGAATCAATGGCTTGAGGAAGATTGGAGGAAGATGATGATCATGCGCGCGTTTTTCAGTTTCTGGAAAATTCAAATTCTTGTTTTATAATATAATAACATGGTTTGAGATCAATACACAGATGTATTACCGCCCCAGCGGTTGCCAACACGCTCTTAGTCCATTCCTTGCCATAAGACACAGGGTTCAAATCCCCCTGAGACCTTTTTATTTTTTCAAATTTCAAAACTTTATTTTTCACTTGTTTTCAATTATTTTTCAAACTTGTTTTTAAATATATTTAATTCAAGGTGATTAAATGACAAGCCACGCACATGGCTTAGTGGTAAAACTTTTCACTTCTAAGACAAGGGTCTTGGGTTCAAACCTCCTTAGGACCAAAACCGTCTTTTAATCACTAATTTTCTTAAGTTTTTTAACAAACTTCAACATTTTCAAAAACAAATCAAAACTTCTCATTTTGAGATGATTTTTTGTACACTTGTCATTTAATATACCTATTTTATGATTATATCAAAAAAAGCCAAAAATGTTTTATTTTTGATTATATTTTATTTAGGTTTAAAAATGAGACATTTTAAGTATTTTTAATACTTTTCAAAAATGTTTTCTTTTCGATTTTCAAACCTAATCTTTTTCAAAACTTCTTGTGAATATCCTTCACTTTTCAAAATCATTTTCAAATCTTTCAAAAACCATTTCAATAAACTCACACACCTCTTTCCATGATCGATTTGATTTGAAGATAAACCAAACTAGGTTTTTCCTCGAATTTCTTTCAAATTGATCATGGGCCTCCCTCACGGTGTAAATCCCAACCCTTTTTATGTACATATTTATTTCCTTGTACATATTCACCCTTTTGTGTACATATTCAATTCCTTGTACATATTCAATCATCTTTGTAAATATTCAAGTATAACAAACTTCGTTCATTTATTTTCATCCGCTTGTTTATACACCGATTCCATTGGTATTAAGAGAAGCATTATTCTCGGTGAAACTGCTCTTAAACCAATGGGCCTCCCTTAAGGTGTAAGTCCCAACTCCTTTGTATATATCCAAGTATACTAGCTTATCCGCTTGTTTTAAACACTTGTTTATATATTTGCTTTCACGCATATATTCAAGTTACACTTGCTTTAATTGCTTGTTTTATACACTTGTTTATATATTTCCTTCATAAACTCCTATGAATACACATCACACACTTTATCATATACTTGTTCATTGATAACATAACAACTAGTTTAACAACTAGGTTCCCTTTAGCCTCATCTTAGGCTTCGTATAAGACAACTCACCTATTGAGTTTAGCTTCCGGTTAGGCTTCGTATAAGACAACTCCCCTGCTGAGTTAGCCTCCTCTTGGGTTTCGTTCAAAAGAAATCCCTCATTGAGTTTAGCCTTCTCTTGGGCAGTAAACAAGAAAGAGACCTGAAAATATCTTAATAGCCTCCTATTGGGCTTCCAATGCAAAGAATCACCCGCGCTAGGATAGAATCCTAAGAGTATGATTTCCCGGTGAAATCACTCTTGAATCCTAAGAGGATGGTTTCCCAGTGAAATCACTCTTAAAGCCAAAGCCATTCATACACTATAGCTTCCTCTTGAGCTTCATACAAGGACCCTCAATGACCCTCGGAATGCCTCCTCTTGGGCTTACAATACAAGGACCCACGGGCTTCTTAAAAGCACCCCTATCAATAATCAATTTCTCCTAAAAGATTTAGACATTTATCATCTCTATGGAAGAAGTATCACATCTATAATATCACATACAAATCAAACACTTTTTCAAACACTTTTTCAAACAAAACATACAGTAAGAAGTAGGGTTTTTTTTATGGTGCATTTAAAATCTATAGTTTATTATTATTATTTTGTTGTTGTTTTTTTAAACTAAATCCCTTTAATACAGACTACAGCTAGATCTTGAACATCAAATTTTTTCTTTGCGTTAAAATTTGAAATTAATGGCTATTTTATTTTTAAAAAAAATAAGTTGTACTCTTCTATCTCATATGTTACACACTAATAAAATAAATTAAATTAATTTTTTTTTTAATAATAATTACATTTTTTAAGTATATGTATTGATAATTATTTTAAGAGACTTTTCTCTGCTATTTCTATTATACGACTTAGTTTCAGATCTATGTTTGGAGGGTTCATTTGTTTTTAATTTTTATTGATTGATGGTTATGTTTGTTGCGTGAATGAATGAATTTATGTTGTTTTAGTTCTGGAAGTAAGCTTGAGTTTATGTTAGAATTTTTAATAAAACAATTTCATTGATCTAATAGACATTTTGTTTCTATGTTACTTATTTATTTGTTTCATTACTGAAGTAAATTTGATTTTGAAAAAATCACTTTTTAATCATTAAATTAATAAAAAGAAGCCACCATCTCTTTTATTATATTTTTAGCTAATTCAAAACAATTCTGAAGACATGTATATTTGTCGTCAGTGGCGTTATATAAAGCTTGCTTTACAAATCTATGTTGGTTGTTGTCTTGGATTTTTACTTTGTGTTGGGATGATTATCTGTTATTTCTGGATTCTAGAGATAGATTTAGAGCTGACATTCACTTAGAGTATCTAAGATTAATGCCTCTATGTTGGTTGAGAGACCGTCAATGTGAGTGGCACGGTTGAATTCTGTGTTGTTGAGGTGGTGGAGAGATCACTACCTAGGTGATGCAGTCGACCTCTCAATTTCGGTTAGAAATGACTTAGGTCATGAGAGATATGATGACATAGATGAGTATTGTAGGTTGAGTGTAACACCCTTCTAAATAACCCCGCAAAATATAACAATTAATTCAAAGTAAACATGCACACAAGGATGTCACAATTTATTTAAAATAATTTTCACAAAATGTCATGGTTTTCTGAAAAACGAAATCAATTGAAATAATTAAACAACATATTTAACACAACGAGATATTCTCCATAACTTGCATTACTTGCTCATGACTTGAATCATTTTAGTTTCTTTTTAACCCCAATTGTGAGGAAGCTTTCCATTGTTTACATATGTTGGAGTCCACATTCTTGTTTTAACCAGATTTTATTATGTTTAATATTTTATTTTTGTGTTGATTATATGAAAGTATGAATGTGATCAAGACTTTTTTGTTTTATTTTGAGCACAACTACCTTGACCAAATATTTAATTTACCTTGTGAGTGTGTGATCATTTGTTAACCCATTTGAGCTTTTATCAATATCCATGTTTATTTGAACTTGATACTTGTCTATGAGTGTTCAGTTCACATTTTTTGTATGGATGTTGATTTCTTTGTTTCTTGAACCCTCAACTTTGTGTTGTTGTATGAATTTTTTCCTTGTCTTTGAAAGTATGGAATATTCATATGATGATGTCGTTTGAATTCATGTTGGGGGGAGAAATATTTTCTCATTTAAATTGTGTTTGATATGAGGTTAAGAAAAAGGAGAAGAAAATAAAAAATGTGTGAAAAGGAAAGAAAAAAAAGAAGAGAAAAGCTTTGAAAAAGACAAACAAAAAGAGTATGAATGTTGTGTTAATACGTGATGTGTGTTGGTTTGAAAAATTGGGATGAAGAAGAAGTTTGATTAAAATTCTACTGTTTGAAACTTTGTGGAAGAAGTTGCTCCCCTAGGTCTAGGCAAGTTTTTGTCTCGATTAGTTTTAGGACTTATCACTTGTTTGTTAACCAAGTCACATTTCAACCTTGAAAAGCCCTTGTGATTATTACCTTTGTATTTTTAATATGAGTTTTTGGATGAATGCTTAATTTAGTTTATTGTTTGCAAAATTGTGGATGAGTGTTAAAAGTCCTTTTTCTTTGTGTGTTCTTCATCTATCGATGAATTTATACTAGGTGTGACTCATGATTGAGCTTGTTTTGTTTTAGAATGTTTTGCATGATTTTTGTACTTGGGATTTATTTTGTTTATATGTTGTTGTTGTTGGATAGTGGTAAGTATGTAATCTGCGTCTTCAATTTTGTTTGAACCATACATTTGTTTTCCATTTTAAAAACTTGTTGATTCATGATTCTTTGATTATCTTTGTTTTTTTGAGTTGTTTGACTTTGTTTGAGGACAAACAATGTTTCAAGTTGTGGAGAGTTGGTAAGTGCCAAAATTTTGTTATTTTGTGTATATAATTTATGGCACTTATATGTTCTTTTGTTGATATTTAGTTGAATAATCCCAACTTTGTTTGTAAATACGTTTAGTTTTTATATAATTGAGTTTTCAATTCCTTT
Organism: Vicia sativa; assembly: GCA_021764765.1. Classification (NCBI taxonomy): domain Eukaryota; kingdom Viridiplantae; phylum Streptophyta; class Magnoliopsida; order Fabales; family Fabaceae; genus Vicia; species Vicia sativa. Next base: position 68,483,616 of record CM038797.1, on the reverse strand, counting down.
TGTAGGTATTTGTTGTGTGTTGGAGCGTCGCAGAATAAAGTGTCGAAGGCATGACTCTGGATGGGCATTTTTGGAAGAAATAAAAAGGTTTTGAGCTTCAGGTCGCGCTTAGCGCAGTCCTAGCACGCCCTGGAAGCTGAAGACCATGTTTTGGAAATGAGGAACGCGCTTCGCACAGAATGTGTCCGCTTAGCGCGGTATGGCTGTTTAAGTGTAATAAAGTGGATCACGCTTAGCGCAGTCTGCAGAACTTTGTTTTATAACTTCATTTTTAGCCATTTTTACGTTATGGTTTTGGGGTGATTTTTTATCCTCATTTATACCAACCTTCATTTTTTATAGATTAGCTTAGAAAACAATACTATGGTTTTCTTATGGATGATTGGAGGCGGATTGCTAGTCTATTGGCTTTGACAATCTAGTAGATATGTGGTTTATCTCTTCTCCTCTCTTTGTATTTCTCTTTTTGGGGTTTGTATGTATATTTACTCTAAACACATGTATATTTGTCACCCATGGCGTTATATAAAGCTTGCTTCACAAATCTTTGGTTGTTGTTGATCGTACCTGACCAGAAGGTTCGTCACGGCCCAACTGCAGCGACGGTTGAAGGAGATGGTGGGGGTACCTGCAAGACACTCTGATGCTAAAGTAAGAATAGGCGAGAGAGAGAAAGCAAGCAAGGAAGAGAGAATGAATGTGTTACCTGACCCTCTCGAATGAGAGGGTATTTATAGACCCCCAGTGTTGGGCCAAGGTCCAATTAGTGGGTAGCTGATCCAAGCCCACTAATGGACTGCCAGGGCTTGTGTGGGAAAGGAGTCCAACACGTGTCCTCCTCCCTGGTTTACCACTCCGTGATACGTGGGCCGCTTGACCTGGTATTCTCGGAGGGCAGGTGACAATTATGTCGTGGGAACGCAGGGCGCTTGACCCGGTCTTCTCGGAGGGCACGTAGCGGTTAAGTAACCGTTGGCCACGTGCCCCTAACGTGCACATGAAGGGAACCCAAACCGTTATGGGAATATGGGCCTTCGAATTTGCCTCTTAGATTGGGCCTCAAGGGCCATGGGCCAAGTGTTGGGCCAGTCCAGAACAGGAGCCCCCCAAGTCTTTGTTCTCGTAGAGAAAGATGACTTTGAGCCAAGGATATGCCCGTCGGGGGACCCTACTGTCATGGCACCTTCCCCGGGAAGATCATCCCGCTCGAGATACGAGACGCGATCAAGCTGGACAGGATGGGTAATCATGGGTATGAATTCGAATCTGCCTCGGGGATGAACCACTGCGTGCATATATTTATCTTCTATCTTTAGGGATCCATCCGTAATAGCTGTCGCGTGGCTTCACGTTCCAGCTCAGGGCTGACACATTTAGCCTTCATGCCACGTGTCTTTGCCTGGGGGGTGTGTGGAGCTAATAGGGTGTGACCTTTCGCATGCCCAAGGAGTTTTGGCTATAAAAAGGAGCTCTTAGGGTTTCATTAGTTATTCTTCAATTAGCTCATCAACTCCTGATTCCAAACTTCTCCACGTGAAGGTTTCAAAATCTCCAAGTTTTCAACACTCAGGATGTCTACTAACTCCAACGCAGGTAAATACCCCTTAAACTCTTGGTATTTTTCTTCTTAGATATGGGTTTTAGGGTAAAACTACTGGAGAACTTTATGAATATTGCAGGGAAGAATATGGATTTTTCGAGGAAAATCGTGGGGAGCGTGTGGTAGTCCTTGGATATCACGGGGAAAAATGTGAGTGACCCGGGGAATACCATGAATACCAAGGGGAAAATTATGAGTTCTGCAGGGAGAACCATGAATCTCCCAGGGAGCTGAATGAATGCCTCGACGGGTATTAAGAATCTCGAGAGCGTAACCATGTGCCTCGAGGGCATATCCTAGACCTCTCGAGGAATTTGCTCGCCTGCGAGGTCGAAGGATTGAGCCTCGAGAAATGCCGAGCATCTCGCCCTTTCACTTGACTTGTGGTGGAAAGTTGGATTTGATAACGTCGACTTCACTTTTCTTTCGCTGCTTTTCAGGTGTCGGGGACCAGCCTTCCGAAAATCCGCACGGGGAAGGCATGAGCACCTTCCAAAAAATCAAGATAGTCGCAAACCTCTCGTGGGTTGCGCCCGATCAAAGGAAGATTCGCTCGGACTTCGTCGCCGATCCCTCCTTGGTGTTCAAAATTATTGAAGATATAGACGAGGGCTTTGAGCCTTCGTGGGCACTCCTGATTCCCGGGGAGAACAGGAGGATTTGCTCCTCGTACGCGTCGACCCGATTTCCTATGTATGAGTTCGCCTTCCGGGAGGCGGGATTCCGTATGCCCTTCACCGGCTTCCAATAAGGGGTGTTTACGTGGTTGGAATTGGCTCCTTCACAGCTTCATCCAAATGCCCTAGTGCTTATGAGGGCCTTCGAGCTGGTCTGCCGACACCTTGACATTGGGTCCACTCTGCCCCTGTTCTTCCGTATCTTCCACCTCCAACGGTAGATGGTCGGCGAGAAATGTGCCTAGGTATCCCTGAAGCACTCGGGGAAGTTGTTCCGGCCGTATTTGGAGTCTGTATGGGACTTCAAGAAACGTTTCTATGTGGTGAAGCCCCTCACGAGGGAAGCCGAAGATACGCTCTTCGTTCGATCCTTGGAGGTCGGCGAAGACGGAAAGGAGTGGGAGAGGTTGAAGACGAGGTTCCAGCTGGAATGAGACCGAAAGCACTACAACCGGGGAGTCAATTTCTACTCTGTGAAGCATGAAAAGCTGGACTGGCAAGATCAACTCTCGTACGAGAGGCTGGAAAATTTCGTGAAGGGGTTCCGACCGGCCACCTGTGTGGACCGGGAGGGAAATGTCCTCCTTGACGCTCACGGGGAGATTGAGATTTCTCGACGGTATATCAACACGAAAGCCCTGCTTGATTCCCATTGATTTGGACGCATTGAAACTTCTAGGTAATATGTTCGGGGATCGTGGGCGATTATTATCTTTTGATTACGCATTTCCTAACTTTTTGTTTGTTTGCAGATCGAATGGCGGCCATGGAGGAACGCATGCTGAAGCTAAGGCAAAAGTTGTGTGTGGATCGGCCAAAGATCGCATAGCAGCATTTCAAGGACAAGCGAGGATGGTCGGCCAAGAGGCCAGAACTACTCCTTCCCCCGCATTGTCTCCTGAGCAACCGCTAAAAATGCGAAGGGGTGAACATTTTGAACAGGGGGTCCCAGGGACGTCGGCTTCAGCTGGGGAGACTTTCGTGCTGCCCCCGTGTTATGGTCAGAGGCACATCTTTGACGTGAATTCCCTGGGGGTGCAGGAGGGCGAAAGGGAAGCCATCCTCGAATGTGACCAGAGGGTACGGAAGGAAACCCTTAATGCCGACGTAGCCGCCGTCATTAGGGTGCTCGAGACCGTGTTGACGCTGGATGACGATTTTGCTTCTTCCAAAGCTAACATCGACGAGGCTCGTGCCCGGATCACCGAGCTGGAGGTGCAAAACATTGACTACCACAACGAGCTAATGAGGCTTCGGGGCCACCATGATAGGCATGTGCAACTGGAAAATGAGCTAAATGAGTTGAGGTTGCAGGTGGACCCCTTAACCGAAGAGAAGAAATGGCTGGAAGTCCATATGAAGGCGCTGGAGGAGTAGGCGGCCGTTGTTGAGGACGAGTCCGCCGATGAGCAGGCGCTCCATTCGAGGGCGAACCTGAACGGTCGGATAACGGTTCTCGAGGATAACACCGTAGAGGCGTTGTCCTTGAGGTTCGATCAAGCCGTCCAACAGATGCAGGTGGTTAACCCCGACATGGACCTCGTGACCGTTAAGATTGGTCCCTTCCATCGTGTGGTCGACGAGAGGATCAAGCCTCCCCTAGAAGTTTAAGTTTGTGAAGTTGGACCTGCGTGTCCGTTACTTTTGGCCTGCGCACCGATTAATGTTTTTGATTTGAATGTAGAATGTTAACTCTAGTTCTTGATCTCGTTTGTACTATTTTGTCGGCCTTGATGGTCGACTTTGTTTATGAATTTGTATTCGATTTTATTTGAATTCGCATTATTTTTGGCTTTGCATATACTCGACCTTGTTAATGTTTTTAGTGCACATGCTGAAAGGGGAGGCTTCGGAGGCCGCCAGGCGAGGTTGTAGTCGCGTTTGGGACTCTGGCCTCGCGGCATGGATCGTCCGTCGCGAGCTAGACATCCTGTCAAAGGTACGTTGTAGCTCACGGGTCTTGGTCAAGGTGCCCTCATCTTGCAGGGGTTCTCTTGCTCGATGATTTTCCAGGAACCCTCTGTTCTTTAACATTTTGAGCGCGCATTTGTTCCATACTGCCGCCCAAGGTCGAGCGGCTTCCCCAGTCAGAGTGGCGCGCCGACCACTAAGTCCCCGGACGTGCGATCGGGTTGACGTAACTGTAGTATTGTTTTAGCTTCGTTGTGTTCCAAGGTCGAGGGATTTGTACTCTAGCTAAATTTTCTAAGTAATATGCCCCTGTTCCAGTTTTGGCCCGGACGCGGTACGGGCCCTCCCAATTGGCGGCCAACTTCCCTTCATGAGATTCCTTCTGATTCCTCCAGAGGACCAGGCTGCCAACATCGAACTCTCGCTTGATGACTCTGGTGTCGTGGCGTAAAGTGATTTTCTTTTTCAGCCGGGCTTCTCGGAGAGCCGCTCCTGCTCGGATCTCGTCGACCAAGTCCATCTCCTCGCACAGTGCTTCGTCGTTCATTTCCTCGTCCAACGGGAATTCGGTGCGCTGCGCCGCGATGGCTTTCTGATTTCCACAGGAATGACTACTTCTGTTCCATATGTTACTCGAAAAGGAGACTCCCCAGTGGTCGAGTGGGGGGTTGTTCGATAAGCGCATAGGACGTTGTGCAGTTCTTCGACCCATCTCTTTTTGGCTTCCCCCAGTCGACGTTTGAGTCCTCGTAGAAGGACCCTATTTGCGGCTTTGGCCTGGCCATTCGTCTGGGGGTGCTCGACCGAGGTGAAGTGTTTCCTTGTGCCTAACTGTGCGACGAAACTGCGGAAATTCTGGTCGGTGAACTACGTTCTGTTGTCCGTTACGAGCGCTTGCGGGATGCCAAAGCAGGCAAGGATGTTTCGTTTGTAAAAACGAAGGATGTTAAAGGAGGTTATCTTAGCGAGGGTTTCGGCCTATATCCACTTTTTGAAGTAGTCGACGACCACGATGAGGTACTTGCTTTGGTAGGATCCTTGCTTGAATGGCCAAAGAATGTCCATTCCCCACCAACTGAAAGGCCACGGGGAGGTGAGCATGGTGAGTTCATGCGGGGGAGCGACATGCATGTCTACGTGGCATTGGCACTTGTCGCACTTCTTAACATGCTCCTTTGCGTCCTGCTGTATAGTGGGCCAGTAGTATCCTCGCGTAGTTCCTTTTGAGCGAGAGATCGTCCCCCCAAGTGTTGTTCGTTGATGCCCTCATGGATCTCATGCAGTATGGAGGACACCTTGGACTCCTCGACGCACTTTAGGAGGGGGGTGGATACCCTCGTCGATATAAGCGCTACTCGAGGACGATATAGGAACATGCTCGATTTTTGGTGGCGGCTGCTTCCTTCTTGTCCACGGGCAATTCCCCCTTGGATAAGTAGTTGAATACTGGGGTCATCCAACAGTTCGTGTCCCTGATGGCATGTATGTCGAGCAACATAGTGGACTTCTCAATGCTCGGCCGGGGTAGTGCCTTTCGAGCGAGAGATCGTCCCCTCAAGTGTTGGTCGTTGATTCCCTCGTGGATCTCGTGCAGTATGGCGGACACCTTGGACTCCTCGACGCACTTTAGGAGGGGGTGGATAACCCTCGTCGATACAAGTGCTGCTCGAGGACGACATTGGAACATGCTCGACGTTTGGTGGCGGCTGCTTCCTTCTTGTCCGCGGGCAGTTCCCCCTTGGATAAGTAGTTGAATACTGGGGTCATCAATAGTTCGTGTCCCTGATGGCATGTATGTCGAGCAACATAATGGACTTCTTAGTGCTCGGCCGGGGAAGGGACTCTTTTATTACAGATTTATTCCCGCCTTTCTTTTTGGTGCTTGTAAGTTTTGACAAGATATCGGCTCGAGTATTTTGATCTCAGGGAACGTGCTTGATTTCTGCCCGGTCGAAATTCCTCATTTTCTCCTTTACGAGGTTAAGGTACTCGATGAGGCTATCGTTTTTGGTCTGGTAATCCCCGAGGACCTATGATGCGACGAGTTGGGAGTCTGTAAAAACTTGGATCTCTCGTGCGGCCAAATCCTCGGCTAGACGTAACCCGACGAGTACTGCCCCGTATTCGGCATTGCTTATTCGACGTTAGCAAAGCGAGGGTTAGGGAATGTTCAAGGACGACCCCCTCCTCGTTTTCGAGGAGGACCCCCGTGCCGCTCCCTGTCGAGCTTGATGCCCCATCGACGTAAATAGTCCACCTCTTATCCCCGCTTGGAGACAGCTCATGGGCGGTCATTTCGGTGACAAAATCGGTCAGTGCTTGCGCTTTCGGGGCCTTTCTGCGCTCGTAATGGATGTCAAATTCGGAGAGCTCGAGGGACCATTTGAGCATCCGGCCGACCATGTCTGGTCGGGCTAAGAGCTGCTTTATGGGCTGCTCGGTTCTCACGATGATAGTGTGGGCGAGGAAGTAGTACCGGAGCCTCCTCGCCGTAGTGACGAGGGCTAACGCGACTTTTTCGATTTGCTAATATCTGGTCTCGGGTCCCTACAAAGCCTTCTTGTGAAATAGACGGGCTTCTGTCCATCCTCTGTTTCGCGGATGAGGATTGCGCTCACGGCTTCGTTCGAGACCGCCAAGTATAAGTATAGGGTTTCCCCATTTTGTGACCGTGAGAGCACCAGTGGCTGGGAAAGTGCCCTCTTGAGGTGTAGGAGGGCGCGTTCGCACTCCTCGCTCCACTCAAAGGTCGGGCCTTTTCGTAAAAGTTTAAAAAATGGAAGGGCACGCTGGGCTAATTTGGCAACGAAATGGGAGAGGTATGTTAGCATGCCGTTCAGGATTTGAACGGATTTTTTGGAGCTAGGCGGGTGGGCAGCTCGGAGAACGCCTGACATTTGTCGAGGTTCGCCTCGATTTCTCGTTCGATTAGATAGAAACCCAAGAATTTTCCCGTCTTGACACCGAGGGTGCATTTCTCTGGGTTGAATCGCATCCGACACCGTTGGGCTTGATCGAACTCCCTTTTTAGATGTATGGCGTGATCGGGCTCAGTGTGAGACTTGATGATCATGTCGTTCATATAGACCTCGAGCATGTCATCGATCTCGCTGCAGAAGAATTTGCTCATCATCCGCTAGTAAGTGGCTCCTGCGTTCTTCAGTCCGAAGGGCATTATGTTGTATTAATAATTGCCCGAGGCCGTCATGAAGGACGTACAGGGCTTGTCGCTCATCGCCATGGGTATCTGATTGTAACCTGAATATGCATCCATAAATGATAACAATTTATAACCGACCGAGTTGTCGACCAGCATGTCAATGTTAGGTAAAGGAAAAACATCTTTGGGACATGCCCGGTTGAGATCAGTATAGTCAACGCACATACGCCATTTTCCATTAGATTTCTTAACGAGTACAACATTGGAGAGCCAAGTTGAGTATTTGGCCTCATAAATAAAATTTTCCTCTAGGAGGTCCTTTATAGCTTTTTCAACAGCCTCCGCTTTTTCGGGAGACTGCCTACGCCTACGTTGTACTACGGCTCTAGCGGCCGGATCTACGGAAAGTTGATGGCATGCGACCTCAAGGTCGAGTCCAGGCGTCTCCGTTGCGCTCCATGCAAAGAGGTATGCGTTGTCCCTAAGGCAAGCTTTGAGCTGCTTCTTGGCCAGGTCGGGGAGATCTGCTCCAAGCTTGACGCATTTGTTGGGATCCTAGCCGAGAGGTATAAGCTCGAACTCGCCATCTAGGATCGGGCAGAGGGGATCTCCGTCACCGTCCATTCCTTTGACCTCTTCTTTTGCAAACTGGGTGTTGAGGTCTACCGAGTCTACTTTAGGACCTTGAAGCTCTTCGATCTTTAGAGATTCGGCGCGGGCGTTGTTTGGCCCGTCTTGCTTGTTGATCTGTTAGGGTCTCGGGTCTACCAGGGCCTTTCCCCTGGTGGTGGCGTTGTGGCACCTTCCTGATGCTTTGATGTCCCCGCAGATGGTAGCCACGCGTCTCCTCTTGGTGTAGAACTTCAGCTTGAGATGGACGGTTGAGGGGACAGCGGTGAGGTCAGCCAAAGTGGTCCTCCCCATAATGGCGTTGAAGAGCGAGTGACAGTCTATCACCAAGAAATGGACCTTGACCTGTCGAGAGGCGACATCCTCGCCGAAAGTGACAAGGAGCTCGATGTAGCCCCACGGTCGAGAGGTCGAGCTGTTGAACCCCTGTAAGTCAGACCCCACATATGGCGAGAGGTGGGATTCGTCGAGCGGTAGAGTGCGGAAGAGGTGAGGGTACATCACGTCTACCGAGCTGCCCTCATCGACCAGGATCCTGTGTACCACAAAATTCGCCATCCTTGCCTTGATGAAGAGGGGAATATGTGATTTGGGCGCGCCGCCGGGAAGCTCTTCAAAGTAAAAGGTGATTAGCTCATATCTTCCGCGGAACTGCTCGAGGGAGACCTCGTTGACTGGGGCCTTTTCGATCAGCTCATCGAACTTCCTCTTAGCCGAGTTGATTGACAGTTGGGTGTCTCCTCCGCTGGATATGACCATGGCCGCGGGGAATCCTTCCCACCGGCTGTGGATGGGCAGGAGGGAGTCCTCGTCCATGTTTTCGGGGACCCTGAAATCCTCGGTGGTCACCGAGTAAGCAATCTGGAAGGGCCCAGTATCCCCTTGTAGTCTGTCTCTTCTTCAACCTCTTTGCTTTCGCGAGTTCCCTGAGATGTTTCAGGCCTCTTGTATTTCCCAGGCCTCCCGCCCTTGATCAATGTTTCAATTGCGTCCTTGAGATGGACGCAATCCTTAGTCAAGTGGCCGTGGTGCCAATGGTACTGGCAGTACGTGGTCCTGTCGGCCCCCGGTTTGAGGGGTATAGGCTTCAGGCGTCTGACCTCGCCGTCCTTGAATTTAGTGGCCGAGCACTCGTCCAGGATCCGCTCGCGGGAAGTTGTCAGCGGGGTGTAGTCAGTGAAACGCTCGGCAAGACCGCGCTGTTCACAGGGATCTCGGGGTTTGTCCTTCCTCCGGTTCTCATTGGGGCGTCGGGAGGTTCCAACTTCTTGGTACCAGTCATCGTTCTATCTAGCAGAACCGGTTGATTCGCGGTTCCTTGATTCCCGAGTGCGGTTAGCAGCTTCCTTCTCCTCGTAGGTGATATACGCTCGGGCTTTGTTGAGGAGGGCATAGAAGGTAGCTAGGGGTTTGATGTCGACCGCTTTCTTGAAATCTGTACCAGGGAAGAGTCCCCTCTTGAGCAGGTAGCGCTTCATCTGATAATTACAGGGGACCTAGATGGCTTCCCTGTTGAAACGGTCGATGTACTCTCTGAGAGTCTCGTCGCTTCTCTGGATGATGGCCTCTAGGGAGGCCTTGGTCTTCGGGTGCCTGCGAGAGGCAGTCAAAGTGCTGGTGAACTTGGTCTTCAGGTCCCTCCAAGAGTGTATCGACCCGGGGGGCAAGTTTTTGTACCAGTCCATGGCCGTTTTCCTCAGCGTGGTGGGAAATAGCCTACATTTGATCAGACCTCTGACATTGAGGTAGTGGAGCATTTCCTCGAAGCCGTTGATATGATCGATAGGGTCATCCACCCCATCGTAGCTAGCGAGTTGAGGAGGTTTTTCCATGTCCCTAGGAATGGGGACCTCCATGATGCTGGCAGACAAGGGACCGCGGGGGTCTTCTTCATCACCACGTTTAAGAGAACGGGACGGGGATCGTCGGTGGCGGCGGTGTTTCTTGAAGTGTTCCTCAGTTTGAGGATTCCCTCCATAATTTTTCCTCAGCTCTTCGGCCCTGCGTTCTCGTCGGGGAGGTGAATGCGCCTGTTTCTTGGGATGCTCTGGGGGGTTCTGCTTGGACACATGACCTCTACATTTGGATCGGTGTGTCGGGCTTGGAGTACCATCCCTCTTGGTTCTCTGTGGGGCAGTTTGGGAGCGGTGTCTTCTTGGAAAGTCAGAGCAATCGTAGTTCCCACTTATGCTAGTGGAAGCAACGGGATGTTATTAAGAGACACAGACAAATGTCATTTTAATGAAAAAATGTATCTAATCTATTTCATCACATACATTTTGAAAAGTTGATTGATTAAAATCTTTCGTCGTAAGTTATAGGTGTTTGGCTTGAGTGTACAAGCGTTACCACTTACATGTTTAAGAAAGATGTTTTGAGAGATGATTGAATCTTTTAATTGTAAGCATTGGGTGTTTTGCTTGAGTGTACAAGCGTTACCACTTACGATTAAGAGATGTTTTTGTTTGAAAAGAGTTTGAAAAGTTTTTGATTGTATGTGATGTTATAGATGAGATACTTCTTCCATAGAGATGATAAACGTCTAAATCTCTAGGAGAAATTGATTGGATTAAGGGGATGCTTTTAAGAAGCCCATGAGTCCTTGTATTGTAAGCCCAAGAGGAGGCATTCCGAGGGTCATCGAGGGTCATCGAGGGTCCTTGTATGAAGCTCAAGAGGAAGCTATAGGGTATGGCTGGCTTTGGCTTTAAAAGGGGTTTCACCGGGAAACCATCCTTTTAGGATTAAGAGCAATTTCACCGGGAAATTATACTCTCTGGGTTCTATTCTAGCGCGGGTGATTCTTTGTATTGGAAGCCCAATAGGAGGCTGTTAAGAGATTTCCTAGTCTCTTTCTTTGTATGATGCCCAAGAAAGAGAAGGCTAAACTCAATGAGGAGTTCTTTTGAACGAAGCCCAAGAGGAGGCTGACTCAGCAGGGGAGTGTTGTCTTATATGAAGCCTAAGCGGAGGCTAAACTCAGATGAATGAGTTTTCTTATATGAAGCCTAAGAGGAGGCTGAACTCAGATGAAATGAGTTACCTTGTACAAAGCCCAAGAGGAGGCTATTTGTGGGGAACCTATTGGTTAGACTAGTTGTTATGTTATAACTAGACAGTTGTATAAACAAGTGTGTGTGTGTGTGTGTGTGTGTGATATGTATTCACAGGAGTTTATGAAGGAAATATAAACAGATGCATGATGTTTATTTACAAGAGTTTATGAAGGAAATATAAACAAGTGTTTGTAAAACGAACGTTTAAAACGAGCGTAACTTGATTATTTACAAGTTTGAATTGTGTACAAGGAAGTAAGTATGTACACGAACGTGTATTTATGTACGAGAAGTTGTGGATGTACATAGGAGGGTTGGGACTTACACCATAAGGGTGGCCCATTGGTTTAAAAGCAGTTTCACCGGGAATAATGCTCCTTTCAATACCAATGGTATTCAGTGTATACACAAGTGAAATGAAAACAAACGGACGAAGTTTGTCTGTACTTGAGTATTTACAAAAGATGTTTGTATTATGCACAAGTAAAAATTGGTATGTACATGAAAGAATTAGTTATGTACAAGGAAATAATTATGTACATAAAAAGAATTTTGGGACTTACACCGTGAGGGAGACCCATGATCGATTAAGAAATTCGAGGAGAAACGAATTCGGTTTTATCGTTAAAATCAGATCGATCATGGAAAAAAAGATGTAAGTTTGATGAAAAATTTTGAAGAATGATTTTGAAAGTGTTTTTGAAAAGTGAAGTTTACTTATAAGAAGTTTTGAAAAGAATCGGGCTTCGAAAGTTTGAAAAAATCACCTTTTAAAGTGCTTTGAAACATACTCAAATGTATCGTTTTCGGCTCGATTAAAATATAATCGGATGAAAGTTTTTCTGAAAATTTTTGACACTATCCTAAAATAGATATGTTAATTGACAAGTGTACAAAAAATCACCTCAAAATGAGGAGTTTTGATTGGGTTTTGAAAAAGTCAAAGTTTGTAAAAAAAATGAAGAAAAATTACAAAGTTTGGCAAAAAATGGTCCCAAGGCTACTCGAACCCGGGACCATTAGGCAAGGCATGGCATGAAAGACTTAAGAGTGAGCTGGCAACTGCTGGGGCGGCAATACATCCGTGTATTGAAATTAAACAATGTTATAATATTATAAACCAGATTTTTGAATTTGAAAAAACGCGCGCAGCTTCTTCTTCTTCCTCCAATCTTCAATCAGCCATGTATTCTTCATTTCTCCATGAAATTGCTCGATGTAAACATCAAACTTGATCGTTTTAAGCTCAGGAACATGATGATGTCATTTAATTTCATTTATTTTAAGCTTAACATGTTTAAATTCTCATAAATCACGAAGAACCCTAATTTTGAAAATCCTAATTGAAATCGTGTATGGTTGATGAATTGATTAATTGATTGAGGGTTATTGATCAGTGATAGTGCAGAAACAAAATGGCCAAGAGCTTTTTGAACTGAAAGCAAGGAATCATGGAGTTTGAAGTTCGTGTTCTTACCTCTTGAAGCTGAGATCGAAATTGATGATGGAGTGTTTCCAGAACTGTTTTGATGATTCCTATAGCACCAACGGACTTCAAGGATTGTGTGAGGATGGTAGGTTGAAGTTAATGGTCTGCATCATCCATATGGAGTATGTTGATGATGTTTGAATGGAAAAAACTCAACTTGCTCGAGCCAATGATCCAATTCGATAGTTAAGGCAGTTTTGACAAGTTTGGAATTTTGAAATGCAACTTTGAGTTTTAGTGTTTCTTGTGTTGATTTTAAGTTTCAAATCAGTTACATATGATGTTTATGACATGTTAGACACCAAATATCTCATGTTTTTTCACAAGTTTTGAAAAATACAAGAATTCTCAAATTACACTATGTTGCTTGAATTTTAAGAAAGAATGGAGAAAGCTTGTTTTGGCATAGCTTTGGTGTCATTTCAAATGGCCAACATGACCTCTATTTATAGGTCAAAAGTTCTGAATGGTAAGTGAGAAAGATTGGCTTTGGTATTTACAAGTTGCCTTAGAGGGCAAGGAAGTCATTTTTGCAATAAATGCAAAAGGAAGCTTCCTTTTAACCATGGTTAATTATTCAACTTGATCTTATCCCATCATAATTACTCTCCATATGATTTTTTATCAGCTCTATCCCTCTTTGCAAGGTGGCATGGCTTCTAGAAGAAGAAACTCAAAAATGACCTATAATCTTGAAAGTTGTACTTGAAAATCAAGGATTTTGGAGCTCTATGTTTCAAAATCAAAAGCATAGCTAGACACCATGGATTTGAGAGTTCTTGGACATTTTGGAAATCTTGTTTCAAGGGATACAACTTTCATGTTTTGAGTTTTTTCCAATTCAAAGTGGAACTATGTATAACAATGCCATGAAGTTTGGAAAAAGTGTGAAATTTTAACACTTGAAAATTTTTCTAAGTGTTGAAAATTTTGACTTTTTGTTGACTTTTCCAAATTTCTTGATTTTTTATGATCATGATGGATCATTTGAAGTATTTTGATGATGAAAAAAGTTTTGTCTTGAAAAAGTTGACCAAAAGTCAAAGTTTGACTTTTCAGTGCAGATGAAATTTCATCAGATGATCCAGAAATTGACTGATGAATTCTGTGAACTTCTGTGATGTTTTGAATCCATAAATTAGGTCAACATGTTTTATTTAAGATATGAAGATCAATCTCTAATCAAAAAAGTCATTCATTGATCAGAAAATCAGTAATTGCTCATCCTTGATAAAAACCCTAATTGGTCGATCCTCGATAGATCATGAGGAAAAATTGGATATCTGAAGATCAGAGGTTGATGATTTGATCAAGATAGATCAATTGAGGTGAATGAAGCTCAAACCCTAATTGATTGCCTCTTGAATCAGATGAAAAATTGATGAAACCCTAATTTTGACCTGTAGAAGCTACACCCGATTAATTCTGTTCTGAACTGTTAATGATGCAATGATGCAAATGTAAGGTGGTATATTAGGTCAAAATTTGGGGTATGACAACGGGTCCTATACATTTCTTGACCATCATTATACTATCTTTATTTACTATTTATAACAATATTGCACAACCATGTAAACGCAAGGGTAGATAATTAGTTTTATAGATGTGTGTGAAGTGTATTAGACCATATACTCATATATTTTTAACATAATTTCTATGTATATTCTAACAATTACTACAACTTAATAAATTAAATTTACAATCATAATAGAAAGCTTTTTTCTCTCTTAATTCGTATATATGTTTACATATATATTTTAACCATAATTATATAATTATATAATATTAATTTAATATTTATATTGACTTTACGCGATCTTGCAAACGCACGGGTCCTCGTGTACATAAACTAAAGGGTATAACTGGTGTGTTGAGTTCCTCTATAGTATTTTTTATCTGTGTTGCTGATGATTGAGGGGGAGAATCTACAAATGCTTTGTTTATTTTCTGGCGTGTTCTGGGAAGCAAGGGAAGGCTGGCTCCGGTTTGGACTGGATGCTGAAGAGGTTTTAGAAGTGAGGATCCTCTGTTCATTGGGAGAATTTGTCAAACAAGATGTCTTGACATGTTGATTGATTGTGAATAATTTTTCTCATTGTTACTGTGGTTGCAGTTTCCACTAACTCGTGGGTGTGTTTTCAAACATTATTTCTACTATTGTAACTGTGTGTGTGTGTGTTTGATTTATTTTCAAACATATCTTGTGGAAACTAAACTATTGTAGTTTGTTAATTTTTGTTTTAGCCAAAATTTGCCAAAAGGGGAGATTGTTAATTATCTAATTTATGATTGACAATAATTTTGGTAAAACTAATTTATGTTGTAACATATTTAAAAAGATGTTCTAAACTTTCAGCAGGAAGATGTCTAACATGATGTCATATCCAGCTCATTTGACATCTTGTCTATTACAGTTGCGTATCTTGGATTTTTTTTTATATCTAATAGATCCTGAATATTCTGTAAATATTAGGATATTATTTGTGTTGTCCAAGATTGAAGAATCTGTGATTGTCATTGTTTTGGAAGATATATTTGTTTCATTAAATGTTGAGACATTTTAGAAAACAAATCATTGAAGTCATATGTTCATGCAGAAGTTTTTGTTGATTTTCTACAATAGATCTGATGCAAAATTGAAGCCCAAATCCAGTACATTCAAGGTTTTAAATAAAAGGCTTCATCCCCGTGGAACTTACTTTGTTTTTTATTTTAGGGTTTTATGCATTGTGATCCTCTCAAATATCGTTTTGATAAAAGAGTAGGACTGATCTTTGCATTGTAAGTTTTGTCCTCATTTATAAGCTTTTAAGCAATGAATGACATTGGGGTTTTTGAAGAGTGTCTTTGAAACTTTCTTTTGAATAGTGTTATTGTCACTATTCTGTAAGGGGTTTGAGAAGGGTCTCATACCTAGGCGAGTCTTAGGTAGAAGTTAAGCAAAGGGTAGTGATTATGTGAGTAGATTTTACACTAGGGAAGTTTGTTGTGGGTCTACTTGATACTATCTAGTTGATTTCATCTTTGACTCGGTATCCCCCAGAGGTAGGTGTTGTTGTACACCGAACTAGGTTAACAACTCTATGTGTTCTTTACTTTCTGCATTGTTAATTGTGTGATTTACATGGTTGATTATGTTGTATTCAGATATCAATGTCTTGACATCTCTTAGGACATCTGAGATCTGACTACCGTAATTTCATTTATTATTAAGTGTTTTCGAGTTTTGATAAGAAAAAGATGTTTAGTTTTAAAATGCAATGCAAAAGAAAGAGAAAAAGTCTAAAGGAGACTAAAGATTCTAATGTTGTCACACACTATGGTCCTAAGATTAGGATACCAAAGAAAAATCTACTTAATGTTAGCATGCAAAGTGGACCTAAGGTTAAAGACCGAGTGATTTCTATCCAATGTTGCCATTCTTGGTTTAAAACCCATGGTATAATGAATTTGTATATTAGAGGAGATAGAACCGAACTCCTATGGAAACATGGAAACACAAGTAATCAAGAAAGTAGTAGAAAGAAAGAGGAAACAAAAGCAACAAAATAAGACCCCAAGAATAGAAAGAAATGACATACACCTAAATTTGAAATAATCATCAACAAGAGGTTAAAGTAAACTAGTGTTAAAACTCTAACATGTTTTAATGTCATCAATCATCAAACAAAGATGATCAAACCATTAAGGTGAGCATGGCAACAAAAGTGGGGCATGGCATAAGCAAGATGTCAAGTTCAAAACATAGCTCATGTTTGCAAAATATTTAAACATACGTCACATTTAAAGAAAAGCCAAGCAAACTAGAAATGCACCACTCACAATCATCATTCTTCATTCATGGTAAACAAAGCGTTAATAGCTATTTACCCCTTACAATATGGCGAATTTTGATTTATCCCCCTTTAAAAAAAATATGTTTGATCACTCCTTTAAAATGTTAAAATTCTAAGTCTTTTGCTCTTTAGATGAAAAAATTACTCTCATGTAATTTTTTATTTATTTATCCCCCTGAATTTTACACACTTAAGGATACCTAAAAATTATAGGAAATAATAATTAAAAAAAATTAAAAGAAATTAATAAAAATTCGCCTATATTACAGAGAATAAATAGCTATTAACCCTAAACACAACAAACAAACATGCATATCTAATGCTTACAAACATTAATAAGCAATCCCTCGAGACAACGTTCAAAACTCAAACCACAGTATAGGAAAGCATTACTTCAAACATCATCGACATGCATCATCAATGTAAAGAATTTTGAGGATAAATTTAATATGGATGAAATGGCTCTAAATCATGGCAGGTGACTCAAGAACACGTGGTAATTAAAACCCTAATGGTCGCACAAGTGCAATTCCTAAAACAAGCAATCATCATCACATTTGATCATGCATCAATGCTTCAAAAATAAACAATTAGGAGGCCGAAAATAATAACTCAAATAGCATCAAGACATTATTAATCCAGCGATCGCTATGTGTCATAATGTGCCGAACATGTGGTCAAGGAATCGCCTCAAACCATCATCAAACATCAACAATTATTTCAACACATCAACATGCATTAAAGGCTTTTAAGAACACAATAAACATGCACCAATTGGACAACAAAGGACATCAAAATAACACTCAAATCCTAATCATACATGTGCCTAAAAGTGTCTAAAAAATTTGGCCCAAGGTCATGTTCAAAAGTCATCAAAGTCAAACCCTAATCAACTAACACACCTTTAACAATTAAATCTAAATAAAAGAGAAAATTAAAGGAAAAAATAAAATAAAAATAACCTAAAAATTCTTAAGACATTAAAGTGTAAGAAAAATATTTTTTATGTATTTTTGTAATAAGAAATGATTAGAAACAAAATTAAAATTAAAAGAAACAAGTATTTAATAAATAGTAGCAAAACGGGGTGCAAAGCAGAATGGTAGAAATGAACTGCTTTTAGTTAGGTGCTCTAAGGCCTAACAAGCTGGAATAACGCAATGTACTTGGCCCAAGTCCACTAGCACTTCTCATTCACACAAACAAATAATCACTTGTTTTAATATTCAGTTATCATTTTCAATAATTAAGCTTCATTATTCTTTCATTCAGATTTTACTTAAACAAAAAAATCATAATAAAAAAACAAAAGACGCATGCTAAAGTAATAGCAACATGAAACAGTGACGTAACTGGCCTAGGGTTCAGACCTTCTCTTCCGGCGACATAACCACCATCCACGGTGGTTGCAAAAAGAAACTTCATCAAAGAAATGGTGCTCAGCTTGCTTTACTCCCTGGTAAGCTTGCAGCACGAGATTTCATTTGAAGAAGATGTAGGTGATATAGCTGATGAACAATGGTGATTTAGGTGTGTTGGGCTCTTCTTGATGCAGATGAGATAAGAAAGAGAGTTTGTTCTGCTGAGGATGAGAGAGTACTGAGCCAGGTTGTTGGTGAGAATCCGAGCCTGCGAGTGAGGTCACGAGTTTCCTATTTTATGGAGTATTGTAATGTTGAGTTGTTATCAGGTGAGAGAGGGATTACATAAGCTAATGATGTGTACAAACTTAACTAACAAGTCTTAAAAAAGAGCATCTTTTCTTTTTGGTATATTCTTTTTTAACAATGTAGGAAATAACATCTTTTCTTCTTGAAGTAACTTCTATCCTATAATGCATGCATGGTAATGCCTTATGTGTATGAAAAGCCTACTGTGAGCTCTTTATGCTAACAACACACTACAATGCCTTGTAATGTCAAAATGTGGCCAATGTGTCCATGTGACTGCCTTTGAGCTCTTGTATCTTAAGCTATGTTACTCTTTATGCCACGAATTTTGGATCACGGGAATGAAGAGATGGAGATGAACAAACTTGGTGTTGAACAAAGGTTGAAAATATGCCATGAACACCCTTTAATCTTGCCTTGAAATCGTGCTTCTCAAAACTGACTCTACACTTATCCAAATCTGGGTTATCTCTCAACTTGCTTAGTTATGAATTACCAACCTCAGAACACCACAACTTTCACTACATTTTTTCACCTGATGAGAGCTTGATATCCTCATGTAGGTAGTGGGAATGTGAACATTTTTTATGTTGGAAACAACTCGAGAATAAGCTTGGAAACTCAAGAGAAATAGCCTCAAAGTCATGGACTCAAGCTGACTTGAAAAAACTTGGAGAAATTTCTAAGTTATTCGCTATGCAATCAGATGAAACTTCCATATTTCACAATCCATATCTCATGGAATAATGGTCAAATTGATGAAATCTTGGCATCAAAAGAAAGCTTGTAGGAAGTGCAAAAACATTGATGTTGATCACAACTTGAATGCATGCCTATGACCATGTGAAATTTGGCCTTGAAATTAGGTCCATGAGGCTGACCTAAAGGACTTATAAAAATTCTTAGTGTTCAAGATTTGAAAAACTTAAAATATTGATTTCCTTTACTCATAACTTTTGATTGATGAATTATATTGAATCAATTCCTTTTTCAAACTCGAAGTATGAAGTTTAATCTACAATTTGAGCCCAAGATTGCTCAATTTGAAACATTGAGGAGGAAGATACACATTTGAGAAGTCTTGAAGAAACTTATGAATTTCTTGCTGATTCTTGTGATTCTTGTTAATCAATCTTCTTAAATTTGTAGAAAATGATGAAAAATATCCACGTTGACCGTAATTTCATCAGTTTGACTTCATTTTGACTTTTATTGACTTTGTCCTTTTACAATCAATTCTCCTACTTTGATCAGTTATAACCTTTTGAAAAGCCTTGTAATGAACAATAATGAACACTTGGATACATTGAGATGTATTATGAACCATTCAATCTTGTTTTAATTAAAAAGTAAGCCATAGGTTGACTTTGACCAAAAACCCTAGCTGAGTGCAAAAAGTTAGGAGATGAAGATCAATTCTCTAAACCCTAATTCCTTTGATGAATCTTGAGGAACCTTTGAACAATAAGACATTGTGTATTGAGATAATGCTCATGATAATGAGACTCCAAGCTTTTAACACATGAAGGTTAATTCTTTTCTTCTTTAAGTAGTAGTCACTCTACTATCAAAGATCCTTGATCCCACACCATTGAAACAATGCCATGCAAATATATGTATGATGATGCATAAACCTACCATGATAACAATATAAGATGGCCTAAAATTAGGGTATAATAGATGTATTATGTTAATGTGAAGTAATAATGATTATTATGTATTGTTATATGATGATGTTGTTGAACTACTAATCTTTTCCGTATGTCTTTTATAATATATTGAAATTACTCGCCCTTTCTGTTTGAATGTTGTCTCCACATGGATAACGCACAGGTAATCATGAGTAGTTTATAGAATATTTGATGATATCTTTAGAGTATTTTGTTTTATTAGTTTCGATGTATTAGTGATGTCTTTCTCTAATATGTAACATCGGGTTGTGAATGTTTTGTTGTGAATGCTACGTTGTTTTGTTAGGATTTTTTATGAGATTTTATAAGATGATTAAAGTGATCTTAATTCCAAATTGTAATGAGGCTAATTTACTATGAGTTTTGTTTTATGAATAAGATTAATTATAATGTAAAATCCGCTGCAATGTTTTTTTAAGTTATGAAATAATTTATAAAGATATGTCATTATTATTTATGTAACTCGTGTTACTGAGTAGGATTTGTTGTTATGATGTTTCTATGAAGTGTAACACCCTTGAGTGGTGATTTTTATTTGATTTGTTTTCGTAAATTATAACTGAAACTCTTGTGGATTTAGAAGGTTGTTACATTAGTAGTATCAGTGCAGGTCGGTCTTTGTGGCCAGTTTTTATTTGATGTTTATGTCCTAGTGGTCGATTTGTGTGTAAACACAGTCAATGTTTCATTCCTCTATTGATGTATCGAGAGAAACGGTTTTAGGGAGAAATGACAGTGCAATTGCTGAGGATTTGGAGTCAAAGGCTCGGGCAATTACCCATAATCGGTAGAACCCCTCGCATGTTGGAGGGAATGATGAGTTCCCCATTTTGGAATGGTTTCAGCGAAACAACCCACCGATCTTTAAGGGGACACATGATCCTGATGATGCATATGTGTGTCTTAGAAAGATTGAGAATATCTTTAGAGTGATGGCTAGTTCAGAGGAGCAGAATATGCAATTTGTACCCATATGTTGGAAGCAAAGGTTGAATACTGGTAGGATAATGCGCGTTAGAGAATGGTGATTTCGGGTAAAGAGATCACTTGGGTTATTTTTAGTGTTGTTTTCTTGGAAAAGTTTTTCCTTAAAGATGTGCATGGCAAGAAGGAGATTGAATTCCTTGGGTTGAAACAAGGAAGTTCGATTGTTGTTGAGTATGCTACCATGTTTGAAGAGTTGGTGAAGTTTTGTATGCATTATATTAATCCGGCAACTGAGGCATCTAAGTGTATCAAATTTGAAAATGGGCTATGTCGTGATATTAATCAGGGAATTGGTTATTAGGAGATTCGCCGGTTTCCAATGTTAGTAAGTAAGTGTAGGATATATGATCAAGATACCAGAGCCAAATCTTCTTATCATAAGAGTTCTAAAAAGAAGAAAGGGAATAACCACGATCGTGGTAAGCCGTATAGTGCTCCTACTGACAAAGGGAAGCAGAACGTTTCTGATGAGAAAAAGCCAAGTGGGGGAGGGGCTCTTGCTTTGATAAGGTGTTTTAAGTGTGACGAGTAAGGCCATTGTGTTGATAGTTCCGAAAATAAGGTGCTAGGATGTTACAAATATGGTAAGATAGAGCACCATGCTTATGAGTGCAAGAATGGTGGACCGACTTATTTCAAATGTGGTGAACAAGGTCACATCAGTACCTAGTGCCAGAAGCCGAAGAAGACTGCTATTACTGCTCATAATAATGGTAGAGTATTTTCTTTGAGTAGTTCAAAAGTTCCCAAGAAGGATAACCGATTAATCCTCCATATTTCAAAAACAGAGCTAATGTTGAATGATACAGTTGTGAGTCCTACATCTATATTATTTGTCAATCTCTTATTAATCATAGTGTGCTCCTCTTTAACTGAAGAGAAAAGTTAGTTGAACACCTACTTTTGACAACTTTTTTGACTCATTGTATTTTTACTTTCTCTCATTTTTTTCTCTTTATTATTTTTTTGTCCAATAAGAAGAGGGAAAAAATGGTGTTCCAAAAGTTGTCAAAAAAATATATGTTCAAATAACATCCCTCTTAATTGAATATATGATTTTTGACCAGACCCATTTATCCTTCATGTTCTTCTTCAACACTACTCTATTGATCCTATGTCAAGTTTCCCCCACTATTATCATCTCTTCTACCTGTTCACTCACCATATGAACTTCCTCTAACACTGAAACACCTTTATTTTCCAGCTAAGCTATACACGTTCGGATGTAAGTACTTTAACGAGCTCTCATTCCACCACGAGTCATCCACGAACTTCGTTTCCAATCTATTCCTTACAACTCTCTCTCTCTCTCTCTCTCTCTCTCTCTCTCTCTCTCTCTCTCTCTCTCTCTCTCTCTCTCTCTATATATATATATATATATATATATATATATATATATATATATATATATATATATATATATATATATATTACTTTCAAACCATTTCGATTCAAATCCCCACGACTCTTTCTCTAAGTTTTGAAAATCTCTCTGTTATAATGAACCTTATCTCCCATCCCAAATTAAATGACCCTCCGAATCTCCATTTTTCCTTTCCAACACTTTAACCCACAAGTTGTCCTTTTTATTTAGAATTCTCCATTTTCATTTACCCAATAAATTTAGATTAAATACTTTCGAATATATTAATTAATTTTATTTACTTAATAATTATCGATGTTGATGTCTAAGACTTTAGCCTTGTAAATTCAATGTGTCGAGTTCAAATTTAGTCGCAGTCGTTGTAAAATTACCATTAATGTTCAATTAATTACTTCCTTTTGTTTTATTTGTAAGAAAAAAAATTGTTTTTAAATTCATTGAATAGCTAATGTATCTGAACATTATATAGACTAGATACATTGATTATCCAATAGATTTAAAAAGCAAACTTTTTCTTATAAATAGGACTAGAGGGAGTAATAAAAATTTCTCCTTCCCAGGTTTTACTCTTATAAAAAAATTCAGAATTGATGTGTTAGTATTTTGTCTGATATTTGTTTCCTTAACAGTGCTTCCTAAATAAGAATCATCATACTCGGTATTTGAGGGTTCGAACACTCACATACTATGAATCAACATTTGCATTAGATTTCTTTGGATAGTAATTAGGAGAGTTGAAATTTAATATATTATTGACAAATGAGTAAACAAATCAAGGGAATGCAAGTTGAATGAATTCGCGTGAAATTTCTTAAAAGCATTCTTTGGGTTTATTAATTAGGCATCCCGCCTTCATATTATATTCTTAAACTATCCATCATCTATGATATATATTTATATTAATATGTAAATGCAAAACATATTTTTTGGTATAGCCTGTTTTTTTCTCTCGTTAGCCCTTCAAAACCGTTTAGAAGCTACATAAATAAAAATTGACTTTTTCTCACTTTTTTATTAGCTATGATTGTAGTGAATACAAGGGATACTATACCAAATTAATCCAAGACATCAGACACGTGCTCACATATTATCCAAATGCTTCGAGAAGATTAATGAGCGAACTAGATTTATCACAAGAAATATCTCCCTAAAATCTAGCACCTAACCATTCACATGAGAGAGATTTGGCCAATAGAACGATGTCTTTTACCCCTTTGTTCTCTAACGACGGTCTTCATGACATGATGTTTACGAGAAATCTTGGATGTATTTGGAAAAATGTTGACCAAAAGGAAAGCCAAAGTGTGATAAGCCAAAATTCAAGATAAGGAAAAAATAAACACTTAGTAAAATTTGTGAAGAACAAGTAAATAAACACCAAGGATTTTCTTTTGTAATTTTCAATCCCACAATGTATCCCATCACAACGCGATGAGGCTTGCATGAAGGTGCGCTACAAACTTGTCGCAGCCTGATGGCATGCATTTGGCTGAAATGCAATTTTCTATTTAATGGAAAAATTTTACAACTTTTTTAGGGCTCAAACTTTTTAACGAAAAAGTGACGGCTAGGTACATTCAATAGGATAATTTAGATCACATTTTAGTCATTCAAGAGCAATTTTTCTATATATTTTGACGATGAAGACTTCTCAACTCATGGTATTTGTTAATTTATCAATGAGTAACTAAGTTTTTATATATTAGGTCTTTTATATATGAACCTTATTATTACTCTGTTGGTTCTTATCACTATTTGAGATTTATTGATTATGTTGTACCCCAACATTTATCCTCTTTATTTTGGTATTTTTGGCTTATAATTGCATCATCATCAATATACATGCATAACATTGATCATATGGTTATCTGGTTATAAGTATCTCAATATGTGAAAGAAACTGTGTGTTTCGGCTACTTAGATCGTTTCGAGGCCAAAAACGATATTTCTCGGTTCGTATGCTTGATACAAGATTTCCTGGTTAGAAAGCTATTTTGGTTTGGTTCCATGAGTATTGGAATCATTTCAATTTATTCTCCAGTTTATCTGTTCAGATTGGAGGTCATTTCGTCAAGAAAAGACTTTAATTGTTCATTTCTCAATAAAGTGAATTTTGGGTTTTCGGGCGTTTCGGGCGCTATGAAAGGCATATCTCTCAGCTCGTCAGGTATTTCTGATAATTTTCGACTGGAAAGTCCCTCTCATTATTATCTACAACTTTTCGTTTGAAAGCCGGAACCGAATTGCATGAAGAAAGGCCTCAAAGAAATTGATCTTTCAAGTGGATTAAATTGAATGTTAGTGTTGAACCGTATTCTCGGTGCACTAAAAATATCATAACTCCTGGATGGAACGTCGAAATTGAGCAGGGTCGGTGTCTAAAATTCCATATTGGAGTCCTCTCTGACTTTCATTTACAAGTTCAGAGCCAATTGCTTACCATTTAAGAGTAGTTTTTTATCGAAGTCCTCTCCGAATTTCATCTGATACACGAAGTTCAAAACACATATCTCGCTCGTTTTTTATTGAACTGAGGTGGGACCAGTGCCAAAAGTTCACAAATTCCGTTGGCTGCATTTGTCATAGAGACTCCGTCTTCGAATTTTGACCAGAAGACCTTCGTTCGAGGCAATTTCTCTGAAGAGCGCTAAAAATTTTGCACGTGTCAGATACCCGAAAAGTGTGTTGAAACTTTAAAAATCCGTACCTCCTGGACCCCTTATCCGATTGAATCGAAGTTTTGACTCACAATGCAAAATCGCATTTCGGACATTTTATTTTTTTAGTCCGACTTCAAATTCCGCACGGATCAGGCTATTTTGGGTTGTGGACGAAAATTATTTGGATAATCATGATTTGGGCTTAATTTTGGATCCAAGGCACTCTAAGGCCCACATTTTCACACAATAAATAAATTTCTCCTTCATAATTTGAGGACACACAATTATTTCCTTAATTTTCCTCTCAAATCACCAATTTTCTCTCTCAAAACTCTCTCAACTACAAAGCATAACTCAAGAAACAAACTTGCTTCTCCTTCAAGCTAGCCTTGCCACCACCTTCAACCGCCCTAACCTCCATAAGTCGCCTACCACCTCCATGCCGGAAATCGGACTCACCTCCCACCCGGACGTCCCCCGCCTCTGTCTCTCTTGTCCGAGCGGTCCATCAAGGCCGATCGGCCGCGCTGCCCTTCGCTCGCCCTCTCCGCGTCCGAGCGCTTCCTCCCGACCAGAATCTTACATCCTCCCTCTCTCCACCGACCGTTCTTCCGAAGCAAGCAACCGAAGCTACTCTTCCAAGCCAATTCCGACCTCCTTTTTCTTGCACCTAGCTCGGTTTTGACAAGAGGAAGATCATCCTCTTCATCTTTTCTCCAATTTTCAAGAATTAAGCATTTTCTCTTTATTCTTCCTGCGATCTCTACTTTAATTCCGATTATTATCATCAATTGGAGCTAGGATTTGATATTTTCTTCAACAATTCAACTTCAAACTTCAAGTTCAAGTAAGTGATTATCTCAAATAAGCACTTATTTTAATCAATTTTCTGATTTCGACTTTTCTTGAAATTGATTATTAAATTTGATTGCAATTTCCATGTGGATTCCGATTCTTGATTTTTCTATTGTGAATTCCTTGATTTGATTCCGATTTTCCAACGTTATTATGTCGGTGTTGCACCCCAAAATTCTCCCTCTTCAGTTTTTAATAATAATTGGCTTACACTTAATCAATAGGTGCATTGCATACATATCATTCATGCATTAACCATAGGTTCAAGATTTCCTAAATCATATGAACTTGTACAATTCTGAAGAAGGAGTTTGGTTCCAGAAGCCGGATATCTAAAGTTCTGTTATTTCAAGCGTCGTCTCAATACGCAAGATACGTGTGTCCATAAGCTTCTGATTATCTCTCGAGAATTGAGGTTTTGAGGTTCTGATTGCCTATCATGTGGATATTGATTACAGTTTCGAGCTACAGTGTGTTGTGGTCGAATATTTGAGCCCAAATTGATTCTATGATCTTCTGTGAGTGGTGAAGTATCTGTATACGGTTTATCAATCCGCGCGATTCATCAGAAAATCAAGAACGAACAGATAAAATGATATTTGAGTGCATGTATCAAAAAGTAAACAAAAGTCAAAGTTTGACCGGGTGGAATTTCGGGTCAAAATTATTGTCAAAAGTTGACATTTGAGAAAATATGATCATTTGCTGAGAAAAGTCGGAAGAATCGGGTGAAAATGAGGTTTCTTGCATTTTTAAGTAATCTTGGACTTAGAAATTTTTTCTAAGTTTTAAGCGCTTTGTGTTCGCGGAGCCATGTTGTCGATTTCGTATCTTGCTCGTCTGTGTTTGAAATTTCACGAATGAGTAATCGTTGGAAAGAGCGTATTTCGCGCTCCGAATTTGTTCTTGTGAAGATTTTTCCAAAAATGCCCGAATTTCGAGTTATAAAGCTCCGAAGTTTGAAGTTCACAACTTTGGAAGTTTTACACTTAGTGAAAATTTTGAGTGTCTTTAACATGTTTGAGTACTTGACTTTGGAGACATTTTATACATGTTTCGAGGCGTCGATTCGAGTTGAATTCAAAATCAAAGTTATTCATTTCGCAGCAATCTACAACTTTGCTGAAGGAATCGAATCCATTCGGGAATCGGATCAAAAATTACAGAGCTCGGAAGTTACGGGTTATCATTTCTCAAAAATTTAACACTTAGAAATATTTTGAAGTGTTTGTTTCTATGCTCAAGCTAACAGTTTCGAGTTCGACTTTATCATAGTTATTGGCTCAAAATTAAAAAATGTTCAACTGCAAAGTTGTTCATCTCACGGCAATCTATAACTTTGTTGAAGGAATCGAATTCATTCGGAACTCGGATAAAAAGTTGCAGAGCCTAGAAAATAAGGATTCATCATGTTTGCAATATTCGAATGGTTGTTGCGCGCATGTTCAGGGCTGTTTTTGTCATCGATTTGATCGTCGCACGGAAAAACTTTGAACATGAAAATTGGAGTTTTCCATGCTCTCTACAAGTTTCATTCACAAACTTTTTGTTTCGGACGTCGGAGTGAAAGATATTGGGCGCCGTAAGTGACAGTTTGAAATTGCCGAAATGCAATATGGCACACATTTTTTGCCATGCGTACGGAAGCATTTCATCGAACAGTTTATGTGCACATGTTTGAGGTTGTTTTCTTTTCGATTCGATCGCCGCACGAAAAAACTTTGAACATGAAAGTTGGAGTTTTCCATGCTCTCTACAAGTTTCGTTTAGAAATCATTTCGTTTCGGACGTCGGAGCGGAAAATATGAAGCACCGTAATTGATGGTTTGAAGTTGGAAAATCGCGGCAAGTCATGCTTGGAACTTGCCCAGCCCAGCCAAGACTTTCATCGAACAGTCATGTGGCAATGTTCAAACACTTTTTATTCGATGATTAAGGCTTTGTTTGGATTTTTGTCCAACTACAAAGTTGTTCTATCCCATGTGGTCTTTCCAACAGTATCGGGTTTGCGTCGTCCAGTCGAATATCGGAAGAGTTATGGGGCTGCAAAGTAGTGCACGTGACATGAGCAAATGGCAAGCGATGTTTAGAAAAATTCCATGGTAATGTGATCAATGGTGAGGTTACGACTTCGAGGCAATTTTCGAGCATGCTATGAGTGTTATCTCAAAAAGTCTTCAACATGAAAGTTGTTCACCATGATATGCTCTATAATTATGGTAGGCAAAGTCTTTACCTACAGTTTTCTCCGTTGCTATAACCCCTGCAAAAATCAAAACTCAATGATTTAGGTTATAAATTCAAACCAGGGACATGTATCGACTGGAAATCGTCCCTTGAATCCAATGGTGCCGTTGGTTTTGGCCATTTTTCCCTCTAACCTAGTTCCCCAAATTCATGAGATCAGAACCCTAGTCACGGTGGATCTTCGTATCCGCAACTAAACTCAAATTAAACTATCTAGAAAGCTTGTAGACATCATTCTAAACACATATATAATCGAAACATGTTTATGATGCATAAATGTCCATAATCGAAAATCAAAAATAATTGCAAACCGTGGTTCTTGGCTAGGTTGATTCAGGATGCTTTGGATAATGGTGATGATTGGTTTATCTCCAAAGAGGGTCGATGAATCTCGTTTGATGCTTGGAATGGCTTGACTTGGCTTGGAATTAGGTCTGCTATGTAGCTCTGTTCCACAGTTTTTTGAAACTTAGATTAGGGTTCTTGAGGCAGCAAAAATCGTCCCTAAGCATCTGGTATCCTTGTACATATGTAGGAGAATGAATTAGGTTAATAGAATTGGAGAAAATCTCTAGCCTTGAATGCAAAAATATTTGATTTTCAATAATCATTCAATCTTGCTATTTTGATCCTCAATCATCTCCAATCATGCTAGCTCAATTTCTTGACTCCCAACATTGATATTTTGGGCCTCCAAGTGACTTAAAACAAAGCTCCACGAATTGATCTTGCATTTTTGTCTTTTATTTAATTTATTTATCTTTTAATTGAATAAAAATCCAAATAAATATGAATAAAAATAAAAAAAATACAGGCATGGATTTAGAGGTCCTATTTGTGGTCATGGACATGCTTGAACTTCAAAACTTAGGCCCATTAGTCCAAAACTTAAGTTTTGCTCAATATTTGACTCATGTAGTTTCTAAAAATTGCCAAACTTGCACAAACTATATCTTGCTCAATTTTCAACATTTGAGGGTGAACTTGGACTTTTTAGAAATCTTAAGATGTCCTATAACATATCTCTTTGGTTTCATCTTCATTGAAGCTTCCATGTTCATGTACACTTCTATTAGAAGTGTTGGCTTTTTGTTGACTTTTGGAAGGACCTATAATGTCTTGGTCCATATCTCTCAAATGAAGCATTTTTGGGGAACCCTTGTGAGAGACAAAGTTATAGAGAATTGAATTTCCTTTAAAATGAGATTTGGTTGAGGAATTTCTGATGAAGTATGTGAAAGTTATGCTTGGTTAAAGTTCTGTTGACTTTCCCTTAAGAAACCCTAATTTAGCAACTTTTGACTTTTGATCAATTCTTGAGTTTCCTTGATGAATCATGATCAACCCTTGATCAAATAATGAATGTGACTCCAAAATCTTGATGTTGACAAAAACTGATGAAGTTTGACTGTATGTTGACCATAGTTGACTTTTTGTCCAATACAATTGATTTTCAATCATCTGAGCAATTGACTAAGCAATCTTGGGCTATGAGGCTTGAAACTTGACATTGGGATACTTTGAAACATATGAGGAGGCATGACATGCACTTGAGCCATTGGAAATCACTTTTTCCTTGAGAGAGACAAATCCCTAGTTGTGGGTTGTTTGCTTAGGAGAGGGTTTGTGTGATCAACCCTTGAGTAGTTCTTGGGCATTGGAGATGTATCTTGATCTCAAAATGGGGAGGGAAAACTTTGGGGTACAATAATGCCTTATGTATATGCGCATACACCATGAAAAGAACTACCTTTCCCAACACTATTTGGGGAAGTCTCATCAAAAGTAACATGGACCGACTCCTTGACAATAAGTAATCTTTTGTTATAAACTCTATATGATTTATTTAATAGAGAGTATCCAAGAAAGATACATTCATTGGCTTTCGCGTTATATTTTCCAAGACTATCTTTTCCATTATTTAAAAAAATACATTTACATCCAAAGACATGAAGATGAGATAAATTTTGTTTTCTACCTTTCAAAAGTTCATAGGAAGTTTTTTTAGTCAAGAAAGGGACGAATAAGTATCCTATTCAAGACGTAACAAGCCGTGCTAATAGAACCGGCCCAAAAATATTTTGGTAAACCACAATCCTTGGGCATTGTTCTTTCCAACTCCGCTAAAACACGAGTTTTACGCTCCACATTTACGAGATGGAGTTCTACAAGATGGAAAGTTATGTTCAATGCCAAATTTATCACAATATTATTCAAAGAGGTGATTCTCAAATTCACCTCCATAATCACTTCATATGGCAAGAAGTTTTTAATTTAAATTGTTTTGAGATAACTTGGTAAAATGTAACACCCCATTTCTCAATACTATTAATTATAGTAAAATACACATCATATATCAGAGTTCTCCACAATGGGATGTCACATAATTCAAGTTCCCATAAAGTTTAGAAATACTTTATTCCGTCATTTATTCAAAATAATTATTCAGCAGCGGAAAAATGACATTTTAATCCGGTTTCATGGCATTCTAGCCACAACAATAATAAAAATCCACAACATATGTGGTTCAACATAATTAATGATACGTAACAATAGAACAAATAAAAGAACATATCAATTTCCCAAATCCCATGTTACATATCAGAGCAAGACTCTCTATATTCAACGAGCACACTAAAGACTTCAAACTATCATCATGCTTCTACGAACTATTCTTGATCACCTGCACGTTATCCGCGTGGAGGCAACATCATAGCAGAAAGGGTGAGTAATCACAATTCATTACAAAAGATATAAGGAAAAGACATAGTAGTTATAAGCAACATAAATCATGAAATCAGCACATCATCATTTACCAAGTATTGCACTCACACCTTCATATCATAATTATATATACACATCTTCATCATAAATCACTGACACACATCATAACATATCACAACACTTTAGTCACCCACATTTCACAACAACAAATCAAAATTTATGCAACATCATAAAATTTAGTGCAATGCAATGCATATGGTACCATCAAGGCTAAAGCCTTCACCATAAAGCCATTTAGGCATTCCAGAGCTAAAGCCCTCACCAAAATCCAGAGCTAAAGCCCTCACCAAAATACATGCTATATGATCGTGCAACAACATAATTATAAATCATACAAATCATAAGCTTTCCTCACTATGCCAATTTTAGGAAGCTCACATCATCATCATCTCATTCATGGACTCCATATACATTATCATCATCATGCCATATATATCATAATATTAACAACTCTTCATAACAACACATACCTCATTCAAATACCAACAATTCATCATAACAACACATACATAATTTAAATACAAATGATTCATCATATCATTTTAATCAAACATACATATTCATCATATCATTATAGCAAACAAAACACCAAAGTATTATTAACATAACATATACAAACAAACATCAATGTAAATCAACACAGGAAACCTAACTACATCTCAGCTTATTTATTGGGGAGATACTTCTTTTATCTCATTTTATTCCATGTAACTAAAGTTCGTTACATTATTTACCCTAGGCTTCTAACGGTATCTCAATCAGAGTTATAAAACCCAAGTTACGGCTCTTTTAAGAACATTCGACACAACCAATTGAATCTGGACATCGTCGCCTGGCAAAAACTCTTGCTCGCCTGACGAAGCTCCTTTCGCTTCTACGTCTCCCGATGAAGGTACAAGTGAAGCCCTTCAGTATCTACCTCTTTCCCCGCCCTTTTGTCACCTCTCATGTTCGCCTGGTGACATCCTTACAAAGCTTCATCGTCCGGCGACACTACCTTCGTCGCCCAGCGATACACACCAGATGGAAATTCCTATCGTGATTCCTTCAATGTTAATTATTAAGTATTCTTGCAAGTTCACCTCAAAGAAGACCCCAAAACTCGTCTACAATGCCATGGTTTCACAACATCCTCATAGCACAACATAACAACATCAGTTACACCATTCCTTATCATTATAACATCAATTGGCACCAATTTCATCATATTCATCATGCTACCAAATTCGTAACATGTTGTATTCACACTTCCACATCACTAGTACAAATCACATCATCAAATTAACACTTAACACTAAACATTACTTAAGTTACAAACTCATTAGCATCGTTTAATTAGTAATCATGTTTATCATCAAAATAACACATTCCTAGCATAACAACACATAACAAATCAATATTTTAAACACATAAGTATTTTACATTATGCCTCAAAGCACTCATATAATTTAATCATAATGTATTTCATCTCGTTAGCTTTCCAACGGTTCAAACGGCGCATTAATTAGACTCTTGAAGCTCAAGTTATGATCATTTTACGAAAGTCCAAACAGCCAACAGTTCTGCCACCCGTCACCCGGCGGAACCTTAGCGTCTCCTGAAAATCCGTCGATTTTAGAGTTGCATTAGCATCGCCCAGTGTTGTGTCGCATACATCACTTATTCTTCTGCAATTTTCCACCTTTGGAGGCCTTCCGGAACTCCGAATTCGATTCCGTAAAAAGCTCTGGTTTCAGAATTTCATATCCTATGATTCAATACTATTACCAACAATCTATAACAATTATTTAAATGTTCTAACATTATACATTCATCAATTATTCATTCATTCATTCCACACATGGTTTTTGCCCAATTTCATCAATCCTTATGAAAATCATCACACAAAACATAAACCTACCACTATCTTAACCCGATATCAATCATAATAAACGCGATTAAACCTCTTACCTTAGATTCCTAGATCTTGATCATTCTCTCTGCGATCTATGCGATGATTTCTAAATTCCTCATGCACTAGCCTCTTCTTTCACCGCTTCTTCAAAAATACGATCGTACAGAATGACAACCTTTCCCTTATTTTCTCTTTTTACCCTTAGGACCCCTAATATGCCATTTCATTACTACCCTCACTTAATAAACATAACTTTACCATTTAGCCCTTCTTGTCTCCACACCATATTTCCCTTATTTTATTAATAATAATAATTCTTAATATTATAATTAAATCTAATTAATCCTAAATAATTATTTAAATCCTAAATAAATATAAACTAATCAAATACTCCTTATTTATGTATTATTCCAACACTACTCCATAACATACTATCACTAAATACCACGATCCATCATATAAATCACAATAATTCCCAAGCAGTCACAAATAAATAATTAAATAATTAATTATGATTTTTGGGGTGTTACATAAATTATGTGAAAGCCGAGAACGCTTTATTTTTGCAATGTAAGAAAAATGTCCAATAAAATCTTGAGTAATCATCTACAATTACAAGACAATAGTAATTATCACCTATAATTTTAATCCGTTAGGGACCAAATAAATCCATGTGAAGGAGTTGAAGTGATTTTGATGTTGAAACAACATTTTTTATTTAAAATAGACCTTTGTTTTCTTACCTTTTTGACATGCATCACATAGATGGTCTTTTGAAAATTTTATTTTTGGTAGACCGATTACTAAATCATTTGTAACAATTTTATTATTTATATCAAAGTTGACATGAACCAAACGTCTATGCTATAACCATGAGCCTTCATTCAAGGTAACAAGACATTGGGCATTATTCAAGGAAATCTCTCTTAAGTCGAGCATATAAATATTACTAACCCTCACACCCTTAAACATACAATCCTTCTTTTCATTATGTTCAATTATACAATAATATTTGGCAAAGGTTACTTTATACCTATTACCCATTATCATATAATTTACTAACACTAAGAAGGCTATGTCTAAGTCCTTCAAGTAACATAACATTTGAAATAGTAATAGTTGAGGGATTACCTATACTACCTTTTTCGAGTATCGTACCTTTGTTATGATCACCGTAGGATAAAAACCTTTTATTCTTCACCACAAAGTCGGAGAATAAAGATATTCCTCCCATCATGTGTCTTGAACATCCACTATCGAGAATCCAATATCCCGTCACAGATTCAAGGCGCACATCCTACAAAAATCAAACAAAATAGGTAGGTACACAATTATCATTAGGTCCTTGAAAGTGGGTTAATTGTTGCTTTTGGGAAACCATTGGAAATCTCCTTAAGAAACTAAAAAGCACCTAAATTTTCATTTTCCAGTAGTATGTCCCTTTTTGCAACAATAGTGACAAAATAATATATGATGAAAATCACCTATGCTATTGCACTTTTCTTTAATCAAATTATAGTTCTTATGAGGATTTTTAAACTTTGAGCGTATAATAACAATAGTGTTAGTGGGATGATGTATTTTATCCAATTTAGTTTTAAGATTACTTACTTATTGTTGCCAAATTTGGCATGTTTCACATCCAAATCTACAAGATTGTTCATCCTTCTTTACACACTTTGAACCATTTACAATGAGTTTCTTTAATGCTTCAAATTTTTCATTTCGTTTCTTCAACCTTGGCCTCAAAATATGTAAAAAAAAATTCTTGGGAAGCCAACTTTTTGTTAGCATATAAAGTCTCTTTTTGTAAATTTTCAAATTGATTCTTCAATTCACTAAAACACAAATTTGCAACATTTGAGTATTTAGAATGACTTACATCATTTTTCTTTCCTTGACGATGATTTACCATAAAACAATAGTTTGCCTCTTATCGCTCTCACTTGAGATTTCATTGCTTGATACATCACTATCAATATCCTAAGCAACATAGGTTTGTCTAAAATTTCTAGAGTTGTTTCGCTGACCCTTTCCTTACTTCTTAGCAAGTGAAATACAATCCAGTTTATAATGACCCGGTTTTCCGTATTCATGGAAAATACCCTTTGACTTATCCTTTTTGTTATCTTCATCTTTAGAGGAGGATGATTGTCTTCTATGACAAGATTATTATCGGAGTGTTTGACACCATTCTTTCGAATGTATCAATTATACCTCCTTACAAATAATCTTATCTCTTCATCATTTGAATTATCTTTATTACTAGAGTCACTATCGTTTATGAGCTCTTCCCTTGAGGACTTTGATCTTTAAGCCTTTAGAGCTTTATACTTCAATACTTCCTCCTTAATGGCCCATTTTTATTTCTTCATTTATATGCAATTAAGTTCTTGCTTGTACTCTTCTAACTTACCAAACAATACGGTGAGATCGAGTGTTACGAGATTGTTGGCTTCCTTGATCGATGTGACTTTAGTTTGTCAATTTCTAGTAAGACATCTCAACACCTTGTTAGTAGCAATAACATTGGAAATAGGATTGCCTAGTAAATTTAAATGATTAATAAGATGTGAGAACCTCTTTTGCATTTGAGCAATGGTTTCCCCTTGCTTCATGTGAAAGAGTTAAAAATCTTTATTAAGTGTATTAATTATAGTTTAATTAACCTCATTAGTTCCCTCATATGTAACTTGTAGAGCATCCCATATAGCTTTAGCGAATATAATGATGTTCTTCACTTTCAAATAATACAACCACTTCTTATTATCATTCTCATCTCATAGGTTTTTTGGATTTGGTATGGTAACACCATCAATAACATATGTCACCGGTGTTGGACCGTTTTGAATGGCTTCCCAAACACCTTTTTCATATGAGTTGTCATGAATTTGTATACAAGATTTCCAATAACTGTAATTTTCTCCCGTGAAAATTGGGGCTCTTTTATAATCCTCTTTAGGTTCGTAAGCCATTTTCTAAAAGTGTAGAAGCCCGAATGCAAGTGAATTTTCAGAATTTTTACTTGGAGTGTGTTGATACATAAAACCACTTATAATCAAAAGTGATTATAAGCTATATCAACACTTGATTTAAAATCAAAATTAATTCGGAAAATTCTTACAATTCAATTGATAACACAATTCTATTTGGAAAACTGATCAATAAATATCAAAGCAAGTAAAGCAAAAAATAAAAGAGGCACAAGGAATTTGTCTTTACAATTCCCCATTATCGTCCTCGCGTGTGGGTATATCTGCGCCTAATTTCAAAGGAATTGGGATAATTCTACTATGCGAAATTGTTAATACAGAAGAACAGTTCATAGAAAATATGCAAACTCTCAGAATGATGTTGATGTAACCCTTTATCCTCTTTGATCTTGAGCAAGATCAAGACCAACACGATATATGCAACATATTCGCCGCTTAAGTTACTTCCTTGCAAAGATTTCAAACACTCCAAGGGATTTCACTCGAGTAAATCTGATTGCACTCTCTCAACACACGATCTTCAATTCTATCTTCAAGTACTTGCTACTTCCTTGAAAAGATTTCAAACACTCCAAGGTGATTCGCATGAACGATTCCTTCCCGAACGATCTTGCACGAAAACCCCAAATCAACCAATGATGTTGGAGGACAAACCCTCAATTTTTCGGGATGACCACCCCTATAAATCTCAATCCAAACTCTAATTGGAAAATCCCAATCCTCGTCCAGATGGCACCCCAATGGAACATCATCATAATGTAATGCTAGTGTGTATGCATAGACTGGAGGTTGAAGAAGAAAAGAGAAATGTACAAATTTTCTGGTTTCACCAAGTTATGAGTGATGCATGAGGGAGTATTTATAGTTTTGGAATAAAAAGATTTATGAAAAGTGACCAAACAAACATAATGTGTCGACCTATTAACCGTATGTGTCGACACATACGTGATTTTTAAACTGTATGTGTCGACCCCTAAAATAGTATGTGTCGACCTAACCAAATTAATGGCTATAGGCTTTAAAACAATAGTAAATGTGTCGACCTGAAAAGCGAATACGCACTATGCCAAAAATGACCTACGAAAGCGCTTTTTTTGGGCTTTAAAAGCGCTTTCGTAGGTGGCGCTTCTATAGGTTTTAGCAGCGCTTTTTATTTAGGGAAAAGCGTTTTCGTAGGCCTACCTATGAAAGCACTTTCATAGGTAGGCTTTTTTTGGAAAAGCGCTTTCATAGGTGCCTAGAGAATGCATTAAAGGCATTCTAAAGTAGGCCTAAGAAAGCGCTTTTCCAAAAAAAAAAGCGCTGCCTTAGGCCACCTATGCTTTTTGGTGAAAAGCGCTTTCATAGGTAGGCCTACGAAAACGCTTTTAAAAGCGCTTTCATAGGTATATCTTAGGCAGCGTTTTTACTCAAAAAGCGCTCTCATAGGTGGCCTATGGCAACGCTTTTAGGTTAAAAGCACTTTCATAGGTTTTCTACTGAAAAATCAAAAATTTAAATAATTTTTAAACCTGCATTTTTTGCAGCATTATTTCATAAACCGGTAATTTACAATCTTATATACAAATACCATTATATATCATTGTTATCCAAATACCAAATTTAAATATTATATACAAATACCATTATATACCATTCATATCCAAAATATATATACACCATTGTAATTCAATTAACATATTTTTAAACGTACCAAAATCAACCCTAACAAAATCAGCTATATAACACTAAGTAAATCAGTCCTAATGTACATATATATTCAAAGTTATGATCCTGCAAGACATGAATATAATAGCACGGTCAGTATTGTATACACAAAACAATGTATTCATAACCATTTTCACACAATAATGTATTCATACCTTATAAGATTCTTTGCTCAATAAAATATTGACACAACTCCTCTTTGAGTTCTTCCAATTGAAGTATCGTGTAATATGCACACTTGTATTCATCAAAATACTACATAACAAAACAATAAATATGCATGATTTAGTTAAAAGTAATAAATTGTATGAAATATCCCATAAATAATAAAACAAAGTATAAATCCATAAAAAGTTATAAATCCATACCGTGATTGGAATCTCTATTTCATTCATTTAAATGATTTCTTTGATAAACTTCAAAACGAAGTATCCGCAATCTATGTCGTTTGGTTGTTGAGGACACTACATAGAAAATAAAATAAGAATATATAGATGTGTTGTTTTATCAAGTAGCATAAATATTATAAGCAAAATTGTGGAAATTAATATACCTGTACTTTGATCCAATTAATGTTGTTTGATTTAGACCGTGGTACCCGTGCTTCCCTTTGACATCGGAATACTTGTATTGAACTGACAAAATTAAAATACTTATTTATAACAATGACATAGAAATGGTTAAATATATAAACACAAACGAATATTTAGAATAATGTCACTTACGTATCAATCATTAGCTTCATATCCGGATAATTTGTCCAATCACCGTCAACCGAATTCAGATAATAGACCACTTCTTTTGTGGGATCGATAGCAAGCAACAACCAGTGACATCTATAAATTAAAGCAACAATTTAGATGAAAATTTTAAAGAAAAAATACAAATATTAAAATGAACTTAGAATGAAAATCTAACCCTGAATTATACGCCAAAAGATACAAGCTTTCTGTACGGCCAGTTGCCATGAATCTATCGACCAAGTGCTCTTTTACTGACTCCGGTTCCCTAACAATTGTCGCTCCATTGACACGGGAGGAAGACACGAAATGGAATCTATTTGACAATTGATTCCCGCGCATCAATTTGTCAAATAACATCCTTAAATAAAAACATAATTAATATTAGACTATTTCAATTAAATGTTGTAAAAAAATGTTCAACCAATTAAATAATATATTGATCGAGTTACCAGATGTACGAGTGCATAACACTGACGCCTAATTCTGCATGAAGAAAGATTTGTTCCATGTCCTCTTGTCCAATTGTTTCGGTACAAGGAAAACCACAGACACATGCATCCATATCCATTTGACGAATACAACCATTCATCAAATCTGATGTGCCCACTAGTGTTTCAAGACATTACCAAAATCTAGGCACAAATTTTCGGACAGGAATCCTTTTCTTAGGTGGTACCCTACCAACTTTCTAGCTCACCTGTTGTGACCCTTGAAAAGGTACCTAAAAATCATATAGACTTATGTAAGATATAAAGTTATGCAGTTTTTTTTATTCTGATCATATAATTAACACTTTGAACGTACCTCTCTTTACGATGCAACAGACTCGCTGTGCTGTAAAATCCCTTTATCCTTAGATGCGGGTTTTGTAGGAGTCTAAAATTATCATGTAAAAAATTGAGGTCAGAACTGTCAGTTGAATACTTAAATATTCATAATGGTTTTCAACATACCTGATCATCTATGAAGATGAGGTCTGATGGCCATGCCACAAAAGATCCTACTACATCTCGCAGCAATGTGGTTTCCGCAACAATGTCAAGTACCGGTAGCAACGCATTTAGTTCTAAAACAACATCAACCAATACCTTCATGTGTCCATCCGGGAGTGGTCTATGGTGAAGTAAATCTCCCAAGGTATTGTGCACTTTTCCCTTTCCAACTACTCGATAAGTCGACGACGATAGGTATAGCTGACAACATGAAATGCCCTAAACCAATAATAACCGTTAGACTTCCTTTATAAATTACAATTAAACTTTCTCTAATGGATTATCATCTTAATTACCTCGGGAAATTTATGTTGACAATTGATACTAGCCTTGTCACTAGTTTCTTTCAGCTGTGAACTGCTCTTTTCCGCCATATATCTCTCTTTATCCTTCTGCAGTTCACAAACTTGTGCTTGTAAATCCTGCAATATTTGCATCACTTCTGCATTGCTAGGATTTTTTTTCTTGGATTATTATATAGAGAGGTTGAATTCACACCATGACCTTTACCCCTCATCCGTCCCAGATACTCAGCAACATTTAGTGCTCGACTGAGTATGCTCCTGATAACCTGGTCATCACCTGTGGATACCGATTGCGATATAGTCTCCTGTAATTCATTTACATATCGAAAATTAAAGACACAATGTTAATTATATATTAATAAACATTTAATATAATTTAATTAAAGACACAATGTTATACTTACACACTCATCATAAACATGTTGCAGATCGGGATTAACTACTCGATCTTTGCCAACACGAGCTTCCTTCCACAACACATGTGCGGGTAGTGATGTTTCGTCACTTTGCGTCTCTTCCAACTACGCATTGTTACAAATAATAAAATCATCAATTATAACACATTGGGAGAGTTAATAAGATCGTAGAATTGATATTTACTTACAATTTTTTCATGTAAGCGTGCATATCCCAAACGCCCTTTTTTATATGGATATGCGGGTTTTGACGCTCTCTCGCGATTTACGACACTCACTTTCTTGAAATTCTTGTCTCTTTTTTGGCCTACAAAAGCAACCCATTATTTGGGTGTAATGAAGCTCTCATATTTCTTTGGACGTTCAGGATCCTCTTCAACAAGATTTCCTTCCTCATCTTTAAGATACTTATTTGTTAAAAAAGTTCTCCACCCTCTGTGTCTTTTTCCTGCCAAGCCCATTATATACTTTTTGCGGGCATCTTCAATGTTAAAGGACCTCTACAAAAATATACACGCATAGAGGATGTTAGTATATGTAATTTAAACACATTATCGTCAATATAAAGCAAATAACAACAACCATATATGATACCTTTATCGCAGTCCAAATTTTTTCTTTAGCCTCGTCCAACTCTCCTTTTTTCCATCTAGGAGTGGTGATCGGAATATGCATACGAACAAGCGTACCGATGTAGCTTGTCAGCTTTGCAGAAATTAATGGTTCCAAGTATACGTCTATGTCATTTCCTAGTTGTTTAGGCCCAAAAATTAACATAGATAACATCATGTACTTACGCTTCATACATAGCCACGCAGGTAGGTTATAAATCATAAGAATCACAGGCCATGTGCTATGCGAGATACTTTGAATACCGTGTGGGTTCATTCCATCAGTAGACAATGCCAAGCGAAGGTTTCTTACTTCTTTTCCAAATTCAGGATAATCATTATCAATTTTCATCCACTGTGGAGAATCTGCCGGATGTCAAAATTTTCCATCAATTATTCTTTCATCTGAATGCCAAGTCAAGTGTCTTGAATCGGTTTCACTACGATACATCCGTCTAAATCTCGGGATTATAGGAAAATACCATAAGACTTTTGTCGGAGACAACTTTTTCTTATATCGAGGGGCACCGCATTTAGGACACTCATTTAACGATGCATACTCGTTTCGAAACAAAACGCAATCTTTTGGACATGCATGTATCTTATCATAGCTCATGCCAATAGAGTACAACATCTTTTTGGCCTCATATGTTTGATTGGGAAGAACATTATCCTCTAGTAGCATATCTTTCATAAGGGCTAATAACTCTGTGAAACTTTTATCCGACCATCCATTGTCGGCCTTTAAGTTGTACAACTTTAACACCGCAGACAATCTTGTGAATTTTGTACAACCATTATACAACGGTTTCTCTGCATTGCTTACCAACCTCTCTAACATTTTGGGACAATCATTAAGATCTTCTTCAAGCGCTTCTGCAATCTCTTCGACTCGATCATAATCTTATGTATCTGTGCAATTGTCGTTTGAAGCATAGGTCCTCTTATCCCCCGATTCAACATTCTCGTTACTTTTCTCACCATGCATATTCCAACATGTATAACTTCTATCAATTCCATACCGTATTAAATGTGATGCCAACTGAACTGCATCAACCCGGTTCCCATAACAACAATATAAACAAGGACATGTCATTCGACTGGGGTCTTTGGCGTGTGCAACAACAAACTTTACAAACTCCGAAACCCCATTCTCGTAGTCTTTCGATAATCGATTGGAATACATCCATGTCTTATCCATATCAACTAATTAGTGCACAAAACAGTATATTGCATTTCCGTCAAAACACAAAGTATACACGGAATGGATCCGTATCAAGAAAATGCAACATACGAAAGGCAATTTAAGAAAAAATCATCACAATACCAGTAATTTGAGGAAGAAATTTACCTCAGATTTATCGAACTCAAAGAAACGCGGAGAATGAGCGTCGTACGTCGAACTAGGCCGGGAAACGCTGCTAATTCAAAGAAAAGAAAACTTCTGTTATAAAAAATAGGATGAATGTACATGAATGAGTGTAAGTGAAACTAACATGATAAACCAAATTCAATACAAGCTATAAATCAAACATGACAAAATCCGGGCAGCCATGAACAAACTTAGTAACGCGCATTAAAGTTCTATTAAAAAAAAGGTTAGTAAAACTACATAATTAAATCTGAAATGGTGGAAACCCTGTTTGTACGGCAGCAGGTTTGGCTATTTTAAAAGTAATAGAAAAGGAAAAGCTTCAAGAAAATGCATTTATAGTGGG
Source organism: Vicia sativa (assembly GCA_021764765.1). Taxonomy (NCBI): domain Eukaryota; kingdom Viridiplantae; phylum Streptophyta; class Magnoliopsida; order Fabales; family Fabaceae; genus Vicia; species Vicia sativa. The sequence goes on along the minus strand of CM038797.1, from coordinate 68,441,600 downwards.
ATCCCATTTGAAAGAGAGGCTTAATGTACTCAAGGACAAATATGAAAGTAAGGTTTCATCCCATATACTTCCCCCATATAAGATTAATGCACAAACAAAAGCATCCATGAATTCATTCTAGAGTTACATGATAGTGAAAAAAGACTATAACTGAGATACATTAAGGTTTCACAAGAATCAGAATTTGTATGTGTTTCTAATTCTCTCTTTTGTCAACATTATATAAATTAATACTACTAGTCTTCGTCTTTATTACTTACGGCTTTTTATTTTTATGTTTGCAGATTTCCTAGTGGATGCCATGGACTACACCTAATCTAGAATTTGAACTGCAAAGCATAATCAGGCTTCACACATGAACAGAAAAAATAACTATAATCAAACTTCACAAATGGAACAGAAACAATGACTATTCTTTCTTCACAATTGATAGGTACCATATTTGCTAAGTTACAAAATCCGGGCAGCAACACACATGAACAGAAACAATAACAACAAAAACAGAGAACAGACAGAAACAGTGAAAGTTCAATGACTATAATCAAACTTCAACTTAAACAATAACAACAAAAATGAAAGTACCTTGAATAATCTTGAGCAGTGGGAAGGCGAGCAGAGAACGGAGAGAAGCCAACAGGGAAACAAGGAGTTTCCGGCCGTGAGGCGAGGGCGTGGTGTGAGAGAAGCGGAGGCAGGCGGTGGAACGACTTGAAATGCAGCAAACGCAGTAAGTGCGAGAGAAGAAGATGAACACATGTAGCAGCAAACACAGGGAAACAAGAACGCAGGTAGCAAGAAAGCAGAATGAACAATGAAATCGTATTTTAGGGTTTTCAATTTTAATTATAAACTAATATATGAAAGCGCTTTTAAAAGCGCTTTCATAAGCCCATATATAAGAGCGCTTTTTCCTTCAAAAGCACTTTCGTATCATAGCCTATAACAGCGCTTTTAAAAGCGCTTTCTTAAGCGACGCTTTTTAAAAGCGCTTTCTTAAAACCACTATAAAGCTTTTCAAAGCGCTTTCTTAGGTTAGATATTTCTAATGCCTTTAGTAGCGCTTTTTGAAAAACGCTTTCTTAGGGAACCCTATGAAAACGCTTTTTTAAGCGAAATTTTTTTAAAGCCTATGAAAGCGCTTTCTCTAAAAAGCACTTTCGTAGAGGCGCTACCAAAATTATTTTTTTTGTAGTGACGTCAACACATAAATAAAGATTTCTGCAATTTCGAGAATGCTTTAGTATGTGTCGACCTGAATGATGAATGTGTTGACTTGTGACTTACAGAAGCTACATGCTCTAAAAATGGGTTACATGTGCCGACCTGAACACCAAATGTGACGACACATGCATTGAAAAAGTATGCAGAAAATTATTTTCAATGACTTGGATAAATTTCAAAATGCTTTTTAATGATTCCTAAAACCTATAATGCATATGAGTGTCACAAGACATAAAGATACCATTCAATATTCATAAATGTAAGCTCTTTCCAATTTTAACATCATTCAAAACAATGTTTTAAAACCCGGACCGGTGATCGACTAAATTCTTTGAGTCGTTCTTGTCGGACAGTGGGTCTTGGTCGACCGCATAACTTTAGACCGGTTTCTATAAAAAAATATATTCATTATATGAAATTTGTAACTATAATAATATAGAAAATTATAAATTCAAATAATTTAGAATAAATAAAAGTATTAATAACAATCAAAATAAGTGATAGAAATTTAATGTAGCAAATTATAAATTCAAATAAGTGATAGAAACTTTACAATTCATAAGTTATAGTATTATAATAAGTCACAGAAATCCACACTCAACAATCCATAATTTTTTATGTCCATGAAGTCAAATTGTCATAATCTTGATATTCATATTCATCTTCAGCTTCATTGTCTTCTCCACCAACTTTATCTTCTCCGGTGTTGCTTTTTTCTTGATTCACAATATCAACAATAGTATCTTGTGCATTATCCATGTCTCCATCTTCATCCTCATCTAACTCTATTTGATCTATAACAATATTTTAAAAATAATTAACAAAAAAAAAGTCAAACTCGTCGGTTCAGTCAAAACTGCTGGTTCACTGGTTTAACCGGTGAACCGGCCGGTTCACACCGGTTTCATCCGGTCTAAATGTAATTCCGGTCTTATCCCTTAATCAGACCGCCTGGACCACCGGTTCTCGGTCAGACCGGTCCGACCGGCCGGATCGAGCTGGGTTTTAAAACACTGATTCAAAACATTTGACAACAAAATTTGTACTCATAGAGACCTCGACGACCATTAGTACGTACTACCATCGATAATGTTAAAATATATTTTAGTATTTGTTAAAAATTAAAATATTGATTAAATATATTATAATTATATTAATTTATTATTAAGAATATTTAAATACTAATTAACTAAATAAAATTAAAAAGAAAAATAGGTCCTATTAAATATTAGAAACTCTTACGCAGAATTTTTTTTTAAAGTGAAACATATTGGAATTTAAGTTGAAAAATGATTTTTTTTGGACAATAGGTTAGAAATATGGGTTAGGTTATAAAAAATTCTACTATATCAATCAATCAAACAATGAAAAACATAAATTGCCCAACCAAAAGATGTTGAGATAATTTCTCAACCCCAGAACCATCTACACAAAGACAAGGCTTCAAATTTGTAATGTCCAGAATTATACTAAACTATAATTTCCAAGTAAAAATAACTCCTTCCAAAGAATTATGCAATTCTAAACTGTCTCTGAAGCTGGAGCAAAACCTTCATTAATAGCAAATACTTGATAATCTTTCTGTACATTAAAATAACCCAACAAAAAAATACAATCCAAAACTATCTATTACCATAATTACCATAATAAAAGAATATTTCTTCTCCATACTCAACCTCCACCATCTACCATAACCATTCCTAACCATATCAACCACATACACATTTTTATCCATAAATAAAATAAACTATATAATAGTTTATTCCAAATATAAATACACAGAAACATATATCAGTGACACACCAAAGATGTGAACTACTCAATTACAACAAAATTGACAACAGAACAATGAAAACGATTGGTGACTACGTCCACTTGAGAGTAATAATGATCCTTATACAACATGGACGACTGAATAGGTCAGAAAATAAGTAATAAATTTGATTTTTAAAAATTGTCATATTCATGTCCAACACAAACAAACAAAACAATGTCATATCATTCTTATTGTAGAAAAATATAATTATATTTTACTAACATTTTTATCATCTTTTTTTACTTCAAAAACAGCATGAAAACAACATTCAAATTTAAAATAAAAAAACTACAATTATGTAGTAATAATTAGTTAATACAAAGATATATAAAATATTATTTTTTTATTAATATAAATGATTAACTTAATAACACCAATACCTGAAATTATTTGTTATCTATAAAATAACCTATAAACCCTACCTCTCCACTATCTAATCAAACCAAGTCAAACTCATCATCTTTGACTAGGAAGCTCAAGGGACACACTAACTCCATTAATTATCTACAACAACTCTCAAAAGGTTAGATATCAAATAATTGAAGCACAGAAAAAAAACATAATACTAAGAACATGAAAACCTAGAAACAAGATCTAGTACAAGATATAGAAAATATACACAAGCATGCATGGCTCCTCGTACGCCATTCATTAAACCCATCACCTTCCTGATGAACTCCACAAATGGCATACAGGGAGCCAGGCACACAATCAGTATATATATATACATAGATATATAGATACATAATCTTACCATTGATGATGATTTTTGCTTCAACAAGAAGTGATCTGAAAGTTAAGAATTAGAGAAATTGATGAGAAGAAACATATATAAAAAAAAGTTAAGAAGAAGAAGAAATTGAAGTTTCCTTCTATAGTTTTTCAACCAAAGACAAAAGGGTCCCTCATATCTTTGAAAAATAAAACAACCTAGCTTTAAAGTTGGAAATTTTGAATGAAGTAAAAGCAAAGTTTGAAAGAGTGAAGACTATGTCTTTTTCTTACACCTTTATAGAATATCACAAGGTTATTAATATAACAATAATTTTTTTTTATAATTTTTTCTTGGCAGTGATTTTTACTGGATGATGCTATGATTTATGAGAGGCTAGCTAGGGACTCTTGGGTGTTGAATTTTATTATTACAGTACATAAAAGGGGATTGTTTAATTGATGTTCTGAAATATAAATTTGTCTTCAAGTGTTTGGATCATATTAGATTCCTATCACCCCACTATTGAATATCTTCAGAGAACGAGATCTTTCACTCCCTTGTCCTTTTCCATTTATACTTTGTGTTGTTTCTTTTTATAAATTTTTATTATTAGTAGTATTACTTTTGGTACACGTGATTTTGTATCAATAATAATAATAATCTTACCATTAGGAATAGTTTAGGTACTTGTTCCTCTATCTTTGTTTTTCTTCTCTTCCTTTATGTCCCTTCTTTCTACATGTTTCTGCAGGCATTTCAAATCAATTATTATCATACGGTCAAAAATATAAGTATACAAAGTTAAAGTACATATATAGCTTATGCAATGAGACAAGTAACATTATCTTAATATAGGTTTAATGTTAACTTACTTAACTTTATATTATCATTATTTATTCAAGAACATGTGACACTTAAACTTGGAACATGAGCTTGATAATTTTTTAAAATTGAAACATAGAATGACAAGTGTCAAAAGTCTTAAAATTTGTCTTGATAAATAACTTATATTTAAGGTACTACATAAGGATTTAATTAGTAAATAAAATACTTATATTGATAAATAAAATATTTTTTGTGTGATTTTTCCGTTTCTTTGTTTATCCATTTTGGTGTTAATTTTTTTTTTGTCTTTTTAAAAAAATATAATAAAAAAAGAAATAAAAATATCGAGTTAAACCAAACAATTCAATTATATCCAACTAAATTTTAATATAATCAAAATAATTTAAATTTTGGATTAAATAATTAAATTGAATGATTGAGTTTCAGTTAACTTAGATCTGGTATGATAAAACGAATTCAATACGCATTTGCTAACACTTATTTCACAATGTACGCTTTTAGATAGGACAAGTCAAAATTTTATGCTCATTCTCTAATATGTCTTCCTCATTTCACAATGTTTCTATTTACATTGCATAGAAGCAAAATTAACATAATTTTTCAATTTTAAGTTTTAAAAATGCAATGTCTTAAGCCTCGCTCCACCCTCCCTAATTTTTAGTGTAAGATGGATCAAAATTTTAAATCAACAATATTTATGTCTCTTTCTTTCGTAAAATATATGTGAACGTGACGAATAAATTTAAAAATAGGTATTTTTAATAAAATTTCAACCTTGAGTTCAATTCAAAGTGTTTAACCACTTGTGCAATTTTTGGAGCGGTGGAATGTTATGCAATTTTTGGAGTGGTGGAATTTTGAATCTTAAAAATATATTAAGTATTGTAATTCATCCTAGCTTATCTTTATAAAATTCGTATACAAAATGATTCCATTTATAAATATATATTTAATTATGTTATTCAATATAACACTCTTAACATATTAGAAACATCTAAAAATAAACATCAGAAGCATATAACATATTAGAAACATCTAAAATAAATATCAGAAGCACATATATAGAATATAAGAGATTCAATAGAAGAAATCTAATAAAAAGTGATCAACAAATTCTAAATCATAATATAAAAATTATTGTTGAGTTTAATTCATCCCTACCGAATTAGGGAGGTAAGAAGAATTATTTCAACTTATAAACACACATTCACATTCACATTCGACCATATATTGTAGAGTTTGAAACTCTTAATACTAGTAATAATGAAAAACTCATGGCCATACAAGAGTTGAATGATCATAGAAAAGAAACTTCATAATTTTTTTTTTTTTGCAAACCAAGTAAAAAGTAATATAGATCTATATTATTACCATTGGTTAACTTAAATAGAAGTGACAGGCAAAGGCACATGCACAAGGCAGAGTGACCGAATAAAAAGGTTCCCTTCAAGTAAGACATGGAACCTAAGTAGGACCATTCAAACAAAACAAAGGCCACTGCCATACACTTTCAACAACAGTCAACAAAACATATCTAAATGTTTATATTTATTTTACAACAAAATCTTAATTTTCTGCATGATTGCAAAGAAAAACTCAATTTGTCATCTTTGTTTTTCCTTTCTCATATGAACTTAAATATTTGGCATTGTGTATATGTTTGGACTAACCTTGTTACCTTTTGTTTTGAAGATTCTATGCTTCTCTTCCTCTTTGTTTTCTTTCTTCAATGTGAACTTCGCATTATTATTCTACATAGGGTGGGGTTGATCATCATCATAAAATAAAACTTTGGTACTCATGAAAATATGTCAAGGATTCAAAGTACCTTTTATAATAGCATGATGATGGACACACAAATTTTTCCAACCACGTAACGTTAAAATGACCTAATAGTCAATAACACTTTATTTCTCTACACATTCAATTGCTCAATCTTCTCCTTGAATGGTGAAATTAATTATTGTATTTCATTTATAGAATTGCATTTTGGTTTATAAGGAAATAAAATAAATTTAGAAAACTGTTTTATTAATAACGGATATTATTGTATTTATGGAATTTCACTTAATATTGAACCACATTTTGGAGGACAAGGCAATTAAATATAATTAAAAAATATTTTGTTAATTATTAACTTAAATAGATTTGGCAATTATATATATTAATTTTATTGTTACCCATTTATCTAAGATTAGTATTATTATTATTTCTATTTAAAGATTGTTAAATTTTATTTAAATTTATGCATCGTTATATAAATATGGTCGTAGACTAAATAGTGAAGTCGGTCAATTCTTAATCTAGACGTAATTTCGTTAATGATGTTCTTTATTGTATTAATTTTTATTTATTTAATAATATGAGTTAATTTTATTCTTATAAAAAATAACTTAACTAGATTTTAAATATATTTCTACTAAAGCACTGAAAACAAATTTAAGACTT